>JADMLD010000856.1:517500-910000 GCA_017589585.1 Phylloscopus whistleri | reverse complement strand
GCTGCTCCCAGCCCGACCAGTGCTCCCGGTACCGGGGGGCGCCTCGGGCCGGGCCGGGGACCCCGATCCTGGTGAGAGGTGAAGGAACGGGGACAGCTCGGCTCTGCCCGCCACCCGCGCCCGGCCGAGGCACAGATGTGCTTCCCATGCCAGCAGAGGAGATCCTGGGCATGTCCTGGGCTGCCACAGCCCCGGGTCACTCCCCCGACGGAGCCAAAACCTCGGGGAGCACCAGGCAGAGCAGCCAGGGTGTAAATGGATCACGAGTCCTGGATGAGCCTGGCCAGCTTCCACCCGCCGCTGCCAGCCCCGAGGGCAGCAAACGCCATCGTGACAGCCCCGGTGCCACCGCTGCCACCCAGCAGCTGGCCGGCACCCCTGGGTGACCCGGGAAGGGGCTGCAGGGACAGGAGGCAGCGAAACCTCTCTGGGGTCCCCCGGGCCCCCATCCCCAGCCAGGCTGGGACCCCCATCCCAGCTGCGCCCCACCACGTCCCGCCCCGACCCTGCTGGCCGAGACCCCTCCCAGCCCAACCGGGGGCTGGGGGGAGGAGCAGCTCAGCCGCCCCCGGGGCTCCCCGCTCCTCCCGGGGCTCCCCATCGCTCCAGGCTGGGCGACCCCAGCCCGGCCCCCTCCTCCAGCACGGACCGCCCGGTCTGTGCGGGGGTCCCGGGGCTCCGCCGCCTCCTGCGCCCGCTTACCCGGCTCCCGATCCCCGGTGTTCCCGCTATTCCCGCAGCCTCGGCAGTGCCGGTGTTCCTGGCAGCCCCGGTGTTCCTGGCAGCCCCGGCGTTCCCGATGTTCCAATGTTCCCGCTGTTCCCGGTGCCGGGGCAGCCCCGGCTCCGCGAGGTGAACGCGGCGGTGACCGAGCGGCGTCTGCGGCGGAGCCGCCTCCTGCCAGCGCCGTGCCCCGACGGGAGGGAGGTTTTGGGGGGGCTTAGGGGGGAGTTCGGGGGCGGCACCGCCTCCCGGGGCTCCGGACGCCCGGTGGGACTCGGGGGGTCCCGGCGCCGCTGCCCCCTCGCCCGCGGAGCTCCAGCACGGACCCACGGAGCCCCCCGGGAATCACACGGGGATGGGGGTCCGGGTGCAGCCCTGCCGGGGGTCCCTGACTGAATCACACGGGGACAGGGGTGGAGTCCAGCTCCAGCCACACTGAGGGTCCCCAGCTGCATCACATGGGGTCAGGGATGGGGGTCCAGCCCTCAAACTGTGGGTCACAGGGACTGATCAAGGACCCAGAGCCCTTCAGTCTGCCCCAGAGCCCCTGTCCCTCCCATCACACAGCCCCAGGGAAAGTCCTTCACCGCTCAGGCTCGGTGTCCCTCCGGCTGTCCCCTGGGCTGGGTGACAGCCCCTGTGCAGGCAGGGTGGGCTGCGGGGGCCACCCTCCCCTGGGGACAGAGCTGAATCCAGCACAGGGTGACATCCACGGGTCCCATCACCCAGCCAGGGGAACTCCAAGGACAGGGACAAGCCTGGTGGCCCTGGCCCTGCTGCCTCCCCACCACAGGTGCTGGCAGTGGGGAGGGAGGGGTCTGTGCTGCGGGCAGGGCTGGGTTTTGCCATCATTGGAGCGGGGGAGCTTCCCCCGGGGCCCCCCAAATCAGCAGCACTGCAGCCCCTCCAGGCTCCCAGCTCCCTCCCGGGGCAGCTGTGCTTCCCTCCTGCTGCAATGTGTGCCGACCCTGCCCTGCAGCAGGGTGGGGCTCATCCCCCAAAACTGGCTGAATGCACCAGGAAACGCGTTTATTTTGCAGAAATAAGGTATTTGCCTGGAAGCTGCTGCAGTGGGCTGGGAGCAGACACAGCAGTCAGACGGATGAGGAGGCACAGCTGTGGTTCCAGTCATGCGAGCACTGCCTGGTTATCCCAAGTGACAAATAGTGCTGGAGCAGCCCAGGGTAAGGATTTGCTGTCTGAGGGGAAATGAGCCCTCAGGTGCCTCCCCCAGCACGAGCCAACACCAGGGGGTTTGCTCATTAACAGATTATGAACTTTGAACAAGAGCCTGGAGAGACAGGACACAGGGAATGGCTTCCCACTGCCCAGGGCAGGGCTGGATGGGAGATTGGGCAGGAATTGTTCCCTGGGAGGGTGGGCAGGCCCTGGCACAGGGTGCCCAGAGCAGCTGTGGCTGCCCCTGGATCCCTGGCAGTGCCCAAGGCCAGGCTGGACAGGGCTTTGGAGCAGCTTGGGATGGTGGAAGGTGTCCCTGCCATGGCAGGGGTGGGAGAAGATGAGCTTTGAGGTCCCTCCAACCCAAACCATTCCATGATTCCAGGATAACTCGGCCCTGGGGCACTCATGGAGGATGATTCCAGCCATGTCCCCCTCCCCAGACAGACTCTGTACCCCACAGATCTCCCTGTGTGAATCCATCTAACAGCAGCAGGAGCACGGGGTGGGCTCATCCCCAGGGAGCTGGATTTTGGGGGGAGCCCAGGGCTACAGCACGGGGATGCCATGGCCTAGAGCAGAATGACAGAACTCCAGACGTTACTGTCCCGCTGTGCTCCATCTGGATGGGATTTCCTCCCATGTCCCTTGAATGGGGAGATGAGGAACGAGCTGTTCCTCTCCATATTGATGCATTTCAGGTGGGTCTCCATAGCGACTGCAGCGCTCCAGGCTCAGCTGGGCCAGATCCCGATCCACGGCGTGCTCAGAGCCAGCTGGAGCCACGGGAAGAGGGGCTGGGACAGCACCCGACTCCCAACAGCTGCTGTCCTCTCAGGGTGGCCTTGGGACACAGCTGTCACCGAGGGCACACGACTGGTGAGTTTATTTATTTATTGAAAATGATGTTCACCATCAGAGCTGGGAAAATCGTCCCAGAATGTTCTCAGGCAGTGAAGCTGTTGGTGCTTCTTGGGCAACCTGGGAGCTGCAGGGGTGCTCGGGGAGAGGAGAGCATCCTCCAGGGTCCTGCATGGGAAAAATCATGGAATCGTTTAGGCTGGAAAAGCTCTCTGAGACCGTTGAGTCCAATGAGGCAGCACTGCCAGGTCCACGGTTAACCCACGTCCCTAAAACACCACATCTACGAGTTTTTGGAACACTTCCCTGGATGGTGACTCCACCGCTGCTCTCAGCAGCCTGTTCCAGTGCCCTGATCACCCTTCCAATGAAGAAATTTCCCCAATATTCAACCTAAACCTCCTCTGGTGCAACTGGAGGCCGTTTCCTCTGGTCCTGTCCCCGGTAGAAAAGCCAGGGTCACTAAGGGATAAACACCCCGCCAGAGAAACCCCCAGGGCTAAATCCCTTCCCCCGAGCACTGCTACCAGAAACAACACCTCCTGAAGGCAGCTTTCACTTTATCTATCCATTATTGATGGGGGAATTCATCCGTGCGTATTACTGCAGGATCTGCTAACCGAGGTGCTTTGCTCCGCATCCAGAAGCAATTCGCAGAACAGGAGCGCTCATCAACACATCCCGACCCCCAATTATGCAGCAAACTTCCCCAGGCAGAGAAATCCATCAGCATGCCAGTGCCCAGGAAGCAGCGTGAGGAGGGACACGGCTCCCTGCGGCCGAGACATCCCCAGTGCTGCCCCTGGAGACGCTCTTGGGGTTTTGGTCAGCGTTTGCAGAATGTGAGCATCCGTTTCCATCCCGTTTCCATCCCGTTTCCATCCCGTTTCCATCCCCTGGCGCTGACAGCCGGGCACCCCACTCCATCACACGGCAAAGGTCGCTCCCAAGCCGGTGCTTTCACCACATCCCCGTGACAAATGAGTGTTCCCGGCTCGGAAAGGCTCTATTGGATCTGGCACTTACTCAGAGGCTCAGCAGCTGCCGTCCCTCCAGCGAGCCCCCAGGCACTTGGGATGCAGACCGGGATTCAAAGCCGAGCAGGTCTCCTCGGTTTCCATGCGGATTCTCGCCTAATTCAAGCCGGAAGGTTTAAACGATAAGATCAAGAACTTCTCTGAAATTCATCTCTGTTCACATCCTGCCCCGGGGCCGGGCTCTTTGTCCCCGTCCTCTGCAGAAGGGCCTTGGCAGGCAGGGCAGCATCCAAATTCCAAATCGGAGTTCAGACAACCCCGGGAATTCAAGGAGCAGATAAAAGGATTCGTTTTTTATTTCCTCCCTGCCTGGCAGTACCCTGATTGCAATTTCTGCTGTTACCAGCTCGGGGGCTGCAGCACAAGGGAAACCTGGCTGGAGCCAGCCCAGAGGAGCCCATGGAGCTGCTGCAAGGGCTGGAGCCCCTCTGCCCTGGGGCCAGGCTGGGAGAGCTGGGGGTGCTCACCTGGAGAGGAGAAGGCTCCAGGGAGAGCTCAGAGCCCCTGCCAGGGCCTAAAGGGGCTCCAGGAGAGCTGCAGAGGGACTGGGGACAAGGGCTGGAGGGACAGGACACAGGGAATGGCTTCCCACTGCCAGAGGGCAGGGCTGGATGGGATATTGGGCAGGAATTGTTCCCTGGGAGGGTGGGCAGGCCCTGGCACAGGGTGCCCAGAGCAGCTGTGGCTGCCCCTGGATCCCTGGCAGTGCCCAAGGCCAGACTGGATGGGGCTTAGAGCAGCCTGGGATGGTGGAAGGTGTCCCTGCTGACCCCCTCCAGGTGAAAACACTGCTAATTGTCATTTAGCTTAATCATCATTAAGTTAGGCAGGGTCAATATTAACCCCAGATGGAATCACTAAGGGACATCATCAGAGCCTCCCACCAGCTGCTCAAATGCTCCTCAGGGGTGTGGCAGTGCTTTGCCAGCTCAGGGTGGTCCCCAGAATTCCCGAGGGGAAGCTGGAAGATCTCTGTTGGTATTTGCCAAAGCACATCTGCAGTCACTGCCAGGGATAAGTGGCTCTGTCCCGAGTGTGAAGGCTGAGCCCTTGTTCGCCCCAGCCCAGGGGCACCTCCACCCACCCTGTGGAAGCAGAGGGGAGAAGGGGAGCAGCCGGGGTGGGGCTGGGGTGCCCCTCAGCAGCTCTGAGAACCGATGTGTTCTCCACACCTTTAATACTCTGTTCTGTAAAACCAAGGGATTAAGTTGCCCTGGGCTCTGGGTCTTTCCCAGCCTTCCAGCTGTCCCAGTGTTGGATGTTTGCCACCTTCTGGGATTGTGTGATGGATGCAAATGTATTTTCACCCTGGGCTGTAACTGGCACTGCTCTGTCAGCAAGGCATTCAAGTCACTCAGACCTGCCAGGTGAGAGATGTGCTCTGCATTTCCCTCTTGCCAGAAGGTCTGAGAGGGCTCCAGAAACACCCCCCAGGTTTGCCAACACCTCATGAAACAAAACCTGGCTCAGAGCTGGGGAGGGGAGGCACTGAGACTGGAGGTTCTGTGCTGTCACAAGGCAGGATGCTGCAGGTGGGGATGCTGGAGCCCCAGCTAGCACAGGAGATGTCAGGATGTGTCTCCTCCAGTGTTATTTGGGAATCACCCAAAGCCCCCAGGTTGGGGAGCTGACAGTCCCCAGGCACAGTGCTGGGTCACAACACATTTGGTGGGAAAGCTCCCTCCCCCTCACTTTGGGCAAAATGAAGTGAAAAAGCAACTTGCCCAATTCCTAGCAGTTCCCTGCACGTGTTCCTGCTGGAGCAGGTGGGGCTGAGGCTGGCCAGCACACTGGGGTTGCTGGAGTGGCTGCTGCTCCTGATTCTCTGGTGCTCACAGGGACATGCTCCTCTGCTCAAACACAGCTCCCATGGCAGGCCCAAATGTCAATCACAGAATCCTGGAATGCTTTGGGTGGGAAAGGACCTCAAAGCTCATCTTGTGCCACCCCCTGCCATGGGCAGGGACACCTCCCACTGTCCCAGGCTGCTCCAAGCCCCTTCCAGCCTGGCCTTGGGCACTGCCAGGGATCCAGGGGCAGCCACAGCTGCTCTGGGCACCCTGTGCCAGGGCCTCACCACCTTGGGCTCTTTCTGGCATCAGATTTCTGCACATTTACAAAATCTTCACAGAAATGTGGTGGTTTGGGTTGTCAGATAGATGTCACGAGCTGGGCTGAAACACATGTTGGATTTTTGTGTCTGCCAGGGCTGCCTGTGTGTGATTTTCCTTCTGATGGGAGAAGGGCTCACTAATCAGTATAAATTCACAGCTGTGTAGTCCCTGGTTATTGCTCCTTCCACACCCACTCCTGCTCCTGCTGTTGCAGGGAAGCTGCAGGAGCAGCAGCATGGACCACACACCTCCTGCCTCAGCAGCTTCTGTCTTCCCCATAGGACTGAGATTTTTTTTTTAGCCTTGTTTTGGGCTCCTTCTGCTGGACACAGCCAGCTCCAGGGACGTGGCACAGCTTGCTCACAGGGTGCTGCACACCACGAAGGGATGGGCTGTTACCAAACTCATTTACTGATGAGCTGCAGGCAGACATCACCCCAACTCCTGCTCCAGCCTCCCCACCCTGGAGACCAGCCCAAACAGGCTCTGGGTGAGATTTTTGAGGACTGTTCACTTCTCTCTTAGGTAATGAAACCTCAGGCTGGGCCCTGGGTTTGCTGACAGTGTGGTGCATTTTCTGGAGGTCAAGTCAAGAGAGATTTCTGGCTGAACATTTCTCTGCTCATGAAGATGCCCAGGCATCCTCGTCAGGGGCATTTTTTCTGATGTGACCACATGTGTTCCTACAGCTTAACAACTGATGAAGGCACCCAGCCTGCAGAGAAAATCTACCTCCTGCTCAGGGAGCCTGAGATCCTCATTACCTGACTGAGGGGGGATAATAATTCCTCAAATCCCATAAGAGCTGCAGGGAATGGTGTGGCATTGAGGCTGTAAGGTCTCCCTCCAGCAGGCAGAGGCAGGTGACAAAGCTGAGGCACAGGGAGCTGCTGGGAGTGATGCTGGATTCATCCAGCAGGAAGAGCTTCCCCTGGGCTCAGTTTCACAGTGGAGAGTAGTTTTGCACTAGGAAAAGGAGGTTCCAAGGAGGGGGTTATTTCCAGGGCAGGTGTGGCACTGCTGTCACTTCTCTCTCCCTGTGACCCTGCCTGGCTGGAATTCCTGGCAGATGAAGCTGGATTCAGGGATCCCTTTGGCTTTGCTGGGAGCTGGGGCTCCATGGGAGGGCTCAGCAGTGCCACCCCCTTCCTGGGCACTGTCCCCCACTGCCTGCAGGTCGTGGTTTGCACAATCTGCCAGCCCAGTATCTCCCACCCTCTCTTGCTCACCATCCCCTGCCCAAAGCCCCTCCATCGCTTCCACTCCAAACCTTTCCCTGTCACAAACCTGTTTTCAGGAGTTTTGAACACAAACCAGCTCCCCTCACCTTTGGACTGAGCAACACTTAACCCTGCTGCTGAGATCACAGGTTTCTGCCAGCACAGGAACATAAAATTCCCAGACTGGCTCAGCCCCAGGCCTGTTTATCCAAGACTCCAACTGCCCCTGAGAGCCCCCCTCAGAAAGGGGAGAAAACCAAGTAAAAGTGGCTCCCCCACAGGGAAGGAGTATTTGGGATAATGCTGGAAGAGCTCTCATTTCCACCCATTTGTGCCCCTAGTTTTGATGGCAGTGCCCAAATGCTGACTACACTAAATCACTGAGGATATAAAATACTTCACTTTGAGGGGAAATCCTCTGGGATTGCACTCAAGCCTAGACATTTAATGCAGTGGATGCTGCCCTTGGGGACGTGGGTTAGTGGTGGTCTTGGCAGTGCTGGGGAATGGTTGGACTCAGTGACCTTGGAGGGCTTTTCCAACCTGAATGATTCTGTGGCTGCAATGAGTTAAATAAAGAGGTGGGGCCAAGTTTGGAGCCTGGGGAAGAGGAGGCCCAGGAGGGTTCATTTCACTCTTTTACTAAGCAGGGCTTTTATTTCCTCATACATGAGCAGCATTTTTCTGGGTGATCCTTCTCAAAAAGGGTAAAATTGGGTGACTGTGACAGTGGCCTTCCAAACCTGTCCTTCTTTGTCACCCTGGCTGGTTTTTCTCTCTGCCTTTCCCTCCAGGTAGTCCAAGAGCCAAAATGTTGGTGAAAAACACACCAAAGCATCTTGTGATCATTACAGGTCTCTTCCAAGTTGGGGTATTTGATGAAAAAATAAGGATTTTTGGATCCCCTGTGCCTTGTGGTGAGGATGAGCTGGACTTGCAGCTCCCAGGCTGGCTTTAAATCAAGCTGTGCTGTGCCATCTGAAATTGGCCCCCAGGAATTGGGCAGACTTTGGGAAATCAGCACTTAGTGCTGGCTTTGGGTGGGTCAAATGGCACTTTGCTTTGGAGGGAGCTAATGGAGGGTGGGCGTATAATTTTGTTTTTCACTGAATATAAATGAAAAGCCAATCTCCTCTCCTGACCTGTCAGACACAGACGGAGATGGATCTGGAAATCTCCTTGCTCGGGGGTGTTTTTTCATCCTAAGCAGCTTCTCCTGCTCATCTGCTGAGCCACCAAAGGCCAGCTGCTGATTTATTACCCCTGGTGTTTGATCCATGGGCTTCAGCTTATCCCGGGCACCCAGCTCTCCTCTAATGCCAGCCCATTAACAGGGAGAGCTGCTCTGCACTGTAATTACAGGGAACGTGACATTCCTGCATATTTCCCTTCCCCAGACCTGCAGATTTCCCCAGGCTCCTCAGCACAAAGAGCACTGCGCTTTCCCCAGCGGTTCCTTGGCCGTTTCCCCTCCTCCTGGGAGGGGTTCTTTTCCCTTCCACACCTCTGGGGGGATGAGGTTAATGTCAAATAAAGTGGGAAGGAAGGAGTTTGCTCGTGAAAGTCTTCAACGGCCAAGAAATCTGCAAGCTGCAAACAGAAACCTCACATCCTGTGGATAAGGCAGCAGCCCAGGCATGAAAACAGAATTTAGGTGAAAATTAATGTCCCAGATGGGAAATAAGGGAGGCTCTGATTGGGAGAGCAAAAATTGGTGCCCAACTTGGAAGTAAAAGGCAAAAGTGGATGCAAAAAGCTGAGTATGAAGTGTCTGTACAAGCCCATGAAGCAGCCAAATGAAAAGCTCATCACTTCCTACCCTGCCTGGTTTTGGTTTGGTTTTTTTTTTGCACCAGCCCTTCTCTGAGCAAATGATCTGGCAGATTCCCCTCCCAGTCTTTCAAGCAGTTTGTGAAGCTAAAACCTTGTCTAATAGGTAGGCTGGGAAACAACCCAGCAGAAACAGGTTGTGTTTTATTCACCATCATGACCACACTAACTTAATTTTTTTTTCCTGCAGTATGTGAAAGGTGACTTGGAGTATATTGAAGTGTACAGCAGCTTCACAGGAGGATTTTTCTGGGATACAAAAGAAGCCTGAGGACTTCTTACCCATTCTTCCCCCCAAAAGGGCAGGCACAGATGAGTGTTTTCTGATTTTTGTGCTTGAAGAATCTGAAGAATATCTGTTCATTTTAATTTATTTTTATTCCTAATTTAAAAAACATGAGACAAATGAGGTTAAAATCACTTGTGTTCTCCTTGATCATGTTTTCAACAGCACATTTATGCCCCAGCCCAGACAAAAACAGAAGGGCTCCAGCCCTTGGTGTTTATGACCCTGGGGAAAGCCAAAGCTGTGAAATAACACCCTGACCCTTGGTGAGTGTGGTCCAGGTGAGCCTGATCCCAAGTAACTGCTTCCCCCACGGGAATTTCATGAAGTAACAACTCCTCACAAAGCCTAATTACTTGTTACCAGAGGGGAAAAAATTGGTTTAGGTCTAGCTACCAGGTAGGGTAATACAAAGATGAGAGAATTTGACTTAAAAATATGTGATAGAAACTCTGCTTAAAAAAAAAAATAAAAAATCCTCCAAAATCTCTGGGGAAAGAACAGTAGAACATGAAGAATGAAAAGATATATACTAAAAAAAAAAAGCACCAACCAAATGAAAAACCCCCTTCATTTCATCTGCAACAAGATGTCTGATGGCTGAAAGGGCCAACAGAGGAAAAGATGAATAGAGTTGATTATTTCTATGTTGAAAACCTGGCAGGTTCTGTACTCCTAGGCTGCAGTCCCAGCTGATGGCCCATTGCCACTGAAACCTGCACCAAAAATTGCCAGTTTTCTTTGCTTTCCAAGAAAATCTCCACTTTTGTACTGATGAACAGGAGAAAAACAAAACAAAACAACCAATTCTTCAAATGTGGGCTGTGGAATGGGGAGGTGTTTCCACAGAGGTGAGTTCATGTGATAGGGAATAACTAGAGGAGCGTTTTCCTTCAGGTGTGGCTTGCTAGAAATGGGAAGTGGGCAGGGAGAAATGTTTACCCTTCGTGGATGGAGTCTGAGCTCCTGGCAAAGAGGCTGCTCCCCTCTGGGTTCCTGCTTAGTTCAAAGCTACATCCACCCCACCTCCAGCAGCACCTTTGTGCTGCCTAACATTAATATATAAAAATTATATTTAGTTAGAGTCTCAGGGTAGTGTTTACCTCAGCTGTGGAATTTATTTATTTTACAGCTTTGGCTTTCCCCCATATTCCATCATTAGAGAGTGTAACTCCAAGCAGAGCAGGGGAATGGTTCCTTCCTTCTTTGATCCCTCTGAACAAGTGGGACTGCTGATACATTCTTGAACTGGTGAATTATTCAAGGTTTGCTGTCTCATGGATTTCTGGCATAAGAAACCCACCCTCAAAACACATCATCTGTTTTCTAAGGTAACTATTTCATTTCAGTATTTATTCTTTCAGGATTTATTGCTCTTTCCTTGCTTTTGATTACTTTTTCAATCATATGGATGAGTATTGCTCACTACAGATTCCACGTCTGTGTGTTTTCTAAGCTTGGGTAGTCAGAAGTGAAAAACTGTGGACTGCTCTGCAAAATGTCCTCAGACATCCACAGATCAGCCTGACATGTAGATGACTTTCAACTCAATCCACCCTGAGATACAGATGAGCCTGTGAGGAAGAGCTGTGGCTGCTCCATCCAGTGTTAATGCAGAGATTTGTGGCCACAGCTGCTGCTCCTGTGTCCATGGGACATCACCACTGTCAGCACAGAAACCCCCATGCTGTTCTTCCTTGATGCATCAACACGAAAACTGCTGTGGGTTATGTCTGTAGGGACAAACTCAGGACATCAACACCCTTTATTACCAAGCTGCTGCCAGGATCAGTCACCATCAGATGCAGCTGGGAGCTGAGAGGCTGCAAAAACCGTGTTGGTTGGCCTGGGCTGCCTTCTGTGGGTCTGTCTGAGCACCCCAGGGATGCTCCTGCCAATTCCCTGCTGTCCCAGGGGCCTGCAAGAGCCTTTTGGGGCCACCCAGACACCTCCTTAGGCCTTTGGGGGCCCCTTGGCACAGTGCAGACAGGGATAGAAGAAAAGCTTCTGTGGAAGACACAAGCAGGAGAATATTGCCCACGCACTTGCCTTCCAGCTGCCCTCAACACTCTTAAAATATTGCTGTGACACCCAGGCTTGACTTTACTGCTGGTCTGCAGCTCATGTGTAAAGCCATCAATTGGAAGTCTCCTGCACTCACAGGTAACAGTAAAATAAAACAGCAGTGCACAGAAAACATGAACTTTATTGAACCTTAATACTCTTAAAAGCTTCTACATTTCTACGAACTTGAAATGTGTGGAAGGAAAATTACAGGGAAAACTATGACTAATAGCAAAAGGGCTTCCTAAGACCTGTGGGCAAGAATGTCCCAGTGCCTGGGCGGGGCACAGGTCATACATTCCCTGCCATGTGCAGCAAGGCCAGAGATGAGCTGGAGAGAAGAAGTGAGAAGTGCCCTCCAAAAAGGAGGCTGTGTCCACCAAAAATTTGAGGGTGACCCCACCAGGGTACAGCCAAGGGACTCACCCCCTGTACTTGAATACTCCTGCAGGACTCCTCTGTCTCCTTTGTGGACAGTGGCCTTGAACAGCGGGACCTTCAGCACAGGGCCACAAGCCCTGCCCTGCTCCTGCTCATGCCAGGGCTGACACAGGCCAGGGGCCATTGGCCTGCCTGCCCACCTGGGCACACCTGCCCCTGCTTCGGCCCCAGTCCACCCGCAAGACCAGGTTCCTAAATTCTGAGACAATAATGTCTAAAGGTTGGGAGGAGCCAGAAGAGAGAAATTGATGTGGATGGACATCACCCCCTGGTGCACTTGGAGACACCTGGTCTGCAAAAAGACTGATAAGAGAATCAAAGAACAAGGACCAAACTTAGATCAGTTAAAAGCAGGAGATCGAATACAAAGAGTTGTGTGAGGTAGAACCAATGAAGGAGGATTTCCTTGGGTTTAACTCTGTACAAAGTCTGGTAAAGAACAATGTGTGCATGGAATGATTTGCATGGCGCATCCTGGCCAGCACACAGTAATGCCTGACTCACTGTCACTGTGAGGATGGGGTTGCAGAGTTTCACATTTCCCCACAGCGCTGGTGACTCTGGCACAGGGGCCTTGTCCAAGGCCTTGGCCCAGCTGGGAAGGGCAGTCCCGGCCGCAGGCTCCGAGCAGCCCCAGATCTCTGCCCGCTCCCTGGCTGCCCCCGGGCAGCGGGGCTGAGCCCCAGGGGCTTTGGGCTGCCCAGGCCTGGAGCAGCACTGGCTGGGCCAGGGCAGGGCCCATGGCCCCCAGGCCCACTGGCGCCTCAGGGCTGCTCTTGCCACCTTCTGCATGGCTCCAGCCTGGGCCTGGGGCTCTCCTGCCCGGGACAGGGGACCCACCTTGGGCCTCCACCCGGCCTCCATGGCCCTGGCCCGGCCCATGGGCTCTGCTCCATTTCTGGGCTGCCCCAGGACTCCCCTCAGGCCTCGCCACACACCCGGGCAGCCCCTGCAGGCATTTGGCTGCCTCCAGGCAGCAGCCCTTGCCTGGGCCCCAGGGCTGGCCCCTCTGGCTGTCTCTTGCACCACCCCAGGGATGCTGCTGCCCCTTCCCTGCTGCCCCAGGGGGCTGCAAGAGACTTCCAGAGCCATCCAGACACCTCCCTGGGCTTTTTTGGGGGGTGATCAAATAAAATCTTCTGTGGAAGATGGAGGGAAGAGAATATTGTCCACGCTCTGCCTTCCAGCTGCCCTCAATACTCTTTCAAATCCTGCTGGGACACTCAGGCCCAACTTTACTGCTGCTCTGAAGCCCTTGTGCAAAGCCATCCATCGCCGTGTCCCCCCAGCTCACAGGGAACAGCAAGCAAACACAGCAATGGATAAGGAACATGAACTTTATTGAACTAGACTGTTCTTCCCAGCTTCAACTAGGGAACGAGAACAACACTGGGAAGCCTATACCTAAAATATACTATACTTGAACATTTGGAAAAACTACAACGATGGGGTGGAGAAGATTTCTGGGACACCTATTTTCCTAATAAAACAAGGGATTCCTAAAACCTATGGGCGGGAATGTCCCAGTGCCCGGGCTGGGCACTGGTCATGCATTCCCTGCCATGTCCAGCAAGGCCAGACATGAGCTGGAGCCGGGGAGACTGAGGAGAGGTGAGAAGTGGAGAACCCTCTTCCTCTTCAGAGTGCCAGGCTTTCTTCTCCTCTTCCCTCTGGGCACTGGCCTCTGCCAGGAGCTCTGGCGCAGGCAGCGCCTCATCAGGGCCCGGTTCTCCCGCAGCAGCTGCAGCAGCTCCTGGGAGCAGCCGTGGCAGCAGGGCCGTGCAGAGGCCGAGGCGCTCTGGCTCTTCTCCTGCAACACAGAGCACAGGGAGCCCCATGGAAGGGGCACAGGAGCCTCAGGGGGCTGAGCCCTCTGCCGCTGCCTTTGGCCTCTGCTGCCTGCACACAGAGCCTGGGGCCCGGCTGCAGGGGCTGCCCCGGGCACGGGCTGCAGCAAGAAGAGCTGCGGCCGCCTCTGCCGGGGCTCCCTGGGGCTCAGCCGGGCCCCGTTCCTGCCCAACCCTGGCCTCAGCCCCCGCTCTGCCCCCGCGCCTCGGCCAAAGGGCTGCCCCGGGGACACAGCAGCACCCTCGGGGCCTGCCCGGCTCTGCTGCCCCACGGGGCTCTCAGCCCTCGCCCCACACCCTCCCGCCCCAAGGCCTTGGCAGCCCCCGGCCCACCTGCCCCAGCCCCTCCCTCACCTCTCCCCAGCGGCTCCAGAGCCATTTGCCCAGGACCCAGCACAGGCGAAGGCCCCTGACAAGCAGGGCCACCGCTGCGCAGATACACGGCAGCAACTCCAGGACCAGCATGACGTCCCTCAGTGCTGCCAGGTCCTGCTCCTCCGGGGCCTCGGGAAGCTCATCCCGGCTCCCCGTGTCCCCAGCAGTGGGGCAGGAACGCCACACTTGCTGCACTGGCTGCACCAAGAGCAGCAGCACCGGCAGCGGCAGCAGCTTCCACAGCCCCTGCCTCAACATGGTGCTGCTGAAGGCCAGGCTGCCAGCGCTCCACGGGCTCTGCCCGTCCTTCCCAGCCGACTTCTGCCTGGGCTCTGGCCACGGCCACGGCCTGGGGACACTCCTCAGCCACCGCGCTGGCCCCAAAGGCCGTGATGTCACAGAGTCATGGAAGCAATTGGGCTGGAAGTGCCTTGTGACATTAGTGAGTCCAACCCGGTACCCAGCTCCACTGTGGTAACCAGACCAAAGCCCTGAGCATCACACTCAGGCTTATCTTGAACAGCTCCTGCCACAGTGAATCCACCATACAAATCTACACACCTGGGTACCCCATTCCAATATCTGATCAACCTCCTGAAGAAATTCCTCCTTCAATATGACCTAAACCTATCCTAGTACATTTAAGACTATGTCTTCTTGTCCTGTCCCTTGTTCCCTCAAAGCAGAGCCCAACCTCCACCTGGCTCCATGTCCTGTTGTGCAGTTGAGGAGAGAAACCATCCTCTCTGAGCCTCCTCTTCTCCAGGATGAGCCCCCCAGGCTTCCTCAGCCCTTCCACTCAGGACCCTTCCCTGCACCCTTCCCCAGCCCCTCAATGTCCTCCCACAGTTGAGGGGCCCACAGCTGGACACAGCACTGCAGCTGTGGCCTCACCAGTGCCCAGCACAGGACCACAAGCCCTGCCCTGCTCCTGCTCATGCCATGGCTGACACAGGGGCCATTGGCCTTCTTGCCCACCTGGGCACAGTTGCCACAGGTTCAGCTGAGGTCCAACATCAGCCCCATGTGCCCCAAAGTCCTGAGAGCATCTTCTGGGACAACCCAAAACTGTCCCTGTGCCTATTGGTGCATTTCTTGGACATTATGGACAGTAATAGAACAAAACATAATTCGTGGTAGTTATCAATAAAATATTTCTAGAGGTGGGATTCTCAGTTTTTCTATAAAAATGTACATGTACAGATTAATTGACTTTTTTTCTGAATAATTTTCAGAGTTCTGAGTCATGGATGGTGTATAGGATACGAACTTTGAGCTGGAACATTGGCATGAGCAAAGCCATGCCCTGCCCTGGTGCTTACAAAGGGATATCCAGGACAGAAATGTAGACCTGACCATAGGGATCTGTGAATACATATAATGCTTATTGTAGCAGAGTCAGGAATTGTGTCTTGTGTTTATGGTTTCTTCGTGACAAGAAGAATATACAGGCTGAATATACAGGCTGTCCTTAGATGACTTTCTAGCAGCTTTTTTTCATCTTTTTCTGAAAATAAGTATATCCCAGCCTTGACTGAACCAAGTAAAATTTCCTCCTTATTCACAGTGGCTGAAGAGGTGTATTCAGGACCCCCCAGCAGCAATTCCTGCTGGAGAAATGTGCCAGGCTTTACACATTTTGCAGTTTGTACACAAACGCACTGCGTGCATTCCAGGGTCCAGATACCCCAGTCTGCAGTCGATTTATCTTCCAGTCTCATTAGGGCTTCTTTTGTTTGATTTTGCCACACAAAAGCTGGGCTCTTGTCCTCAGAGAAATACTTGTTGTACTCTGCAGAGCACACGGAGGGTGGATGGATCCCTGGGATGTGACCGGTGGGTCTGTGTTTGCTTCAGCCGGGTGCACAACGGGCTCCCCTCACACCTCACACACAGCTGGTGTTACTCAGAATCCCCCAGGGATGGCTCCCAGCCCTCCCTCCTAAGTCACAAACCTCACCCCTGTGGGAGTCCAGGGCATTCCTTTGGATACCCTGGACAGTCAGAAACCTGTACAGGGGGGTTTGAACCCTGTACAGGGGGGTCTGGGATCTGTACAGGGGAGTTGGAGACCCTGGCACAGAGCCCAGAGAGGCAAGAGCTTTGATTTTAGTCCATGGGAAAGACTTCCAACACTGAGAGAGAAATTGCAAGCCACAAAGTGTAATAAAGAATAGTGTAGTTTTCACATTTGGGTTTCTAGAATAGGGTGAATGGGGACAAGATGGAGGATTCTGGGTGGTGCCCTGGGGTTCTTCTTCTTCTTCTTTGTCTCCATCTTCTGCTGTGACGGTGGCACAAAGTAGTTTCAGAGGGATTGGGTCAGTGTAGAAATGACCTGTTTAGTATAGATTGTAGATATTGGTCTGTAATTGTAAATAACAGATACGTAACAATCTGTATAAAAGATGACGAGCCTCCGTCGGGGGGGGGAGTCTACGCCTGATGCCCGTGCTGTGAAGACCTTGGCCGGGCTCAGAGCACAAAGAAAAGATAAGAAACAATAAACAACACGAGAAACCTTGAAAACTGAACATCTGAAGACTCCGTGTTGTTCTGCATCTGGCTTGGGGCTTTTCAGAGGGCAAAGGACTCTAAACCACCCATATCTCAGGAAACCAGCCAAACCCGAGAACCCTGGCTTAGCCCAGGTGTTATAAATGATTCAGACCCCAATTGGGAGTGAATTATAAAAGTTTTGTTGAGAACAAACAAAAATTTCACAAAGCAAACGGGACAGCACTGGCAGCATGGCCGACCGCCAGAGGTTCGCCCACAAAATGGTGGCTCCGCCTTTTATACCCCTGGTGTTGCATCAACCAAACACATATTCAAACATTTTCCTTATACATCCCTGGCCTCTCCCAAAGTCTGCCAGTTGACTTTTCTTTATCATCCATTGATGGATACTTGCAACTTGATGGGAGGTGAGGTGTTGTCATGCCAAGTCCCCCACACAAGCAACAATCCTCGGCTGTGATTCCACGTCCCTGTTATAAATAAATATTACATTGTTGGCTTTTTGCAAGTATTAAAATTAATGCTATATTTATAATGTTAAAATGGCTTTACTGGATAGATATAGTTTTTATTTCTGCTATTAACGAAAATTAAGCATAGTAGTAATAGTTGATATAGTATGCTTGAACTGTCTGCTTAGTTAGGATAACATCCAATAAACATATGATGGGGACTTGTAGCCCTGGTTTGTGCCTGAGATGTTTTGGTTTTCTGAAACTCTTTTCCCAGAGAGTTTTCTGTCAACAAAAGACACATTTTTCTAACTGTAACCTTTGTTTACATTCCTTTCCCTAGGAGGGACTTCTTCTTGATGTCCCTCTGGTTTGACCAATGTGATTGAAGAAGTTTGTCTTTCTTTCACCAATTGAGTTGTTTAGAACAGTATAAAAGGGAAGAAATTGCCGGAAATAAATGGAGTCATTGTCAGCATTCTGAAGTTGGAGTCTGTGTCATTGTGGTCTTTAACAGCATCAGGGACCCTGTTTCTGATATGCCAATTATCAACATTTACTGCCTGTAGAAAGTATAGACCAAGGTCCAAAACAGACGTGATAATGAAGATGGATTAAAACCACAGCCAAGAAACACTGCATGCTCTAAAACGGCAGACCCAAGGAGTAGCCATGCTAAACAATTCCTAGAATATGTAAACTAGCTTATGGAAAAGTTTGAATATACATGAGGGTCTATGAATATGCAACAGGCTGATATAATGGAAAAAGTATTTAAGGAATATCTCCAAGATAAAAAGTGTGCTGAATGCCGAGCACCCAGCCGTTAACTCTTTGCTTTATCTTTGTCTCCTATTGTCTTTAATTAAGCTTTTTAAATTTTACCAGGAAAGTGAACCTCGTTTTTCACATCCCCATTCCCGGCTGCCTCATGCAAGGGGCACAGGTACATGCCCTCCGCATGTCTCTGACAACCCTGACGGCCAGAGGGGAGAGGAGAGGATTAAAGGGAGGACAAAAAGGGGTCCAAAAGCAACCTACAACAACAGTGTCACACATCAAAAGAACCTTAAACCTCAACAAAGCTTCTTTTAACACCCGTAATATCCATTCCTCATTTGCGAGAGCCAATCACCACACCAACCCATCTATAACACCGGGGGGTGCCCCCAGCACGGGGGACACAGCCACGACACGGAGCTGCCGCCCTTCCGCCCCGGCTGTCGGGGCAGCCGCTCCCCACAGCCCCGCGGCACACGGGGAGGCCGGACCCCGCCGGGGCAGAGCCGGGGCGGGGGCGCAGGGAGCGGCCGGGAGGAGCCGGGCAGGGCTTGTGGCCCTGTGCTGGGCACTGGGGAGGCCGCAGCTGCAGTGCTGTGTGCAGCTGTGGGCCCCTCAATTCAGGAAGGATACTGAGGGGTTGGAGCAGGTGCAGGGAGGGGAACGGAGCTGGGGAAGGTGTGGAGCACATGGAGAGGCTGAGGGAGCCTGGGAGGCTCATCCTGGAGAACAGGAGGTAGAGGGGAGACACCTCCTCACTCTCGGCACCTCTCTGTGCCAGGAGGGTGCAGCCAGGTGGGGCCGGGCTCTGCTCCCAGGGAACAAGGGGCAGCACAAGACGACACAGTCATAAGTGCGCCAGGCGAGGTTTAGGTTGGACACTAGGAAGAATTTCTTCCCTGAAAGGGTGATGAGATATTAGAATGGCTGCCCATGCATGTGGTGGATTCGCTGTGGCGGGAGGTGTTTAAGGAAAGCCTGGATGACACTCAGTGCTGTGGGCAGGTTGCCACGGTGGCGATCGCTCTCAGATTGACTCGCTGATCTCAGCGCGCCCCGCCATCCCGTGATTCAATGTCCGGCCCGCCGCACACTTCGCTTCCCGCGGGGTTTGGCCCCGCCGCGCCGCCGTAGCGCGTTGCCTCGGAGGCGCCGTGGCCGCGGGTCCCGGCGATGTCGTTCCGCGACCTCCGCAGTGAGCGCGGCCGGGGCGGCGGGGCCGGGCCGGGCCGGGCCGGGCGGGATGCGGCACTCCCGGCTGGGCCTCCCGAGGGCCCCCGCTGCTCCGCTCGGCCGCACACGGAGCTGCCGGCGGGCGGTGCCGCGGGGGATGCGGGGCTGAGCCCGCCGGTCCCTGCCCGGGAGGGGTCCCCGCTGTCGGGGGGTGGCAGAGCCCTGCACGGGCGGGATTCCCCCCGCCCTAGGGATCACGATTGAGTGCTGCGTGTGCAGGGGGAGGCTGTGTCTGCCTTGTTTCAGCTCCCTGGATCTCGTTAAAAATGCCTGTCTTCACTTTGTCGTGCTCTCTATTGAAATAATACGATTTATGTTAGTTGAGGTTTAATTTTTTAACAGCGCCTTGCACGGGGCATATCTCATGGTAACTAAGCAGCACTCTGTGGGAGGTGGCAATCTTGGGAAAGCCCTTTTTGGATGTGTAAGAAGGAATCCCTGCTCTTTCACATTTTTCAGATTTTACTGAGATGATGAGGGCGCTGGGGTACCCTCGGATCATATCCATGGAGAATTTCCACACCCCGAACTTCATGCTTGTGTCAGAAGTGCTGCTGTGGCTGGTGAAAAGGTTGGTGATGAGGCCAACAAATTTTGGGCTGACGCTGGGATGTGGGGAGTGTGCTTGGGAACGATGGTGTGCTGTGAAATTAGGGAACTCAATGATACTTAGTCATTCTTTGAGCTCTGCTCTTCTAAATACCAGATAGAAATGTGGTAGTTTGCAGGTTTTTAGCTGAGTGACACAGCCTGGAGTAGCAAACCCAGGGACTCTGCTGGCAGGTTGCACTCTGGGCACACTCATTCAAAAGTAGCCTTTCCTCCCTCACATACCCTCCAAAATCCACAGCCATCCTGTCCATGTCTGACCTTTTATCCAAACAGGATGATCTGTTGTGGGAACTTCACCAAAGCCCAGGCAGTTCTTGCATTGTTGCTACAGCTGTTGGCTCAGCCTGGTATTGGCCTGCATCCACAACATGTTTAAAAGAAATGAAATTGTTTGGTTCTAATCTACTCCTGTCCAGTTGCAGTTTTACACCCACTGAACCCATTGACAGACTTTGGTTAAATATTTCTGGATCTTGAAGTGTTATCTGAATTATACATTATTTTCTCTCTCCTGCTTCAGTGGAAAATTAAGAGGTTTTTTAAGATGATAAGGTAGAACATTATAATTGAAACCAACATTGCCCAGTTTGCCTGATTGCTATTTTTTGGCCTGGATTAGTAATTAATATCCATTAACTTTAATTACCAAGCCGTTAGAAATTTGCTGAATATTCTTGCAGTTGTTACGAAATAAAGATATACTTAGAACCATTTAAAATTACTTGGATTAAGTTGCCTAAATAGTCTTTTAAATGCTGCTGTTACACTGAGGGTCCAAATCACTGAATTTCCTTTTATTTTTCAATTATTCCTCTGCATACTGGCCACTTCTGGAAGTTTCTGCATCTCTTTTTTTTTTTAAGCATTTCATAGATTTCAGTTTGCTTTTCCATAAGTGTCCTTTACTTGTGAAAGGAGTATGTTTGAAATGATGTCTGGGGATGAACTTGTGTCAGGTTTTACAGCTCTTGCAGTTTGCACAAACCCACTGTGTGCATTCCAGGCTCTGGGTGCCCCAGTCTGCAGTAGGAATTCAGTTACACATTCATTTTCCAGTCTTGTCCGTGCTTCCTTTGTGCTTGATTTTTGCCTCGTGGGTGAACCAGGCTCTTGAATGTTGCCAGAACCTTGCTGTGATCTGCAGCTGTTGTTTGCACAGGTATGAACCTCACAGTGACATCCCTGGGGATGTGGAGACAGAGCAGGACCGGGTGTTCTTCATTAAGGCCGTGGCTCAGTTCATGGTGAGTCTGCCCAGCAGCTGTGCTTGGGCTGAGATCCTGAAAATCTGAAACCCTGCTTCCCTGGCAGCTCTAGAGCTTTCTCTCTTAACCCCACAGAGTCTCCCTGCAAGGGGTGGCTGAGTTTGTGTTGCATTTTGGTGCTGCTTTACCCCTGGAGGGGTCCAAGGCCAGGCTGGACAGGGCTTGGAGCAGCCTGGGGCAGTGGGAGGTGTCCCTGCCCAGGGCAGGGGTGGCACTGGAGGGGATTTAAGGTCCCTCCCAACCCAAACCATTCCATGAGTCTGTGATCCTGTGTCTTGTACTGGTGGAAAATTTGAAGAGGCCAGGGCATGCTGTTAGTGATGTTCTGTGCTTATCTCTGCAGAACTGGGATCCAGAGATGATACTGGGATCTAAACTGGGATCTAAAACAACATTCATCCTTATCTCTCCTTATTTATGAAAGATAACAGTGGAAGACACAGCTGTAGATGGGAAATGTTTTTAAACCATTTAAGTTGTGTTAGAAGAGATCCACCATGGTTCTTGCTAACCTTGGATGCCTGATTCTTTCCTGTGCTTGAATAATAATTTCTGATAATATTATTATATTATAATATTATTTCTATGAATAATAATTCCTGAATAATTTCTGATGTTTTCATTATGATATAAAATCATGTATTGGTACATGTTGTATGAGATTTCCCACAGATCAAGGCATGTGTTCTTTTCTCAGACAATTTTTTTTTATGCATGAGCATATTTAGATTGGGCCATCACATTTTTTAATCTTTTGGAATAAAAGAACATTGCCCTTCATATAATTCATGTTATTTTGAAGCAGTGGGAGCCTTTGATGTTATCACAGCTTAGATTAACACTCTTCATTATCTGAAAAGAACTCTCTGGGGCTGCAGGTGGATCTGGAGCCATGAAAGTTTTTATGCTGATACCAAAGATGAAGTACAATACTTCTTTAAAAATCTTAGAACTTCCTAAAATGTCATTTTAACAATATTTCCCTTGTCATTTGTCAATAGTGTGCACCATAAATTCTCTTAATTCTTAATTTTGCCATATTCAGAGCAGGGTACATTCCTGTACCTATCAGAGAGTATTTTTTGAGCCCTGGAGCATCATGAGATGGAGTGAACAGGTCTGTTTTGTTTGGAAGGGTTTCCCCCTCCAAGCATAAGTCTGGAAGCAGAAATAATGTCATGCTTTTCAATAGCTGACTTCATGTCAAAAATCCCAGGGGTTTTGGAGAATTACATAATATGATTCAGAAAATGAAATGAATGGAAATTACTTTAATCATCCTGTACTTATTCTCACTTAATATTGCAAGTTATTGTGGGGATTATTGTAGGTTTTCAGCATTTTCAGGCTGAGAGAAGCTTGCAGGCATTTCCTTAATAATTCACTGTCCGTGCAATCCACAGTTATCTTCCCCAGGAGTTAATGGCTCTGTGCATCTGTGGGCAGATGGGAGATGTGATGGAGACAGAACTGTCTCAGAAGAGAATGTCAGGACAGATCCATCACCAGGGAATGGAGCTTTGCTTTACTGAGCAAGGAGTGAGGAGGTGTTAATTTTCCACGCAAATTAGCTACTGCTCTGTGTTGCTGGCAGTTTGAGAATTCCCCAAATGTCTCCTTCCCAAACCCAACAGTTCTGAAGTGCCTGCAAGGTTGCCTTAGCTGGGTTTTTAATCAATCCCCCCCCCAGAGCTGCCCTGATCAGTGGGGCTCAATACCTGGCTCCTGCTTGAGCCCACTTGGGTCCAAATTTGAGGTAGAGTGCAACAGAAAGCCTCCAGTGAGTTCATCTCATAGAAATTCATTCATGAAAACAAACTCAGCAACTCAAGGGCACAAAACCTTTTGCAAGAGTCAGACATCACAGACAAATTTGGCTTCATGATATTAATAAAGCAGATTGTGAAGTTAAGCAAATTTTCTGGTTGTTGCTCCCATTCTTGTTGTCTATTTTTTGTTGTTGTTGTTGCATTTTAATCATCTGATCTTCAGAATAAATAGCTGTGGTTTTTAATGCATGGCACTATAAAACTAGGAATGTTCTAAAATAAAACAACAAATCAGAAAGGTGAGTGTCACAAACATGAAGTGATGGAGGTGACTTCCCAAGCATGAAGTTGTCTTCTTGACTCCACAGTGCCATTGTGCCAGTCTGAAGAACATATATACTTGTCTGTGTATTTTTTCTCTTTTTAAGTAGCCTTCGAATGAAAAACCTTTTTTTCCCTCTAACTAAACATTGATTTTACTCTCCTGAGGGTGAATGGAGCTGAAATTGGAACTCCTGTTCCTAACAACATCCTTTGTAATTTTAGTGTGTCAGTCCCCTTTGGGTAGGGGATGTTTAACAGAGTCTGTCAATTTAATGACCACTTCTAAAATGGAATACTTGCTGTTTCTGCAATTAATTTTTTAGATTGCTTCTACTGCAAGGGAAGGGAGGTGAATATACCAGGCTTTTCACTTTGTGTCTTGGCTCCTTTGAGGTTATTCTGAGACCAGCAGTTCCAAAGCAATTAGGTATTTTTTGTGCTGTGAGTCTCATATTCCCCTGGCTCAGGGTGTACAACGTCAGGAACCTGTTCTGGAGGTTTGGGCTTCAATTTTCAGGAATCACAGAAGATCCTGAGTTGGGACCTTGAGCTCTGGCAGCCTTGGGGCTGTGCCCCTTCCCTGGGGAGCCTGTTCAGTGCCCCAGTACCCTCTGGGGGAAGGATCTTTTCCTGAGATCCATCCTGACCCTCTCCTGACACAGCTCCAGCCATTCCCTGGGTCCTGTCTCTGCAAACAAGACACAAAGAGCCATTTTCCTCTGCTGGGTTGAGATTTTGGGATGAGCAAGAGGAAAATATTTATTGGAAATTGATATTTGATTTTAAAATCACAAAGTCTTGACAAAATACACCTGAATAAACATGGGCCAACATCCTTTTGCTTTATTTCTTTGGCAAAGCTGGAGCCAAATCCATGGTCTGAAGTGTGGTGCTTTCTTTAGTTTCACAGGATTTTTTCCTTCAGTTTTCTTTCAGTGAAGCTCAGTGCAGAGCTTATAATTGTATTGTACCAAATATTGCAATATCTGAGTCTCTTCCCCCAGCTTGAAGATCCTGCTCTGTCAGAGCCTGAGGGAATGTGAATTATTCCACCAGGAGCACTGTAAAACCAAAGCAGGGCTCTACCTGCTACAGATTCCCAAAGGAGAAACATTTCAGCAGAAGTTTCATCTTAAAAATACACTGAAAAGAAGATGTTAAGTCACTTTTGTGCTTCATGTGTCAATTTTAAGCTTAATTTTTGGATCCATAGCTGGTGATCAATATTTATTTTTTTTTTGCTCCCTTGTTTAGTTATGCCACCATAAAGATTCCCTCAAAATTTAATCTGAAATTTGTGGTTGGCTCCTTGTGGCTATTCATTTATAATACAAACTTACCAGGAATTTCAAGAACAACATTTTGTCCTTTCTGTGACAGACAATAATTTCCTCCCTTTATTATTTTGAAGCCCAAAAAGCTAATATTAAATTTTTTACTTTTTTTCTTTATTGTTCTGTCTGTACCTTTCAGAGATGGGAAGGGAATAAAATCACTAATATCATAGCAGAGGGAAAAATTAAGAGAAACAATAAAACATTTGGAAGCTGCTGCTGGAAGAGAAGACAGTTAAATTAGGATAAGTGATCTTATTCTTGCAACTCATTAAGGGTGAAATTTACCTCTCTGCAGCAGCATCATCACAAGACCTGGGCAGCACTTACTTTCCACTTAAACTTTATTTGAATTTAAGTGCTGCACAGGGTTTTTGCTGATCTTTATTCAGGGAGGAAATAATGATAGTTTGAGGGGTTTTCTGTAAATGTTCTGACATGCAGAAAGCACACAGCTTTCAGAAAACTTTCTTCTAGAAATACCAGTGTTATGATGAGACAAACTGCGTGTCCAGACAGAAGGAATTACTCTGTACAGCAGAGCCTGGTGCCCCCCAAAAGAGCTTTGAGTGCAGATAACTGAGGGTTTTATTCTTTGTAACTGCTGCATTCCTTCCTTCTTGCCCCAGGCTACCAAGGCTCACATGAAGCTGAACACAAAGAAGCTGTACCAGGCCGATGGACACGCGGTGAAGGAGCTGCTCAAGGTCACCTCGGTGCTCTGCGGGGCCATCAACACCCAGGGAGGGCAGCCTGCAGAGCTCCCCGAGGAGGACAGCACCAAGTTCAAGTTTGATCTGGGCTCTAAAGTAAGCAAAACTGCTATTCTTGTGTTCACTTGGGAAAAACTCACCTGTTTTCTAGCTGAAATGTAAGTTGAGAATGTTCTGGCAAGGCAGTAAGGCAGGGTTTTAAGTCAGACTTTCAGTGAGTGGGGTTCTGTGACTCTGTGATTTGTTTTAATCTCTCAATTCTCAACCAGAAGCATAATACAAGGCAACAGTGCCACAAAACCAGTTCTCTTTGTATTGAAATGCTGTTGACACCATAGAAATATTGGAGTCAGCTGGAATAAAAATTATTTTCTACCTACTAAACTTTTGCAGCCAGAGGAGCTTGAAAAATAATGACTGAAAGCTGATTTTCAGCCCATTTGTGTTGAAAGAAAGGGAAATCTTCCTATGACCATAAGAGACAAGAAAGCTGTTCAAGCCTTTAAAATAAAAGGCATCTCTACATATTTTCAAAGCACATTCTCTAAATATTAAAAAAAAAAATCAAACAATAACCCAGCTCTTTGCTACACAAGAGGAATTGCTGTTACTGCTTCTGTGGAAGATGTCCCTGCCCATGGCAGGGGTGGGACTGGATGGGCTTTAAGGTCTCTTCCCACACAAACCATTCTATGGTTCTCTGTTCCTGTGATTCTTGAGAAAAGGGGAGATCCACAGATGATTCTTCTCTGTGTAAGTCTGATGTGTCTCTCTGAAAAAATGACAAACACTTGGTAGATGCTCAAAAGTTCATTACTTACATTGCAGGCTTGTCCCATTCCTTTTGGTAAATGAAGTTTTTATTTCTGCTTATGAAAAAGGTGATGTTTCTCTTTGTCCTGGGCAGCACATGAACCAACAACTGGCTGAGCCACAGTTCTGAGATTTGTGGGTTTTTTTTTTCCTTGGCCTAAAATATTTGAGGTTTCACTCAGAAACCTTTACCTAGCAGGGCCTCACCTGGACTGTTTCAAAGCCAAGAGAGACTCTGCCATTCTGATTCCAGTGCACAACCTCTGGCAGAGTTTTCACCTCCAGTGCAATTCTGACATCAAAATGAGAAATACCATGGATATTCTTTGTGATGTTGGGGATTCTCCTGCTATTCAGTGCTGTTGCTTTGTTCCCAGATTGCTGACTTGAAGGCAGCTAGACAGCTTTCTTCTGAAATCACCTCCAAAGGAGCAGTCCTGTATGGCTTACTTGGCAAAGAGTGGGAACTGAGGGTAAGTACACACTGGAGAGCGTGGAAGAACTTGTGTTCACTGAGTGCCTCAAAGGAAAAAAAGAGAAAAAAGTCTCAGTTCTTATTAATGTCAGCATCTGACACGAACAGTCCATGAGTTTGAAGGAATGGGCCTGACAGTTTGCATTTCCTTCCTACTCCTGTTCATGGCTGGACTGCAGGCAGCCTGAGAGAGCAGCTTGGCCTTTTCTCTTCAGCAGAGAACTGAAATACTCTCTGTTTGGAAATACATGTGCAGGCTGTAATGGTGGGGATGCATATTCTAACAGATAAATGTTGGCTGCTGTTAGTTTTCCAAGGCCAAGGCTCATTATTTCCACAGCCTGCAGGGCACATATTCTTCAGCACAGCTGGAGAAGTAAAGAAGGAAAATCAAGAGCTGTTGTATGAAGCCAGTGCACACTGCCAGGAAGCCTTGCCATTATTTTCTTCAGTGCCTTTATGTGCAACACTGGAGGTTCTTCATTTTCTGACAAGGGACTTCAAAGGAGGGAGACCCTGCATGGTGTGGGGAATGTTCAGATGTCTGAGCTGTAGGGAGTGCACCCTTAAGAGCTGTAAACTCTGAGCCTGGACAGTTAATGCTCCCAGATCCTTGTTGGATGGAGTACAGTGTTTCAAAGGGTGGCTGATACCCTGGGAAGTGCCTGCATGGAGCACTGCCTTTCCTGCTGGATCCATACATCACTGTGGTGTGCAGGGTGTTAATGTTTCAAAGGGGAGGGAGAAGTGATAATCCAGCTTAACTCAACATGCACCAGTGTCACAGAACTGTTGGACAGTTACTTCTCTTGCACTCTGCCTAATTTCTTGGCTTTGAAGGAGTTTTCACACAGCTGCTGTGTGATGTGTTAATATTTGCTTTAGTGGAGAATTGGACCCTTTTGCTCAGAGCATAGCATCCCTGTAACTCTGCTAAAAGTCAAATAAAGATCAGTTCAGGCATTTTTAAAAGTACTCAAGCATTGGTTTGAATTGGGTGCTGTTCAGTCACTTGAAATCAAGGCTTTTAGGACACCCAAGTTTAGAACTAGGCCCTGGGAAAGGGCTGGGCACAAGTGGAGTGTGCTGAAAGCATGAGCTGAAAACTGAAGAGATGAGAAAGTGCTTCAGTGCAGCCACTTCTCAGTGGGGCCATTAAGAACTCTGGAGTGGGAGCCAACTTAGAGGTGTCATTTCTGAAAGGACTGGAGTTCTTAGAGAGAGCAGTGAGCACGTGTATCTTGTGGCTGAGTACCCGAAATGGGGACAATTAATGCTGCACAGGTTGTGTTTTGCAAAAAGGTTTGGCAGATGGAATTTGTTATCTTTGGGAAATGCTGTCCTGGGAAAGGTGACCTTCTGTGCCATTAGGTCTGAATGCATTGCCTAAAGGCAGCAGGTGACAGTGACAGCACAGGGAGAGCCTCCAGAGAGCTGCAGAAGAGGCTTTTGAGCTCTGTTCATTATGATTTGGGGCTGGTTCCAAGGTTTTTAGGGATTTGTTTAACCTGAAGGAGCCATTTTTGGCTGGTGTGTTTAAAGTCAAGTTTGGTACGTGCAACAAACTGGAGACCTGAGTGTGTAGCAAAGCAGACAGGTTTCAGGTTAAAATCAGGAGGTTGCAGGAACCAGTTCTGCAGTGGAATTTGTAATTTTTAATTATCAGCCCCCAGCTCTGCCTTTCACTTGAAGTATGAAATTTGCCCATCACAGGAGAGGCTCAGAGCCAAACACTGCTGGGTTTTTCCATCACTGTTGGGTGTGGGGCTCTGGTCAGTGCTGAGGGTAGTCAGGAATTGCCTTTCCTCATCTGCCACATCCTCCCTGGATCCTTCACAGGGAGGTGCTCAGGAGACCTCAGGAATGGCATCCTCTGCCTGCCCTTCCCACCCCATTCCAAGTGGGGAAGAATTGAAGTTCATTCTGGCTTTGGGTGGGCAGTAGAGCTGTGCTGGTAGACACCAAATTAGTTGCCATTAAACCAAGATTACTTTTATTGCTTTTTAATGTGCAGATTATTGATTTCCATTGGTTATTTTCTTCTGGCAGTGCCTGGCTAATTAATGCTCACACTAAGTGGCACTGCCAGAGGGTTTGTGCTGTTGAAGGGCAGGGGAGCAGTGTGCTTTAGGTTTTTATTCCATTTTATCTCCTGAAACCTGTTGCATGTGCTAAAATCTATCAACAGCTGCTGTAGTGTTTAAAGGAATTTGAAAACATGGGAGTTTTATGTTCCCTGAACCTCTTTTCTCTTTTCCCAATCCATTCATTTCCAAATATTTAAATACAAGCTCTTCCCACCTAAGCTTCAACAGACTGATGATAAATCTTATTTCCATCCTAAGTGAAGATGGCTTCATTTTCCAGGAACTATAAAGGAAATGCCAGCATTTGGCACTAATGGGTTGACTAGATCTGTTTTCATAGTCTGAGCAGCTTTTGGGAAAAGATCATTGGGGAAAAGTGAAGTAAAACTCGTTATTTCGTTTGGAAATGTTGACTCTAATTTGCTCCACAACCTTTACCTTCTCTGTTGAAGTCTTTTTGTACATAATTTGTATAGAAATTATGTAGAAAAAATTTCATACATTAGATAAATTTCATTGCTCCAAGTCATGAAACTTATTTTAAAATAAATTACTTTCTGAATGAAAACAAATTTCAGCTAGAGAGGAATTTAGGGGAAAGGTTCAGTTAGGTTTATTGGAGGTAGAGAGTGCTGTAAATGTATGTACATATTTTTGGGGAAGAGTTGAGGTCTGATTTGTTGGAAATGTGAAGCCTTTGCAAATACCTTATTCCCTGACTGAAAATATAGCTCTTCTGTATATTTAATCTGCTTCCCAAGTAATGCTAAAAAAGAATCTTTAATTAACAACAGAGGAAGAAACAAAACCTACAGGGTGTGCTGAAATCAGACTATGATGTTGTTAATTTATGTGGGAGAAAAAAATCCCAAATAACCCCTAAAGCTGTATTGTCAGATGCAAATCCCAAATAAACTGAGTTCCATGGAAGCTGTGTTGTTTCTAGCCCAGCTGTGGGTGAGCACAGTGCAGGTTATTGGTGTCCTGTGGCAGTGCTGGAGACACTGAATTTTTATTTTAAAACACATTTAAGGATTACATTTGGAAGGTAATTTGCAGCTTCCAGTCTTGCTGGTCCAATCTGGGAGCAGAGAAATTGCAGTTGGGATTTGTGGAGTTTAGTGGAGCTGATGAATGGGCTTGGTACCACACAGTGAGATCCCTAAATGAAAAGCCAATTCCAGGCAAATTCCATGCATGGAGAAATACATCTTCATCTTTATTGTTTCCTTTCCTGCCAAGGGCACTTTCTCTGCATTTCATTGCTATGTAACTTTAATTTTCAGAATATTTACAGTTACCTTTGGAAGAATAACCAGGCATGCTGAGTTCTGGTTTTCTTTTTTTGCATGGGTCAATGGGGTTGATTTGGATTTGAAGTGGGGATGAGAGACTTTGTTTGGATTTCTTTCTCTGTCTTCCTACACAGTACTAAATGAGTGGAGAAAAGAATAAGTTGAAAATACCAGTCTGTCATTAAGGCTGTCAAACACCAAATCAAGAAAAGTAGCAAGAGAATTGATGTCAGCACTCAGGGAAAATGCAGCACTGCTTCCCTCTGCATTCCCTTCTCTGAGATCTACACTGCTGCCATTCTGTACATGGGAAAAGATGTTGGGAAAGCCAGTGGATCTCTGTATCCTAAAAATGATCCTAAAAACATGGCAAGGTGGGGGAAATGGCCAGATTAACCTTTGAGGGAAGGGAGGGGTGATGAGCTGGTCCAAATCATTCTTCAGTTCAAAACAAAGCAGTGATGAGACTTCCAAGGGCAGATGTCCTCAGTTGAGGAAGAGTTCTCTTGAATTATCCTACAATGGAAATTCAAAAGGAAAAATTCCTGGCTGTTTATAACTCTGAGTGCCTCCCACTCTGCTTCTGCCAGGGGTCCTGTCAGGAAGCTGCCCTGCTCAGAGTTGCTGAATTACTTGACATGGGAAGATAATGGAGAAAAAAAAAAGCCAGAAGAAAACTGCCTCTGTGCTTCTGGCAGGCAGAAAGATTTCTGACCTTCTCGGGCTTATTTTCATTTTATTTACCTCTTAATTAGCTGGAAGCCCTGTAAAACCAAAGAAAAATGAAAATAATTTATTTTTTAAGGCTTTTAGCTGGTGCTAAAGATGGACAGTGCAGTGGGTTTGTTTTCTAATGCTCCTCTTGGCACTTACCCCATCTGTGCCCTTGAACAGTGTTTATTCCCTGCATCTGCTCCTGTAAAGAAAGGAACTGCTGAATTTGGTAGATTAAAGCTTTTAACAGCTACATGAAGTGTTTGCCACTCTGTGGAGGATAAATTAAGGAGTAAGGCCAGGGCACTGCTCCCTGTTACTGTTGTGGATGCCTACAGCACCAGCTTGTTCCCAAACTGATGGGAGTCACTGAGAATCTCGTTACCAACCCTGCTGGGAAAGGCTGGAATTAAACTCTTCAGAGAGCCCAAGGCATTGAGAGCCAGCCGTGGAACTGAGGCAGTGTTAGTTCAGCACAAAGGACATTCCACTTGGATCTCCTTATTCCCAGCTTTTGGATTAAAGAGCCCTTCCTGCCTGCCTTCCCCCTCCTGCTGCTGCTGCTCGGGGGGAGAGGGAGATGTGATTTCAGAAAAGGCTGCATCGCTCCCTGCTCTTTGGAACTTAACTGCAAAAAAATCATTTTACTGGGAATGTTGGAAGCGTTTTTCTGCCTGCCAAATGTTACTTCTGGATACGAGACACTGCCTGGGGGGGGCTGATAAATGAATTTCTCTCATTTCCTGGGCTTTGGTTACAGAACTGCCACACACAGAACTTCCAGTGGAAATTTGTAACTTGAAATTGCCACAGCTCTGGAGAATTACTTGGTTTGCCTCAGTTTTTCTGCACAGTCCTGCTTCTAACCCAAGCCTAACCATCACTTTGAGGGAGAGGGCTTATTGCAAATAGGGAAGCCAAAATTAACCCTTGGACCTCTGATCCAGTGCTGAATGAATATGAGATTGCTTTAACCAGAACTGCAGTTGTGTGTATGTATTTAAAATCAGAAATTATTTTGTATGACCTTCCCAGGAGTATTGAGCTTGAAGAAATGGCATCAGCTGTAAAGTAGTGGTTGGCACATTTCTCCTGGCTTTTTGGGGACTGGTGATGTCCAGTGGAAGGTGTCCCTGCCCATGGCAGGGAGCTGGAATGAGGCAAGCTTTCAGGTCCTTTCCAACCCTGCCCTTTCTGTCTTTGTAAACCAACCAGCAATGCCCAGGCAAGGCCATTTCTAGCTGATTGTATTTGGAATTTCACTCACAGGCTTAGCTTCTGCTCTAGAACACAAAGTTCCTTGTCATCTTCCCACAGTCTGGAGGAGACATCCCAGGCCATCTCCTGGTCAAGGAGCCATGAAGATGGCTGGACCTGGTGAGGGAGGGAACAGAGCAGTGTAGATTCATCCCTGTCAGAAAGCTTTAAAGTTCCCTTTCCTGCCTCAGCAGAACCACATGCAGGTTACTTCTGATTATTTTGGATCCATTGAAAAATTATGTTTTCCAGTTGCTTCTCTCTCCCAGACCTCCTTGTGACAGGGGTTTTGCATGCTGGGATTGCTGGGAGTTTGGGGCACTGATTGAGGCTCTGCATTGCTGAGTAGGGAAATGTCTTTGTGGACATCCTGCAGACTGCTGAGATGAGCATGAAACCAAGCAGCATGGTCTGGAAGCAGCAAAATTCTCAATGACCATGACTTCAATGCCCTGAGGGGGAAAATGGGCTGTTGGGAAGGGCCAGATTCCTTCAGAAGGATCAATGTCCCTCATGATTCTTCCTGTTCCTATAGAACAGTGCCAAATCAGCCATCCCCTGGACTGGCCAAATGTGATCCCAGTGTGTGTGACTGAACTCCCTGAGTAATAAACTCCCAGAGGAGATCCTTGTGGCCTGCATGGACAGCTGGAATTGCCAGGGCCCTCTTTGCAGGGAGCAGGGGATGTGGGGCTGCCTGGATTGAGGCTGAAGTGGCAGTGAGGAGTGCACAGACTTTGGTGTGCATCAGGCTTAGATCTCCTGGAAAACAAAGATTTAACCTGTGGTCAAAAGCTCAGAAAAGAATCATGGAATGGTTGGGGCAGAAGGACCTTAAAGATCACCCAGTTCCACCCCTGCCATGGGCAGGGACACCTTCCACCATGCCAAATTGCTCCAAGCCCCACCCAGCCTGGCCTTGGACACTTCCAGGGATCCAGGGGCAGCCACAGCAAGACCAGTGTGTTAGGAAAAGAGCTTTCATTTCTGTTCCTTACCACAAAAAAAGGTGTTTAGAAACCTCTGCTAGACTGAGCACATCAGAACATATTATTACACCACATTTATCATCAGTGACTCATGTGCTGGTCATGCCTTATTACTTGTCTTGGTTCCCTCGTGCAGTTTGGAGGAGGAGTGCATCCATTTTTCCATACATCAGGCACACTGGAAGCTGCTTTATCAGCTTTTGGTCCATGAAAATGGAAATCCATTGCCAGTTCAAAATGCTTCCCTAGGCAGAATGGGTTTTGCAGTAGTAGCTCTTCATTGTTAACTGGGAATGAAGCTCTTGGGGAGATATTCCCAGTAAGGGCAGTGGTGGGTGCATTTGCAAAGGGTCCTTCTTGAAAGAGATATTAAAGATAAAACTTTGCTCTCTGAGAGTGTTCATAGGGTAACAGGTGATGGCCCAGTGACTGTTACCCAGGGAAGCTGTGACAGACATCCACAAAAAAAATCAGATTCACCATATATTTATGTTTCCATTATATTTCCACTATATATTACTATTTTTGCATAATATTTAATATCTTTTCCACTTAGACCTGTTACTCCAGAGTCAAAGTTTCGTTAGGGGCACTGTTGGGACACTGAAGTTACTCTGCCCATTCCAAGGCAGGGTTGCAGGGATGAGCTGTGTGTACAGAGGATTCTCCTCTCCATCTCTTGGGGTGTGAGGGGTTAATTGCCCTGACCTTCTCCTTCTCCAGTCTAACCCTGATTCCATAGTCTGAAAATACAAATTCCAGCCTTTCCAGTGCTCTGCATTTCCCTGACAGATTTTTGCAGGCAGTTGTGGCTGTGGTACTGAACTCTGTTGTAGAAAATGACCTGGATTTCTGTGGAAGGCTGTGGTGTGTACATGAAACTCCAGGGCTGTTAGAGGGAAGACAGAAGAAGGAAAGACATTAAACTTGCATAAATTATTCATACCTAAAAGGGCAGACCCTCAGAAGTTTCTCCAAGCCCATCTGCTCCCTGCTCTGCCCCGCTGCAGTGTCCTGTGCATGTTCTGGGGTGTTTCACCAGGCTGCTGGAGGGGAGCTGGTGAGGGAGCTGTTCATGATTACAGACTGCAGGCCTTGCTGTTCCTTTGACCTCTTTGCAAGAGGAAAGGACAATAATTCCCTTTCCTCTGCTGTTTTGTTTGAAGTGTGTTGGCTCTGTGGCACAGATCCTCTGAGCCCAGTGCTGCTGGCAGGGCAGTGTCTGCACCAGGCAGGACCTGGCAAGGGCCTCACAGATTAACAGGGACTCTGCTGAGCTTCTGAAATGCCAAATGTTGCCAGAATAACAACTGAGCTACACTAATCTTCCCCACCCTCCTCCAAAAACATCTACCTGTGGAATGATTTGGGAATTTGTATTGCACAGATGTTTTGTATCTTATTTTTAGCCAAATGAACTTTCTGCTTTGGAGTTTGTTTTTCTCTGTGGACAGAGAGATGTTCACAAGCACTTCAGCAGTGTGAGCAGTCACTGCCACCAACAGATGTAACTCCTGTCACTCTCCCCAACAGAATGTTTGTTCTCCTTCTTTTCTCATGACAGGAAAATGAGCCTTTGTGCAGCATGTGGTAGGATTGTTCAGAGACCTGATCCAGCAGACGAATAAGCTCAGTACAAAAAGCTGCTTTCACTTTTTTGCTGGATGAGCTGCCAGGTTGGGTTCACCCTGCAATTCCCTGGACTGGAGTTGGTGGTAAGGGGGCAGGCTCTGCTGGAGCTAAGCTGTGCAATCTGGAGAGTCTGGCATGGCATCTTAGCAAAGTTACTGGATCTGTTTCCAGAATCCCTCCTGCAGTGGGCTGGGTACAGCCTGTGGCAAACTGTACAAAGAATTTTTAGGTTCTTAATGAGATATTTTCTAGAGAGATACTTTCTCCATTTTTATCCACATGTTACCAAGTGTTTTGCCAATGTAAGGTTGTTTTAGGGACAGGGAGCTGCAAAATTCCCTCTCTTCCCTTCCAGTGCCAAGCAAGTAATCCAAAGTTTTTATGTAATGACCAGGTCAGTGTTTAAGGCATCAATTAGACAAGAGCACACCCAAGCCCATGTGTCCCCAGAACTGCTGAGAGGGAAGGTTTTTTTTAATCCTTTGGGATCTAAACAAGGATCACTGTGGGGTTTTTGAGGAGTCTGACTCAGTTACCAGAAGCAGAAATGCCCATAGGTCTGCAGAGTGTGATTTTCACATGGGCATGGGAGGCACATGGACTCATGGAATGTCCTGGGTGGGAAGGACCCACAGGGACACCCCACAATCCCAGCCCATGCCTGGCAGCATTGTCCAAAGGCTCCTGGAGCTCTGGTAGGGTCAGTGCTCAGTGTCCACCTACCTGGCACAGTTTGGTGGCTTTGTAGTCCTTGCAGCTCCACACTTTTAGGACACTCTGCTCCTCTTCCTGCACTGGTGTTTTCATGGATTGTGTTGGACAGGTGATGGAATCTTCTGTGCCCTGCCCCACATGTGAAATCAGAGCAGTTGCCAAAAATCTGCCTTAAAGAATACCTGCAGTCAGACACAGCACTCACCTCGTCTAGAAGAGATGTCTTGATTGCTCCCTCCTGCTAATCTCAGCTCACTCAACTTTTTCATCATCTCCTGGTCTCTAAATCATCTCAGCCTTGGTGAATAAACACTAAATACCCCATTTATTATGCAGATGATCCTATCATTGTTGCTTGATCACCTCAGTTCTGCATAAATTAGTTCCTTTGTGTAGTGTTTAAATATATTGGTTCATTTTATTTCACAGGAAGCAAGGACAGAATCTATTGCCAGACCTTTGGAGATAAATGAGGCTGAGAAGGTGATGAAAATTGCCATTAGCAGCGTTCTGGTAAGCAAAATACTGTTTATTTGATTGTAAAATTATAATTTTGCTGCTTCAAGAAGAAGAAATTAGCTCTTTTTATCAACAGCCTGGGTAAAGAGTGCCAAAGCCATCACCTGCAGCTGCAGTTGATGCATCTGAGAGCTGCTCAGAGCCCTTCTCGTGGGGGAAAACAGATTGTAGTCATATTCCCTGCCTCTGTTAGGAGCTTCACCCCAAAAGCTCCACAGGAGGGATAAAATTGCCCAAATCAGCACAGAAATCTACACCCTCTACCTTGTGACCTCTGCAGAGTCAGGGCTGCAAGGAGTGACCTGGGTAGCTCCAGAAGTGCCTGTGCCTCTGGAGTTGGGAAGCTGGGCTCTGGAGGCAGAGCAGGGGTGAGTGAGGAGAGCTGGCACTGTGCTGATGAGGATCCTGCCAGGGCATCCCTGGGCTCCTTGGTGTGAAGGAGTTTTTGTCTGTCCTGCACTTGCCAGCACTGCCCTTGCTCCAGTGCCTGGGTTCCTGGCTTTCTGAGCCTTCAGCTGCACTGTGTGAGGGAGGTTCATTCACTCCCAGTGATTCCTGTCAGTTACTTCACTGCAAACTGTATCCAGTCCAAGGGTTTGATTACAAGAGTGGAATTCCAGGTTTAAACAGCCAATCAAGAGAGATTCCAGGCAATCTTCCCTGCTGTTCTGCTCCTGCTCACAGCCTGTGTGAATACTAAATGTTGTTAATGTGCATTTCTTACTCCAGCTGGAGAGCTGATGAACTGAGAGCTGCAGGAGAGAGGGACTGGCTTCCTGGCAAACAGCAGTGGCACACACTCAGCTCCTTAATCCTGGCCCAGTTCATGGAATGACCTGTTGGAGCTGAGCAGCACCAACACTGACTGCTGGAATTCCAGCAGAGGAATCCTCCCTCTCCCTCAAAAGATGCTCCTGGTTCCTCGAGCCTGAGCACACTGGATGTACTCAGCTCATTTGAATCCATTGGAATATTGATTCAAATGGAAAATCCCACTTCCCCTCCTGGTTCCTCTGGCACATGTTGAAATGTTCAAGGTGCTTCCCAGATTTTGAAAAAAAAAATGGGTAAAGCAAAATTTAGGAAAGGATGAAGATATTCAGATGTAGGAAGTTCTTTGTAAAACTGACTTGTGTCTTGAAGAGAAAAGAAAAATAATGGAAGCTTAAAATTCCCTAAAATAGTACCAAGAAACAAATACATATCTCATCTGTTTATTCAGAGAGAATCATGGAATCATTAAGGTTGGAAAGGGCCTGAATGATTCCATTAAGATAAAATCCAAAAAGATCTTAATGATGCTAAAAGAGGCTTCTTCCTGCCTTCAACTGCTCCTTCAGTGAGAAGAAAAGCCAAAGTTACAGCTGTGGCGTTTTTCCTTCCTTAAGAATGTTGGCAAAAAATCAGGTATTTTAGATTTGTAAATGTCCAGTTAGTTCATAATCCTGGCCACAAAGAACTTTTTGAATGAATTTCCATTGCCTACTTGAGTAAACACAGATGAGATTATCCAGAACAATGTTCAGCATCTGAAAGATAAATTTAATTATCCCAGTGCCAGCCATGGTTCACCATCCTTCTCTTTCAGGAAGAAGTCCAAAAGACTAAAGACATGTTGAATAATGTGGCTTTGGATGAAGCCAATTTGGAAACCAAGATTGAAAAACGAAAATTGGAACTGGAAAGAAGCCAGAAGAGGCTGCAGACTCTGCAGAGCGTTCGGTAAAGATCCTGAACTGATTATCTACTGCAGGAAGGAGTGTGAGCATAAAGGATGGAACTGGTACAAACAGTCCCTCTGCTCCCAGAGGCTTCTGGTGTTCACCACCAATTAAAAAAAATTCATCCTGCAGCCCTTGGTAGGATCAGATCCTCTGGGCACTGGTACAGTCTGCCAGAAAATTCGTAGAATCACGGAATCCCAGAGTGGTTTGGGTGGGAAGGGACCTTAAAGCCCCTCCAGTGCCACCCCTGCCATGGGCAGGGACACCTCCCACTGTCCCAGGCTGCTCCAAACCCCATCCAACCTGGCCTGGAACACTTCCAGGGATCCAGGGGCAGCCACAGCTGCTCTGGGCACCCTGTGCCAGGGCCTCACCTTCCTTCCAGGGAACAATTCCTGCCCAATATCCCATCCAAATCTCTCCTCCTTCAGTTTGAACCCATTGCTCCTTGTCCTGTAACTGCAGTTCCCAATGATGAGTCCTCCCTCCTTGTAAGCTCCTTCAGACACTGGAGGTCTCACAGTATTCAGGTTTACAGTTTGGGTTGATTTCTGGCCCTTAATTAACCTGCAGGGTTATACAATCTACAATCTGACCTAGTACTAAAAAAAAAAAAGAAATATTAGACAAGGGAGTGGTGGAAGAAATGACCTGGATTCACATCCCCATTTTATCAGCAGCACTCTGCAGGAAGTGGGTTGGGTGGGTGTGAAGCTCTGAGCAGCAGGAGTGGTTTTTGGGATGCATCAGTCAGCTCTCAGGTGTACTGACATCATCACTTCATCATACTGCCTAATTAAATCTCTAATGACCCAGGACTTCTGTAGCAAGTAAGCCCCCAGCAGAGCAGATGATTTGTCAGCCATGCTGCACACAAACTTTGTGCAGTTATGGAACAGCAGGATAATTAATCTAACATTGCCTTCTAAGGGGGCCAAAATGCTGCCTTTGTGCCTGTGTGAAAGGAAAAGGGACTTATACACAAAACCCTTCTCTTTGCTTTATGTAATTCCCAGGATTGTTTAGTGAGGGGCTTTGTCTTGAGCTTTAATTCTCTGAAGCAGTGTGAAACCTTAAAAACAAGAGGGTTTTTGTTTTAGCAGATGTGGAAGGGCAGCTGCAAAACCAAAATTGCATTTCAGGATTCTGTATATACAGAAGAGATAGATAGATAGATAGATAGATAGATAGATAGATAGATAGATAGATAGATACTCTCAATATTTATAGACTCCTAGAATCACAGGATGCCTTGGGTTGGAAGAGACCTTAAAGTTCATCTCATCCCAAGTCCCTGCCATGGGACACCTTCCCCTGTCCCAGGTTGCTGCAAACCCCATGAAACCTGGCCTTGGACACTTCCAGGCATGGGGCAGCCACAGCTTGTGTGGGCAGATTTCACTGAGTTCTCTGTGCTTGCTCTCCCCAGCCCTGCTTTCATGGATGAGTATGAGAAGATTGAGAAGCAGCTGGAGAAGCAGTACAGTGCTTACCTAGAAAAGTTCCGAAATCTGACCTACCTGGAGCAGCTCCTCCACGACCAGCGACAGACAGAGCAGGAGATGTTTGAGGTAGGACAGCTTGGAAACTCTACAGCCTGCAGATCTTGGCCTTACAACAGCAAATGTTTGAATCCCTTTTCCAAAGCAGCACATCAAGAGCTGATGGAGTGACTGGCAGGTGAGGGACAGCCCAGTGGCTGTGGCTGCTCCTGGCCAAGCACAACAGCACAGCTGCTGTTCTCAGTTGATGAAGTTAAACCAGTGTAGTGATGGCTCTTGCCAGGCTCTGCCCCCCTGACTCATTTTCAGCTGCTGGGTTTTGTTCATGTTTTCAGAATTCCTGATCTTCCTTTTGCTGCATACAGTGGATGTGCTTACTTCTATTGTCTGCTGATGTAAAAAGGTTTCTCAGCACAAGGTTCTTCAGTCTCCTCAAAGTATCAATGGAAACAGCCAACACCATCAGTAGGGAGATCAGATGTGCTGGGATCTTCCCCCTCATACACTTCAGTTTTGTTTGGCAGAGTTCTGCCTTCTCTTGAACTTGCTGACTTGTGTCAGTTCAGTGTGATTCTCCTCGTGGATAATCTGCATCTGTATCCTGTTTGCTCCAGATTTCCTTTGGGTGTTTACAGGACTGCAGTGCTTTCAGCCAGCCTTTCCTTCAACTTCTTGTTTCACTGTCATCCTTCTCACTGTCATTACCCACTCTGTCCTCCATTCTTCATTGAGAACATGTCTGAGTGCACCCTCTGCCCTGGGACCTTAGTGCTGCTGGGTGTGCTGCACCTGGAATCACAGAATCGCAGCATCCATGGGGTTGGAAGAGACCTCTGAGACCATCGAGTCCCACCTGGGACCCATCCCCACCTTGTCACCAGCCCAGAGCCCTGAGTGCCACATCCAGGCTTTCCTTGAACACCTCCAGGAATGGGGACTCTACCCCTCCCTGGGCAGCCTCTTCCAGTGTTTAACAACCCTTTCCATGAGGAAATTCCTCCTGGTGTCCAGCCTGGACCTCCCCTGGCACAGCTTGAGGCCATTTCCTCTTCTCCTGTCCCTGTTCCCTGGGGCAGAGCCCAACCCCCCTTGGCTGTCCCCTCCTGTCAGGAGTTGTGCAGAGCCAGCAGGTCCCCCCTGAGCCTCCTTTTCTCCAGGCTGAGCCCCTTTCCCAGCTCCCTCAGGAATTCTCCAGACCCTTTTTCTTGTGCTCCAGACCCTTCCCCATTCTCCTTCCCTGGAGCTACTCCAGCCCCTCAATGTCCTTTCTGTTGTGAGGTGCCCACAACTGGACACAGCACTGGGGCTGTGGCCTCATCAGTGCAGCCAATTAACCCATTGTTAATCAATGCTTCCTCATTCCAGCACCACCTTTTGGAGACAGGGAAAGCCATGCTGTTGAGAAGTCTTAAATATTTTGCTGCATTATTTGCTTGAAGGATAAAATATCTTTTCAAAGCTGGTGTGGGCATCTGGCAACTTGTTCATCCCTGTGAAGCAGCTTCCCATCAAGCCCCTCTTTCCACAAGCACTGTCTCTGTAGATGTTTTTTCACCTTCTGTTTGAAATCAGTTCTAGTTCTCTGTTCCAGTTCTTCACCATATCCTTGCCCCCTGCTCAAGAAAAGTCTTTAATTAAATCATAATCTTGAAGTGAAGCCTAAAATCTGATTTATCCCTTCTGTTCAATGCCACTGAGACTTCACAGCCAAAAGGAGAGCTGAGCTACCTGAAACTGTTTATGAATTCAAGAGCAGAACTTTGTTAATGAGTTGGTGCTCAGCTCTTCAGGGGATTTTTGTTAAAAGATAATAAGGCAAAGAAAAAACCTTTGTCATTCACGGCTGTGCCGTGATTAGAATGTGGAGAGAACACTTTATTTTTCCTTTTTTCTCCTTCTTTCTGTGAGACTCCTGGGACCCTACCCATATGGTTTGGCTTGTGGTTTCCTAGGATAAGCAGGGAACAATGCTTCAGCCTAATGCAGAATTAGAGTATAAAAACTGGTGACAAAAAGATGCTGTTTTGCTTTGCACATTTCTATCAGTTGTACCTAAAAATACTTGGAACATATAAAGGATGAGACTCTGACCATCTCTTTGTGGGCAGGAGTACAGGAGTACAGTGACTCAGGAGCCACAAGTGCTTTGATGCAGAAGCTGTTGTTTTGGTAGAAGAAGCGGGGGGATGTTTCTCTTGAAGCCAAATATTCAGAAGTGCTGGAGTCCAAACTGGAATTTGAAGTCATTATGAGATGTCAGTCCTCAAAATCAAACTCCAGGACGTGGGGACTGAAAGAGAGTGAAGAATTTCATCTGGAGAATTCTCTGGGGAAACTTTAGAGCAGCTTCCAGTGCCTAAAGGGGCTCCAGGAGAGCTGGGGAGGGACTGGGGACAAGGGAATGGAGGGACAGGACACAGGGAATGGCTTCCCACTGCCCAGGGCAGGGCTGGATGGGATATTGGGCAGGAATTGTTCCCTGGGAGGGTGGGCAGGCCCTGGCACAGGGTGCCCAGAGCAGCTGTGGCTGCCCCTGGATCCCTGGCAGTGCCCAAGGCCAGGCTGGATGGGGCTTGGAGCAGCCTGGGACAGGTGGAAGGTGTCCCTGCCCATGGCAGGAGGATGGAGTGAGATGAGTTTTAAGTTCCCTTCCCACCCAAACCATTGCCTGATTCTAATCTGGGTCCCAGCTGAACCAAGAGACTTGCTGCTGCACTCCTACTTCCAAACCAGGGAGGGGATGCACAGTTTAATGCATTTTGGATTAATCTCTGGCCAACCTGGAACACAAGGATGTGTCTGTCACTTCTCTCAGTCTTGACCTGCTTTTCAGGTGGTGCTTCCACACTTTGGCTACTTTATGGTGAAGCAAAACTGTGGATTATTACATGCTTTAAGGAGAAGAGAAGAATTTACCCCAAAACAATGCCTTGCATGTTGTCCTACACTTTATAATCTTGTGTCATTTTCAGCATCAACAGAGGAAAAATAACAAGGATAATTACATTTAATCTATTTTAAAACACACTCATTCCAGCTGTCAGAAACACTGAAAATGATGTTGATTTTTTCCCCAACCCTGATTTGTCTTTTGTTCCACCAAACAAATCTTAATTAACTCCTGCAGTAGCAGCATGAGGCAATTCTTTTATCATTGCTGTGTATTTGCTAAAGAGCTTGCCAGCAAAAAGCATCAGGAGTGTAATTAGATTAATCCAGCACTCCCTGTGCTGTTCTGAGCTCTGCTTCCTGGGCCCCTCTCCTTGACTTAGTCCACGTTTTTAGGAGTTTTTGTGCTGATTGAGAGCCTGATTCTGTTGCTGAATAATGAGCCAGATCTGTGCTGCAGTTGGACTCAAGAGTGGTTGGGTATCCACAGCCACCGACCTGGGCCTGAGTGCAGCTCCTAATCAGCAAAGTGATTTAAAGATTTTAATTAAGTGCCACTAAGCAGTTGAGGCACTCCAGCCCTCCAGAGCTGGTGGTTGTACACATGTTTAGGGTGTTTTTTCCATGCTGTGGGTGTCCAGCCCCCTGTGGCTCCTGGTGTTGTCCTTTGCCTGCCTGTGTCAGTCACAGGGAGCAGTGGGGAGGCTGCTGCCAGGCACTGGGCTGAGAAATCTGTCTTGAAAGAGCTGACAGGCTGGTGTTGAGTCTGAGCCCAGCAGTTAATTGGTGATGAAGCAGCTCCTGCTGAGCACCTGCCTGTCTGATGTGGGAGCCCATTGAAATACATGAAAAATACAAAAGGATTTGGCCATTATCACCTGGAGAAGGCAGAAGTCTCCACACATGACTCGTCTCTGGAGTGGGTTTCTCACACTTCTTGACAACTGTCATGCACTCCTTGCTCATGGATCCGAGGAATTTAAACAAGGGCCTTTTGTCTTTGCAGTTTCCTTTGCCTTCTTTACCTCTTTTATTATCTTTCTGTTCCTTTGTGCTGTTCGTGGAATTAATCCATCTTCCTGCAGTTCTGGGCCAAGGCAGGGATTTATGAGCCATGTCTCCTCAAAGATTGGGTCTTATTTTTCTGCTTTGTAAAAAAGATGCAGCACAGTTAATTCGTTTTTACCCTGTTCCTAAGATGGAATAGTTTTGGGTGTTCAGACACAGAAGCTATTAGAACTTTGGCTGTTCTAAAAAACCCAATTTTCAGGGGTTTTTCAGATTTGGGGGTTGAAATTCTCTCTGGATTATAAATGAATGCCTCTCTTTTAAAGGACAACACAGACTAATACAGTTCAAAAAGGTGGTTTTGGAATTAGCTTATGTAATGCCAGAATAACTTGGCAATTTCCTGCAGCATTTGCCTTTTCCCTGGAGAGAATGTGCTTATTCTTTCTTGTGCTTCTCAGAGGACACCCCAGAAGTACTTTCCTCTTCAGCTGCTTTCTCCTAAGGTATTTTCAGACTGTTTTTATGCTGTTAGTGTCTAATCTCAGCTGAGGAATACCAGGAAGTGGTGGATATGGGGATGAGGATGTTCTGAGCCACTCAGTCTTTATCTTTGGTTTGGGATTACTTAAACTGCTTTTCTTTTCATCATTATGGAGTTTCCAAGGGCATGCAGTGATAGAACAAGGGGGAATGGCTTAAAACTGAAGGAGGAGAGGTTTAGATTGGATATTGAGAAGAAATCTTCCCTGTGAGGGTGGGGAGGGCCTGGCAGAGGTTGCCCAGAGAAGCTGTGGCTGCCCCTGGATCCCTGGAAGTGTCCAAGGCCAGGTTGGTGTCCTGGGGTGACTCTTTGCCCCAAACCAGGACAGTTGGATGGGGCTTGGAGCAGCCTGGGACAGTGGAAGGTGTCCCTGCCCATGGCAGGGGCTGGAATGGGATGAGATTTGAGGTCCCTTCCAAGCAAAACCATTCCATGATTGATTCTATGGATTTTCAGTAACCAGTCCTTCATGATTAATCATGCAATTCCAAGTAAACAGATTGTGTTGTGACTTACCCTTTGCAGCCCACCCTCCCCAAATAAAATCTCTTTCTCATTAAACTCCTTTTTATCAGAGCTTCTGAATATGCACATAACAATAAATAGGGACATAATAATAATAATAGGGATCATAATAATAGGGATAATAATAATAGGGATATCTGAGTTCTGCTCCACTCTGAGGTCTCCCTTGGTTCTGTGCTTTTTGCACTGAACTGTCACTCTTCAATACTAAATTCAACATTCCCACTGTGGCAGCTGTTTGCTGCAATAGCCAGCACAAGGTTAACATGAAAAGCAGCTGGTTACAGTCTTTAATCTTCTAACTAATGTGCATTTGAATTATGACTGCTTTAAACATTTTACAGGTGCCAGGAGAGCACTCCTGGTCCAGCATTGCTGGATTGTGTGGAATATCAGATGTAAAAGTAAGCACAGGCTACTGAATTGTTGCTTGCTTCTATTTTGGTCTTTAGTCCATTGTACAAGGGTGAGAGTATTGGTGCACTGAGACACAGAAACCAGTGGGGAAATGTGGAAAAAATGAGAGCAGGGAGAAGGGAATGCACAGAGAGAGAAGGGGCAGTGGAGCGTAGGAGAAAAGGACAAAAGAAATTATTGGCTGAGAAATGATAATCACAGAAAGGAGAAGCTGGAGATAGGAGGTGGGAGGGCATGTGGAGAGTGCATTAGGGAAGATGAAAAGGTGCTGTGTGCATTCATTCCACTGAAATAAAATTCTGCACTCCCCTGCCAGTACCATGGCAACTGCCCTGAGGCAGGTCATGCCTGCCTGCTCCTGGGGCTCTGTTGATGTTCTCTCCCACTAAAGCTGTGGGAGAACTTTTTGGGAAATGCAAACAATTGAGATCAGTTCAACTGATCTCAGTCAGATCAACTCAGTGCTCAAAGATCCCTGTTTTCATAAGGATTATCTGGATATCTGAGGTGCCAGGTGGGTGACAAACTTGCCTTAGGATCCCAGACTTGGGGCCATTTGACTCACAGCTTCAAGTTCTTCATGTCTCACACACTCCAGAGCTCATTTTCTCACAGAGCTAGAGATCAAACAAGAAATTATTGAATCCCAAATCACTTACAGGCTTTTCTGAGCAATGCAAAAATACATATTCTGCCTCCAGCAGCCCCTGAAGGGTAAAGAGGTTCCTGGTGCCTCAGGGCTTGGTGCTGTGGTTGAACATGAACCCCCTGTAAGGGTTGCTCAGTCTGGTTCTTTCTTGCTGCTGTTATAAATCTGGGCTGATTCTTTTATAAATTAAATACTCTGCACTTGGGGAAGGAGCACAGAGAGGATCTGCTGAGTTTTGCAGGCAGGGTGAGTTTGTCATGACAGCAGCTGTTTCTGTGAAGGGTGAGATGTAATGGCTCTCACTGACAGCATGGCTTGGGAATCCAAGGATGACTGTCACAAAGAGAAATCAGAACTATCTGATCTCGAATAACTTCAGGTCTTGACTTGTCTTCACTGAATTTCTTGTGCAGTGACTCCAGTGGAAAAGAACCAATGCATGAGAACAATCCCTAGTGCATTCCAAAGTGCTGTCTTGGAGGTTTTACATCTCCTCTTTACCCAGCTTCATTTGGGAAGAAGATGAACAAGTGTGTGGTTCATATTGTGATCTTCCTGCATTCCCTGCATTATCCTTTTGAATATTCACAAAGACTTTAGATGTCTGAAATATGTAACAGAAACCACTTGAAATTCACTCAGAATAGGAGACAATCAGATTACTTGAAACAACACTAATCAAGAAGATCAATTTCTATTTTCCCCCAGAGATCAACAGTTAAATCATTGAGAAACATTTAAACAGGGTATTGAAAGAAAAAGCTAAAATAACTCTTAATTTGGGACTGATGTTTGGTGCTCTGCACCAAATGACATAAGCAAGTAGTGTTAAAATGATGTATAGGAAATTGAGGTTATGCTCTGCTGCAGGTACTTAGTGGGGAAAAGAGTGGCATTTGGATTTGCATAAACATGCATAATCTCATCAGGTGCAAAACAGTGAGGTCTGAGTCTTTAAACAGGAAAATAACTCTCAGTTCTCTGGCTGCCTGAGAGCAATTCCTGGTTGAGTTCTGTGAGATGTGAAAGTGGAACACTGTGCAGGTGTGAGAGGTGGCCCCCTGAGATAAATGTCCTGGCATGGGCTGGCAGGGGCAGTCACTGCCCTTTGCAGTCCCTGAGCTCCAGGATCCTTTGGAGAGGATTCTGATGTTGGGATAACCCATGGGCCCAGCTGTATTTCAGCAGCTTTGCAGCAGGGTCAAACATCAGGACTAAGGAAAGGTAAGAAATCTCAGGACAAACTGCACAACTTTCTGTTTGGGGGCTGGGCTCATCTTTGTTTTGCTGGAAATCCAGTTCCATTCCCATTTGGACTTACCTTGAGGTGATGTAGTTCCAAAACCAATGGAAACCTCCATTGCAGGACACTACATTGTGTGACTCTCCTGGTATTTTTAAATTTGCTGACCTGGAGAGCTGTGAGTGTGAGTCTCCTCCTCAGACTTTGTTCCATCTCTGAGAGGACTGAGGAGAAACCTGCCCTGTTGAGCAGGGTCTGAGTCCCCTTGGCAGTGCCACATTCCCTGGAAGCACCTGCTGGTGGCCACCTTCTGCTGGGAAACTTCAAAGAGTGCATCCTGCTTCTCACTCCCTGCTCTGCCACCAGGGTGTTTAAACCAACAGCTCCACTTTCTTAATCCATAGAGTAAACTGGAGTGGAGCTCTCCTGTTTCATTCTGTCCCATGGAGAAGAGCAGAGCTATGGAAACCAGAGAAGCAGGATGTGTAAGGTGAAACCTGCTGGTGGTGTCCATTGCTGGTTGCCCAGAAATGATTTACCTGCCCTTTTGTGTTAAAGAATCCCAGCCTGAGGCAGGAACAGTCCTAGAAGCAGTGCTTGACACCCCCTGGCTAAAGAGGCTTGTCTGCATCCTTACTCCCTTGCACTTCCTTCTTCTCCAACCCACCACAAGGAGAGGTTTGAAAATGGTTTTATTCCAGACACCTAAGGAGTAGGTAGAGCATTGTCCTGGGGAGCAGGAAGTAGGAGTGCTTATGTTTTCAGCTTGGAGAAATGGTAAAAAGCAGGCATGGGATTCCTGTGCCTGGGCTCTGACAAGAGTTAGAGAGAGCTCGATGGTGCTGCCACTTCATTTGGGTGGGAGATCAGGAATAAACTGAAGGGTGCATCAGCCCCCTGTTGAAGAGGCTCTTGCTGTGAGAAATGGGGGCTGTGTTGAGCTAATTGATCTCAAGGTAGAAGGCAGCAGAGTCCATTATCAGTTCCTGGAACCCTCAGGTTCACCAAGAACAGCTGCCCTTTAATATGGTAAACACTCTCCTTGAAAAGCCTGAGTAATCCTGACCCCCGTGGAACACTTGAGCTTTGTGCCACAGGCAGAGGGTAATTCAGGAGTTGGACTCTGGCAGGGGTGAGGCAGTGACTGCTCTGTGGTGCTGAACAAGACAGTGCTGTGCCTCCTAACTTCCAATCAGTGTTAATTTGGATGATGATTTCTTCAGGCACTGCAAACTGACCCCAGGTTTACACTGCAGAATTGTACATTAATTCAAATAAATTACACATCCAAACAGTATCACTTGTAAGCTCACTACAATGAAGATGTAATCCATGAAGGGAATGTTCAATGAGCTGTTATTGAGTCATTAGAATTCATCCCTTCCACAAAAGGAAATAGAAAAATGGAGAGTTGTCATTAGGGGAAATTTGCATTGTATGTAAATGCTGAACACAGAACACATCTGATCCACAGCATCAACTCCATCCTCTGTCATGTGATTTCAGGTAGTAGTGAATTTGTCTGTGTTATTGCTGGCTTGAAGCTTCTTGTATGAAATGATTTTGCCTGAAAAATTCTGGGCAGAAAATGTTAGTCTTCTAACTAATGTTAGATCTCTTTATATCTTCCTTCCTTAGTTCCCTTTGGATTTCTCTCAGTGCTGGCAGATTTAAAGGCCTGAGCCCTGCACTGGTCTGATGCAGCCTCTGCCTTCCCAATCCTTCTGTCTCCTGTGTCTGCACAGTCCCCCTGAGCTGTGCCCTGCCATGGACAGTCACACAAAGCCTCAGCAGAGAGCTCACTGCTGTTTCCTTGGATGTTCTGCTCCTTGGCTCTGGCCTGTGGTTCCTGGATGGGTCAGGAGTATTTCTGACATCACAGAATGGTTTGGGTTGGGAGGGACCTCATCCAGGGCCATGGGCAAGGACACTTCACCAGCCCAGGGTGCTCCAACCCCCTCCAGCCTGCCTTGAAACCAGCACAGCAGTGCTGGGAAATATTTGAGGTGGAAAGTTTTGAGTTGGGTTTTGTTTGTTTTCTTTGGGGGTTTTTGAATAGAACAAGGAAACAGCAGTGAGCTCTCTGCTGAGGCTTTGTGTGACTGTCCATGGCAGGGCACAGCTCAGGGGGACTGTGCAGACACAGGAAACAGAAGGATTGGGAAGGCACTGGCAGAGGCTGCATCAGACCAGTGCAGGCTCAGCCCTTTAAATCATCTGCCAGCACTGAGAGAAATCCAAAGGGAACTAAGGAAGGAAGTTATAAAGAGATCCAGACTAACATTTTCTGCCCAGAATTTTCCAGGCAAAATCCTTTCATAGAAGAAGCTTCAAGCCAGCAATAACACAGACAAATTCACTACTACCTGAAATCACATGACAGAGGATGGAGTTGATGCTGTGGATCAGATGTGTTCTGTGTTCAGCATTTACATACAATGCAAATTTCCCCTAATGACAACTCTCCATTCTTCTATTTCCTTTTGTGGAAGGGATGAATTCTAATGACTCAGTAACAGTCAACTAAATAAATCACTTTAAAACCTGCTTTCTTGGTCACTGACTGACAGAGTCATTCTATTCCAAGCAAGATAGCTGTGGCATCAGACTTTATCCAGTGCAGTCCTCAAAGCCTCCAAGGACAGAGACTGTGCAGCCTCTTTGGGCCAGCTGTGCTCTGTGTGATCATTCCAATAGAAAACATGTACTGTGCACAGTAAAACATGCAGTAACCTGTGCAGAAAGGTTTTCTGTTGCATCAGAAGTCACTCCAGAATCGTGCCAGGGGGAGAATAACTCATTTACTGTGTGAGGGTATGAGGGCAGAGCTTAGAGAGAGTCAGAGAGAGTTCACACAGAGCATGAGCAGGGCACCCAGGTCAGCAAACACATCCTGCAGGGTGAGAACAAACAATTACCAAGCTGCCATTCCTCACCCTGAATAAACTCCTTCTGCTGAGTTCCCAGAGGGAAGCTGTTGATGTCCAGGTTGTGGAGTGCACTGTTCCCTTCCAACTCCATCTGCAGGCATTGCAGTGCTGGGGCTGGATGAAGTCAGGACTTGCCAAGTAATTATGGGGAGTTTTAGGAAGAAATGTGTGAGAAATGTTAAACCAATCTGATTTTAAAACAGTTGCTGTGGGTTGGTTTTGAATGCCCTTCACTGTCTGGCTCTGGGCAGCCTGAGCTGGTGTCATTGAGAGCTGCATTGGTGTAAATCAGCCAGAATCCCATCTTTTCCTGCCTCTGCCTTCTGCTACCCGTGTGACCCCATGTGAAGGCCCCTCTGGAGACCTTTCCCACACATCCCTGATGGAAGTTCTCCTTCCTCAAGACTTTCCCCCAAAACAAAGTCATCACAAAACAAAGGGGAATGGCCTCAAGCTGTGCCAGGGGAGGTTCAGGTTGGGTATCAGGGAAAAATCTCTTCACAGAAAGGCATTGGGACATGCAGTGGTGGGGTCACCATCCTTGGGAGCATTCAGAAAACAAGTCCAGGTGGCACTTGGGGACATGGTTGACAAAAAACCCCCTTGATCTCAGAAATCTTTTCCAACCTTAATGATTCTGTGATTCTATAAAAACCCCTGCTAGTTTTTTTTTTATTCTGATAGCTTTCCTTGATGAAACATTGCCCTCACATTAGAAAGCATTTGTGCTTTTCCCCTCATTTTCTTGATGGCATGAAAGATGCTCTGTTAATTAACATGTTTGTCCTTGAAAAAAGAAACCTTTCAAGGAACCTCTGAGCTGTTTCTGTGACTCTTCCTGATGAAAGTGCCCTTCAGGAGTGATCTAACAGGTCTAATTGATTATTTTGATAAATGTCAGTGCTGGAGCTGGTGTGCCAGAATTCATTAGGAGACACCACGTTTCTGTAACCCCTGTGGGATCAGAGCTGTGCACACCCTGATCCCTCCTGGTTTGTTTCCCACAATGGATGTACTTGTGTCCAGGCACATGAGATGGGATCCCACTTGTTTTGCCTTCACAAGGAACATTCCAGAGCCTGTTCACAGTGCCCTGTTTCATGTCAGGATCATCATCATTTGGGGCCAGACCTTGTTCAAAGCCCTGCTCATAGCTGAGCAAGCCTGATGCTGAAGGTTCTTCTGCCCCACTGTTTCAGGTGGATCTTGTCTCTGTCCCAGCATTCCTCAACAGAATAAAAAGGAGCAAACCCTGCAGCATTGCAGTCAGGTCTAGTCAGACATGACTACAGCCACGTTGCCATTCAGAGTGTGAATTTCAGGGGAGGTATTTAACAATAGTGCAGCAGCCAGGAAACATCAGCTCTGCTCTTACAGAGCAGCTCCAGGTGGGTTGGTACCTGCTGTTTCCATGAACTTCAGTCCCTTTCCCGTTGGCCTTGGCAGATTTCCTGTCATGGAGAGTTGTCACATTCTCATCAGGCTCCTCATGCTTTCTCCTCATCCTTTATCTCCCTCCTGCTGAATGAGTGCCACTCTCTTATCAAAACCAGCTGCCTCAGAGTAGCAGGAGCTGATCTCAGGTGCTTTGTTCTGTGACAAAGCAGGGAGCAGCTGCCCAGCTGAAGGCAAGGTGAGCTGAGCCCTTCAATCCAGCAGCAAATTGGTTTCCTTCCTCCAATGGAAGCTCCAGAGCAGTGGGAGCACTGTGAATCACTCCAGAAAAAAACAGAAGGAAATATTGTTTTCCCTCACTAAGATGAAAACACTAGACAGAGATTTTGGGATTGGGAGAGTGTCTGAGAGCAAAAGGAATAGCTTAGGCAGAAATTGAAATGCTTGATCCAAATGCAAAAAGTCAGTGAGCTCCAGTCGTTCTGTGCTTTTGTACTTTTTCCCTTCCTATTTCACCCACTCCTTTCCCATTCCTTTCTATTTAGTGGTAATTGTGTCTGCCAGCTGGCTGCAGGGCACAAATTCTTTGTATTCAAAATTGTGCTGGTGTTCTTCAAAAACAACCCTTTGAGATTAGCTACAATTAAAAAAAAAAAAAAGAATAAAGAAAGAAAAAGCTGAGCTGTTTTAAATCCTCAAATACAGCATCATTTTTATTCTTCCTGGTTTTGAGCTGTCAGACTTGCTGCTTTGCAATCTGCAGGGGCAGAGGTGTCTTCAGTCTCATGATTTTTCATGAATGCCAGCTTGATGGAATTTGTGGTTTAAATCAGAACTCGGGAACATCAGGTACATCATAAAGGGCTGGGATGAGGGGCTGGCAGTCCAGTCAGTCATGTGGCTTAACCAAATCCTGGATCTGGAGGCAACCCCTGAGTCAGTGGCAGAGTCAGTTCTCTGTGGGGCTCCTGCTGGGGGATGTTCTCCATGGCCTCTGTTCAAAAACAAAATCACCTCAACCACCCCTCCCAGTGCAAAGCCTGCACACTGGAACTCAAAACTGTTTCACTTGTGCACAGAGCAATAGATCAGATCATATTAAAACATTCTGACACAATTTATTGCAAACATTTCATAGGTGTTAGGTGGAAAATCATCTGCTTTGCCAGTGGAAGAAGATTGAGATGCAGAGTATATGTATTGTCTCATTCCAACTCCAATCTACAAAAAACATTTCTCTTGTGTGCTGGACAGGTGACATTTCTGTGACAACAGAAAATGGGCAGGAAAAAAGCTCAGCTGATTGTAAGCATAGGTGAAACTACTTGATTTAGAATCTTTTGTGTGTCACCAGAAGGGCTCTGTGCTCCTGTGTGGACTCTGTCACCAGCCAAGGCCCTGCATGGAGAGCAGGGACATCCCTGGGGACTGAGGACACCTGAGCCCTTGTGCTGAGGGCAGGGACAGGTCATTGGCAATGAAAACTCATTCTGACCTGCTGGGAGGAAGCTTCTGCACTCTTGGAACACAAAGCCAGTGGAACAGGTTGCCCAGGCAGGTTGATCATCTCTCCCTTGGAGATCTTTAGGACCCAATAAGCTCCAGCCCTGAGCACTGGGATCTGATCCCATTGCTGGCCCTGCTTGGAGCAGGAGGTTGGGCTGGGACTTTGGAAGGTCCCTTGGAGCCAGGGTTATTCAGGAGCTCAGTGTCAGCCCTGCCTTGCTGCCCATTTCCCTCAGCTATTGGAAAAATTACTCCTTTGGGCAGATTTACACCGAGGAGAGGCTGCATAATACATGAGGCAGAGAAGGAGAATTTCCATCTGTCCCTAAAGCAGGATTTTCAGCCCCAGTGATCCCTGGTGCCCTGAAAGCCTTGGAGTCTCTGAAGGGGCAGGCTGGTTTGGATTTGGTGTTAATTGGTACTTAAATTGTGTTGATCTGACACTGTAATTCCCCAGTGGGAGCTGCCACTTCATTTGAGTAAAATTCACTTGTAGAGGACGATCCAGGGAGTGTTTGCCTGCTGCAGCTCCTGCTCTTTGATGACTGGAGAGACTGAACAGGGGCTTAAATAGTGGCTCCTTCCCATCCAGCATCCCAAGGCACTCAGGCTGTCCCCTGTGGGAGCTGCACCAGCACAGGGACACATCTCTGTTTTCATGGAGCTGTCACCCTGTCACTGCCAGGGAAATGTGCCACCTGAGCAGCCCCTGGGCCCTGGTGTGTTCACAGAGCACCTGCAGCCTTCCAGCCCATCAGGCCCAGCTCCTGTGCCCTGGCACAGCTCAGGAGCCCTGCACCACACACAGGTGCCCAGCCTCAAACAGGAGAACAGCTCTGATGAGCACAGGCTGGCCTCTGCTGACCTGCCATAAATCACATCTGCTAAGGTGGTGCCACCATGGAAGGTGGGAGCTGCTCAGGCCCGAAAATGCAGCTTTGGTGATTGCAGGCATTCAAAACCTTTAAAAAATTAAGTGATAAATTCTGCTTGCTTTCTAGATTTTTGAATTGCCATCCCTTCTGCCCCCTCTTTGAAGATGTCACTTGTTAAGGACAGTAACCAGCAGTTCACTGATGCTCTCCTGGCTCTGACTGGTTTGGAGCTGCCCTTTTAAAACATTTTCTGTTGCTGCAGTTTTTGATGAGCTTCTGCAGGATGTGGCAGTGATGGAGCCAGGAGCTGCTTTGGAAGGCAGAATGCACAGGCTCAGCAGGTCCCTGGGGCTGACAGTGGCATTTGACCAGCCGTGCATCAGGTTATTCAGAACCTAAACCAGCAGGAAAACAACATTTTTCCTGCCAATTAAGTGTCTGGGCTGGCTTGCAATGAGATCACCTGAGCTGCTGGCAGCAGCACAGGTGAAAGGCTGGAGGAAAGGGGGAGAAGTGGCTCATCTGGATGGGTAAACATTCATTTCTCTTGTAGTTCAAGTTCATAAACCCCATCTTCTTAGCCCTGCTGTTTTCCCCACAGCTGCAGCACCCCATCCTCCAGTCAGGACCTTGGGTAGGCACATGCTGAGCTGCAGTGGAGAATTTGCCTGGCTTAATTTTGTTTTGATGGATTAGTTTGCAGCAGGTTCCCTTTGTGTGGCTGCTCAAGTGCTTTTCTCAGAGCTGGAGGGTGGGAGAGGGGAAGGAGCAGGGGAGCAGGGCAGGGGAACTGCTTATTTGTCTAAATTGGAATTGCCAGCTTCAGCTGTCATGGTGTGTGCCTGGAATTGCAGTGCCAGGCAGTGATTGTGTCTGTGCTGATGATTGCACTGCTCTGTGAACATTCTGAGTGTGTGGATTTGTGTTCTGGGCTTATGAATTTGTCCCCATGACATCTGGGAAATGTCTTTTTCTTTCTCCCCTGGTTTTTCCTTTCTGTGCCATGTGCACTGTGTGGGGTTGGGATCCAGGTGGGGATGGATCCCTGGTGTGTCCATTTGTCCCAGGGCAAGGCTGCCTTGGGAATGGGGGCAGGGGCTTATTTAACTCACTGACTGTATTTAATCCTTGGGGCTGGCTGGGAGGAAGAGGTAAAGAAAAAAAAGAGCAATTGTGAGGCTCAGTGAGAAATATTGGGACTCCCTGATGCAGAGCAAGGCCTTGGAGTGACCAAAGGAAACACTGTTAGCTACAGATCTCTGAAAATGCCACAGGTCCACATATGTTTCAATTTTCATCATTTTTGAAAAGGCTTTGCTGGCAATGAGGGGGTGGAGAGTGTTAATCATGAAGAGAAAATTCATAAAGAAGAGCAGTTTCCTCCACAGAGTATTTCAAATGTTCTGAGTCTGCATGAAATGAGTTAAAAAACATGCTTGTGTCTTTCCCTCACTTGTTTTTTGCAGGACTTAGCTTCTCCCTGCAGAACTCACCCATCAGTTTGGAGATTGCAGTGGTCCTGTTGGTGCAAGTTGCTGCTGGGGGGTCTCATTCCATGGGATTTGGCATCCTGACCTTTCTGCTTTATGCCCCTGGACACTGTCACAGTTCTGCAGGGTTCTTTGGTCCCAGGGATCCATTAGCAATATTCCTCTCTCTGTTAGCACTGAGAGTCTGTAGAGCAGACAGTTTGTGTGGTTGCCCAAAGCAGATTTTTGGATCAGGATTTGTTTCCTTGAGAGAGGCATTGAGCTGTGTTTCTCACCAGGTGCAGGTGACACATCACTTCCACTTGGAAACATCTTCCCTGCAAGCTTTTCCAGCATGAATTTCCATTCCCAGGACAGATATTTATGCCAAGTTGTGTTGGCCCATTCCAGTCTGTCCCCAGGTCTCTATTTCCAGCAACTTCCTCATGTGCTGGGTAGAGGTTCCTTTCTCACCTTCCATACTTCTGGAAACACATTTCCACATGGAAGTGTAAGAGCTTGTGCTCCATTCCACATTTCTTGCTCTTACTTTCTTCCCTCTGTCCCATGGATATTCCTGAATCCACATTTCCTTCCCACAAGTGCACTGGAAGTGTGGAGGTCCAATCACATCAGAGCAACTGGTGGTTTTAATTATAATCATACTTTGCACAGAAAAATCAAAGACTCAGAAAAATCTTATTTCAGTCCATAATTAATTAACTTTCCTCTGCCTGACTGGAATTGAAGAGACTAAAATTAGGAAAATTTGTGGCTAAATCTTCTATCAGCTGTTGCCACCTGTTCAAACTGTGGGTTCTGGCTGTGCCTGATACTGTCCATTCATATCTTACCTACTCTCTCATGTTCAGTTGGCTCTTCACCATTAGCATTACCCAAATTTAAGCTAAATGTCATTAAAAATGGGCTAGAAAATCCCATTCTGTGACTTTTTAGTGTCACTGACCTTCATTTGGTTGGTTCTCCTTTGCACCAGAGTGGTGTAATAAATACATGGCTGTACTTTTCCAGCTCATTGGTAGGGTTGTTTGCTCCAGTTTTGTTTGCCTGCTTGGGAAGGTGTGGATTCTTTCTGGTTTGGATGTGTCTTAGGAAGTGCAGTCATTTCACAAACCAGTTCTGGTGTTCAATGGACTGTTGGCTGAAAACACCTGCTAAAGCCTGCTTTCCAAAGCAACAGCACTCATGTTCTGTGGAATGCAGACAAGGAAACTCATTTTCCATGGGACAAGTGATGTTTCACCCCATGGGGATGTCAGGTTGAATTTCCATGCACTGGTTGACCTGGGCTTTATTTCCTGACCCTCACAAAGTAAGCAGGAGCTCCATGTTTCAAATCAGACCTATTTTTTTCCATAAAACATTGTCAATGCTGCCATTTTCTAGTCCCATTCTACCTGGTGCAGCTTTCCCAAGGCAGCTCTTTTCTCCTCTTGCAGGAAGCAGCCAGCATGCTACGTCTTATCCAGAACAGGCTGAAGGAGGAGGAGCAGCACCTGCTGAAGAGTGGAAGTAAGTGGGGTTTCCTTCACCTCTTGGAGTAGCAGTGTGTGAAAAACGAGGTTCACTTCTTATAAAAATTTGTAAGTTTAATAGAAATAAAATTAAAATAGACAATTAGGAGACAGAAAAACAAAGCTTCTCAGCCAAGGGTGCAAACCAGCACACTGCCCCTATCAGGTCCTTGGTTTTTAAGGATCCTTGTGTTGAATATTTAACAAACACGAATGCATGATTCAAACATTCATTTTGAATATGTTTTCTTTGTAAGTTTCAAAAACCCCCCAAGTATGCAGTTTTTATCTGTGCAGGGCTCCTCTGGGTCTGGTCAGGTCTCATAAATCCTTCTTTGTCAAGGTTCTCCATTAAAGGTTCAGTTGTTCTTTATCAGGAATCTTCACACAGGATTGTGGGAGGCATCTCCCACCCTCTGGTTGGTTTTAGATGCCACAAAAAAAACAAAACAAAACAACCCAGTCCACTATGTTACAATTAAAGAATATACATTCATTGCATTTTTAAATTCCACAAATAAAAAGGAAATACAGTACAACCTTCTTACATTATACATACAGCATTCATCTCAATATTTACCAAAAGCCAACTCCAAAATGTGCATTTATAACACAGAGGAGTTGCTAAGTGCTGGCTACTCCATGTGTAAGTGTCCACTTCCAAGGGGATGTGGGGTGATGGCAGGGTCAGCAGGCAGGGGTAGAACAAGTGGAGTCATGACAGCTTGAAAGGTCAGCAGTGAATGTTCCCCTGGGAATGTTCCCCTGCCCTGCCACTTCACCTGCAGAGCTGAGGAGTGACCACAGCCAGGCACTGAATGCTGGGCAATCCCAGAGCAGATTTAGGCTTCATTTTACTGTTCCCATTTCTGCCTGGGCTGGCTGGGGACACAGACTCGTCCCAGCACCAGGGGATTGCTGGCTTGAGAGCAGACTTGGACAGAGGATTCTTCTCAGCCAAATGCTTCATGGAGGTGAGTAGTCCTGGTTTGTGCCTCATCACACACATGCTGGGGTGTCCTGCAAAACCAGAGTGTCCTTTCTGGTCCCAACTTCTGTCCTCAGCACTTGCTGAGCACAGAGTTTGGTTCTGTGTTCAGAATGATTCCTCACGACACAGATCAGAACTTTCCCAGATAAAACTCACAGCTTAAAATCCTCTCTAACATCATCAGTCTTCTCAGTAGGATCCACATTTGCCTCCCTGCATTTGTTTGATTTTAGTGTCAAAATGGGAATAGAATTAAAATCTGGGAGGGGTTTTTTTCTTCCCTAAACTACTTCTTAATTAATTAGAATCAGAAGGGAATTAACGACCTCTTGAGACTGTAGAAAGCTCACAAACCAGATACTGCTCTGTTTGAGCCAAACACCAGCCAGAACTTCACCATGAACTGTGAATTTAATATTGCAGTCTGTGCATTTTTATTTGATACTGGGAGAAACGAGAAGGAAAGCTGATTCTCAGGATCAGGAGGAGAGTTCAGGAAAGCTGAAATTGAGTAAAGACATAAAAGTTGCACTTCACAGTTTGTTTGGTGTCTGAGATTTTCAGAGCAAACTCATGAAAAGAGAAAATTCCCTATTTCTGCCCATCTTTGATCTGGTATCAGTGAGGTAAAGAGTGAAGAAGTTTTAGCTGAAATACAGGATTTGGAAGGTAAATTACAAGAATGTGGAATTATTTCAAGGATTTCTTTGCACGAAAAAGTCCAAGTCCTGCTCTCTGGCAGTTTTTTGGGGTGAAAAAGTTCAAGAGGAGGTGGACATCAGTCCCCAGTAATTGGCAGTGTGAGGTATAATGTGGAAATTTCCTGCCCTGCTTTGTCCTTGTCTGTGGATTTTCAGCTGGAAAACCTTTCTGTCATTTTGCATCTCTGAAATAAAAGGAGCTTTGCCTTTTAGTGACTGATTTAACTGCCACCTAAGAATGTGATTATTACTTTTAATGACCTCAAATATTACCATAATACATCTTAATTCAAGTACCTAATTGTCATAATTAGCATTTATTCTAGTGAGAAAAGCACCAGGCTCCTGCTTTGCAGAGCTGGCTCATTTACTGACTGTCCCATCACCTCGGCAAATCGAGTCATCTCTGCCAGCTCCACCCTGCCTTTCTTTGTCTGTGAAATTCTGCAGGGGTGGAACTGAGAGGGGAAATTTGCCTCCCCGGGGCTGTTTTCCAGTCAGGAGCACAGCGGTTAATTAATGGAATGTTGTAAAGCTCCCCAGGACCACAGTCTGCTCTCACTTAACAACCTGGGCGCTCCCCTTGGAGCAGACCCCCTCCTCCTCTCGTTATTAATTAAATGCTGCCCTTTAAACAATTCAAAACCAAGGGATTTGCTTTGGTGAGAGAATGCAGAACTTGGTGTCTTACGTGGCACACTTTGTTTACAGAGCAGCTGTGTGAATCCCAGGGTCCTCATCACAGGGAAAATACACATTTGGCACAAGAGGAAACAAAAAAAGAGCAGCAGAATGGGCTCAGCCCCACTGAGCAGCTTTGCCTGCCCATCCTCCCCCGGGGTTAATCCTGCAACTCACACCACAAACAGGGAGCACCTGAGGGATGGAGTTTCTGCTGCAGAGGATTCCCCAGGGGCCTGCAGCTGGATGTGGCAGTGATTTTATCAGGACTGCTGTGAGCACGGTGAGGAAATGGTGAGAGCTGCCGCAGCCCTGAGCTCTTCAGCCTTTCGGCTGCTTGGATTTGGGTGCTGCTCCTGAGAGAGGGTGTGTCCTGTAATGAGCCAGTGACAGGGGGGAGTAGAGAAGGACTTCACCATCAGAGACATCTTTCTGAAGCAGGTTTTTGGAGGGAATAATATTTCAGACGCCCAGACCAGCTTTGGGTGGGAAGGGAGTTTAAAGCTCATCCCATTCCACCCCTGCAGGGACATCTTCCACTATCCCAGGCTGCTCCAAGCCCCATCCAGCCTGGTCTTGGACACTTCCAGGGATCCAGGGCAGCCAGAGCTTCTCTGGGCATCCTGTGCCAGGGCTTCCCCACCTTCACAGGGAAGAATTTCTTCCCCATTTCTTGTCTGAACTGACTTTCCTTCAGTTTAAAACCATCACTCCTTGTCCTGTCACCACAGACCCTGCTAAATACTTCATTATTCCACTTACATGTTTGGGTAATGCCCCCACACAAAGCAGGGTGGGTTTATCTGAAGTTTTATTCTATTTCAGTTTGTTTGGAAACTTAGGACTATGTTGTCTGGGCCTTCAACCCAACAGACACCAGGATGGTGGAGGTGGGCCCTGCTCTGACTTGGTCTTGCTCATGCAGCAGGCTCTGGAGATGAAAGGATGAGCTCCTCTGCTCAATGGAAGGTGAGCAGGCTGGCCTGGTTCTCCCAATATCCCAGGAGCTCCTGGCTGCTTCTGGAATGTTGGGGTGGGGGATTGAGCTGCCTTGGAACAGGTTCATTGCTTCCCTCCTCCGAGGGGCAGTGCCCCAGAGGAGCAGGGCAGGTTCTCTCACTCTGTTAACACTTTGCCCCTGGGAGCTGCAAAACCCTTAATGAGGCTTTTCTAACAGCGTGGGCTGGCAGGTGGTGATAAATTTGTTGCCATTAACTGATAAAAGTCAGCATCCTGTCTGCCCTGTGAGCAGTTACCTTCACCAACCCACGTAATTGATCAGCCCTGCATTGTCTGGGTCCTCTGACCTTATCTCCTGCTAATTTGGTAGGAAGGGTTCCAAATTAACACTTCATTTCTCTCTGCAATGAAGCTGCAGCAGGTTTGGACAGCTCTCAGCTGAGTTTCAGGCTGAGAAGCCTAAATCCTGTTTCTCATGAAGGAGAGCTGTGGGATAGAGGTTGAGCTGTGCAGGTCTGTGTTAAGGATAAAGGAAGTCCATGGATATGGGGCTCACATAAAACTGCCAAAATTATTTAGTGCTATTGATCAACAGTCTGGTTCTTTTTTTTTTTTTTTTCTGCTTCCACACATTGCAAATCAGCTTTTCTCTCTGACAGAGCAAGTCCATAAAACCACTGAATTAAAAAAGAAACAAAAAACAAAACAACAAAATTGTCTGAAATACTGTTCTTAAACAACATAAAGATTTTGAACTCTAGCTACAGCTCAGGTTCTGAGTATTACCTGCCTGATGAAATACACACAATTAAGTATTTGCAGCAGTATAAAAATGTCTTTTGTGCTGAGCAGGGAGGAAATTGCTGTTATTTTTCTAATCTTTGCTTGGCAGAAGATGCTCTTAGAGAGGCTGATCCAGGCAGTGGTGTCACACATCTGCTGCCCCTGTGGCACATCCAGGACTGGTGCCACATAACAAATCAATTGCCTGAAACTCAGGGCTTGGTTTCCCTGTTAATGGCCAAGTGACACTTGAAACAGGGTATCAGACACTGCTTGGATGATAGCACTCCTGTCAGGTGTGGATGCTCTGAGACTGGTTTGTGTGTGAGGAGAGGCCAGGGAAGGTCACTGACCACAGCAGAAATTCAGTTTATTTCCTCAGGTTTATCCAAAATTGCAGAAACTTTGTTGAGCAAAAAGGAACAACTTGGAATGGCTCTAGACTGAAATATTTTCTCAGACTCTTCAACTTGTTACATTTACAGATCTTTCTTTTTCACTTTTTTTACACACTTCTTCCAATGTGTTTTCTCACATCCTTCAAGAACTTTTTATCAATTTAAAAGAAGACAATGCAGAATCACAGGATCCCAGAGTGGTTTGGGTTGGAAGAGACCCCAAAGCCCATCCAGTGCCACCCCTGCCATGTCCAGGGACACCTCCCACTGTCCCAGGCTGCTCCAAGCCCCATCCAGCCTGGCCTTGGGCACTGCCAGGGATCCAGGGGCAGCCACAGCTGCTCTGGGCACCCTGTGCCAGGGCCTGCCCACCCTCCCAGGGAACAATTCCTGCCCAATATCCCATCCAGCCCTGCCCTCTGGCAGTGGGAGCCATTCCCTGTGTCCTGTCCCTCCATCCCTTGTCCCCAGTCCCTCTCCACCTTTCTTGTAAGAACGTACACGAACTATATTTTTTTAAAAGTAAAATATTTTGTTTTGAAAGTATAAAAACATAAACACTTGGAATTTTTCAAGCTATTTCCTGTGTTCCTTTTGGCCAATGCTGTGCACAGGACTAATTTAAATATGCAGAAGTTTTTTGCAGTAAAAGTGAATTTTTCGTTGACTCTGCCACTTTCTGTTGTGCTGCTCCAGTCAGTCCACCCTGCATCCTCTTGCTTGGTCTGTAGAATGAATAAACATTCATTTTCCCTAGCATTTGGAAATCTGCACTACTTCAATCTTGTTCAGCAACAACCAGAGGATTTTACTGCTCCTGAGTGCTCCCTTTCAGCTCCACAGCTGATGCTTTAAGATCTGCCAGCAGACAAACAAACAGCCCCATTGCAGCAGCTGTGGGATCTGAGGGGTAACTCCTGGATGATTCCTGGATGACATTGCTGGTGCTCAGGCCATCCATCTTCTTGTAAGAGACACTTGGAACTGGTCCACAGGAGCTTTGTGTTGTGCTTGCTGGGTAATTGCAAATTCATGGTCTAATTTAATAGTGCTTGCTTGGGTTTTTGGCTTGTAATACTGTTAGAAATAGTTCTGGTCACCAGATATGACCTCTTTATCAAATGGGCCCAAAAATAACCTAACTGCTCACTCCAGCTAAGACTCCACATCCCAGTTTAAGTGGAGCTTGTCATACTGAGTTAATTTTAATTATTTCAAGTGGCTGGTACCTGTTGGTTCCCCAGGCAGTGGTTAATCATCCTTGCTGATAAATTGGGAGTGTGGATGCTGTGGACAGACCAGGCTGGATGGACCTGGAGCAGCCTGGGGTAGGGGGAGGTGTCTGCAACCCAAATTATTCCATGAGTCTGTGATCTTAAAATGACCAGGCAAGGTCAGTAAGTGCGCTTAGAGCTACCTCTGCAACCTGCTTGTTGCTGTCTGTTGCTGCTACTGCCCAGCTTTTGGCTACACAGCTCTGAGCATCCAAGTTTTCCACTGGAATTCCCAGGAGTCAGACACATCTGGACCTTGCTCAGTGGCTCTCAGTACCAGGCTGAATTTTTCTGACAGATGACAGATCCCAGTTTTGTGCTGAGGACAAAGGATGTTCCCTCCAGATATTTTGATACCCAAGCCTTTCTTTCCCTTCAGATTGCAGAGCTGTGGGTTCAGGAGTGTGCAGGCTGCTACAGAGCCTGGTGGTGTGGGTGTGGTGTGACAATAGGATGGGTTTGACAGAGCTGAGCTTTCAGTGGGATCTGGGCTTCACTGTCCTTCAGCACATCAGAAATCCCAATCCCACCCCCTTTGGCTTTTGCTGTTCCCTTATCTCATGCCAGCAATTAACTGGATTTCAGTTGGGATCAAGTGGCTCTCAGTTGCCCATTTGATTGTTCTCATGATGTTTTCTCACCAAAACCAGCATCCTGCTGAGTGCAGTAATTGCTGTGGAGCCAGTGCCTGTGTTTCCAAGGCAGTGATTTTCTGATGGAATTGGACACCCTGCACAGCATTTACAGCTAATTCCAGAGCATATCAATAAACAATGGCCACTGTGCTCATTATCCTCACCACAGTAACTTCTGATTTTACAGCTGGATACCTTTACTTGAATATTGGTACAAACTAGCAAGTCTGCAATGAAATCACTGCTAAGTTATTAAATCATGCAGCTTTTCCTTCAAGCATTGCAAATTACCAGAAATTAAATCATTTCAATATGGTATTATCTGTCCAGGTATCAGCTCTGGCTTTTTTTCTGGGAGCAGTGGGAGCAGGAACAAAAATCCCACCTTTGGAGATCAGTGGAGCCAGGATGTATTTTTTATGGCTGGACAGCTTTAAAGGAAACTAATTTATTTGACTGAAACCCATCTTTATGAAATAGAAATGTTGAAATGAAAGGGAAGTGGGGTTTAAAATCCCAGTATATCCTCCCTCAGGTAGGCTGATATTTGGAGTGTTTTCTGTGCAGCAGAGGCAATCACAGCAGTGGGGAGATGGGCCCAGCACAATTTACAGACTTGTTCTGCTGATTACCTTTTCATAATAAAAATACAAGAGCTGCTTAAAACCTCACTCTGAAGCTTCTGGAAGCTGCCAGCTTGAGCTCAATTGGGGCACATGGATTGCTGAATAATAATAAGTAAGTCTGTTGTGAGAATTCCAATAATCCTCATGTAAACCCATATAAATCTCATAAGCTGGCTCCATTCACTGGGTTCTGTACTCCATGTACAAGCACATGGCAATTTGTGGTTGATTATCTTCATTGCTTCATCTGATCCTGAGAAAAACCTGCTTTTTTTCATAAGGAATGTTCCTTGTCTCCCCAAAATGGATTGTAGTTAGCTGTGCAGTGGAACACATTTTTGTGTTTCTGTGATTGTGATTGAGATTGTGGCTTCTTCTAGGGCAATAAGTCTTTTTGCATGTTGTTAAATGAAACTTTCTGAACTGTCACCTTTTATCAATACCAAGAACATTTTGGTGAGAACTGGGCACACTGGGTGTGGAGTGAGGGGTTGGTGGTGGAACACTGCCTAGGACAGGTCACACACAGCACTGGGCTGCTGTTAATCCTGATTAAAAACCTGTACTCAGATTCTCTTTATCTTGTGTATTTGAATAATTTTTTAGCACTGTGCTCTGGTTCTGTGTCCTTGGGATTTTGGCTGAGCACAGTTGAGCTCAGCTGATAACTGAGATTGTCATGGGCAGAGTTGGGCTTGCTGATAGCAGCCCTTGGGCTGGATTGGAGCAGTATATTTGTTTTGGGGGAGTGAAAAGGTGCTTGATGTCTTTTCAAGAGGGAGCAGGAGGCTTGGAGGCAGGAATTCTGATATTGCTGAATTTGCACTTGCAGCTGTCACTGCTCTGAGCCTCTGGCACGAGCTCACTGCAGTGATGCTCCCAGCTGGGCTCTGTGCTCCAGGATTCCAGCCAGGCTCTTCAAGGAAAACCCAAACTCTTGCCATGGATCCATAACAAGATTTGTTTCAAAGTCACAACTCAGCAGGAAAAGTGCTGTACTGTGGTTTTTGGGAAGAAACTCTTCCCTGGGAGGGTGGGCAGGCCCTGGCACAGGGTGCCCAGAGCAGCTGTGGCTGCCCCTGGATCCCTGGCAGTGCCCAAGGCCAGGTTGGACAGGGCTTGGAGCAGCCTGGGACAGTGGAAAGTGTCCCTGCCATGGCAGGGGGTGGAACAAATGAGCTTTGAGGTCTCTTCCAAGCCAGGCCATTCCATGACATGCTGGGAGTTCAGTTGGTGAATTTGTATTTTCATTTGGCTTGAAAGGCAGTCCAGGATTTTTAAAGACACAGGGAAGGATTTCTTCCCCATATCCCATCCAGCCCTGCTCTCTGGGAATCTGTTGGTCCCGAGCTCAGGAGATCCCAGACAGGAGCAGGAGGCACGGATGGGCATGGAATGGGAAAGGTTTGGCCAAGTAATCAGTGGGCTCCCTGCAGCATCCTCAGCTCTTGGCAGTGCTGCTGCCTAACAGAAACACAAATGACAAAGCCTGAAAGGAAGGAATTGCTGCTAAAAATTAAATAAATAACCAAGAAGGAAGGGAAAAAAACCCCACAAAATAAGAATGAGGGCATTTTAGTAGCAGTAAGAGCCATCACAGGTGTGATAAATTCATTCTTTAATATATTGAGCACACACTTGAATCCTTTCTGTAAGCTCCACATGGCTCCCCCCAAGGAGTTTGCTCATGCAAGGTGAACAAAACCTCAGTTTCCTAAATGCCAGGCAAACAGAAGCATCCAGGTCACACAGCAGTGAGTGATTCCCTCACTTGCCAACGAAGAAAGTGCAAATAGAAATTGCAGCTAACTCTGCTGGAGCCTTGTAATCTTGCCAGGCTAGCAGATACTTCCCTTGCCATTTTCTCATTGACTTAATATTGCAGTGAAAAAGAGGATGGGAAGATGTCTAATATTTGTATGTTGTCCGATAATTAAATACTGCAAAGATGTGTCAGCTCATTACTAATCCTAATTGAAGCAGTTATTTCCATTTTCAGCTCAGACATGTGTGTAATTAAATGTACCTGGGAAAGAATTGCCTGTTTTCTCTAAATAATCAGCAGCAAATGTTGCTGTGCTGGGTGCTCCCATGGGGTCCTGTTGGGTTTGTCTGGACTGGGAACTCTGCTTTGGATGGGGAGAAGGAAACAAAGGCAGGTGATGGAAACACCTGAAGAAGTTCCTGCACCTTTGGGAGCTTCCCTGTCTCTCCAGCATCTTGGGTTTGGCTGTAGCTGCATTCCTTTATCTGGGGATGTGGAACTGTGCTTATCTAGGATTAAATGAAAAGCAAATAGTCCAAGGAGATGGGGTTTGACATTGCTGGTGTCAGGGTAAAACCAGGATGATCATAAACACACACTTCCAAATGCTTTTCAAAGAGTTTTATCTTCAAATCACTTGCTGAAATAACACCTTCTCTTCATACCCAGAGGGGCTGTTTAAGCAGCACCTTTATGGCACAGTCTGGGGTTGTCCCAAGGCTCTTGTTTCCAGTGAATGCTGCTTTGGCACTCCCGTGCTGAAGGATTTCTCCTTGGGGTGTGGATTTTGGCCATTTTCCTGTGCTCTCCTGCAGAGCCAGTGTGTTGCACACAAAGAAATGACACCCACACACTGAGATGTCCAAGGCAGAAAAGAGGAGGTTTATTTACAACTTCAACATTTATTGAATTCCAGCAGTGACCATGGATTGGAGGAAGAAAACTTCTTATTTAACTACACTAAGCAACCTAACAGTCTATCAACAGTCTCTTCCTTATGAGAAGAATGTAAACATTGTTAGATTTTACACTAACAAAAGGTTGTTTATGTAAAATTGTATCTGACTCCATTGCAAAAGGCAAACACAGAAGGCTAAAAATGAAACTTTAAAAAACTCCTTAAAAAGACAGAAGAGAACAGCAAAAACCCAAACAACACCAGTGCTCTCTGCAGCTGCATTTTCAGTTCCCCTTGGGCTTGAACAAAGGTAGAACTGCTGCTGATAACTCCTGTGTCCAGCTGCTCTTCTGGGCTGGGGGTTGCTTTGAGTGATGCTAATCAGCTGGCTTTGTTTTTAAGCAGGTAAGGATGACTCTGACATAGAAGTCCAGGAGGATGAAGGCTCTGACAGCGAGGGGGATTTGCAGATCCCCAGGCGCCGCATCAGCACCGAGGCTCTCCTGCAAGGTACCCTCACCCTTCCTGAGCTGCCCTGAGCCCCAGGGATGTGCTGGAATTACCTGAGCAGCTGCAAATGTAAGAAGCTGCTGTCACCCTTCAGGATATTGGCACTGCTCAGCTCTCAGGAGCTGTAAGAGGATAAAGCCCTGTGGAAAAAACAGCGCTTCCAGGGGAGCAAATGAGGGATTATTTACTGGGGGGGAAAATGACTGTGTGGGGAAAATCCTGCCTTGGTATTGCCTTAAACACTCCTGAAGCAGTTCTATACAAAGCCTTAGGGAGGCAATACCATTTCTCATTGCAAAGCATTTATTTCCCTGTAGCTGCTGGCACCTGTTTTAGCTGGGAAACCTTCAGTGAGTCAGTAAAGCCACCTGCACTGACTGGGCACAGGTGGAGCACACCTGAGCTGCTGCTGCCAGGGAGGGATGTGAGCCTGCTGTCCTGCTGTCCTTCTGTCCTGCATCCTGGGGAGTGCAACTTCCCACAGGCAGCTCAGAGGAATTGTTCTGTGAGGATCTGTGTTTCACTCAGGTGGGAAAAGAGATGTTCTGCTTAGTCTGGAGTCAAGCAAAACACAGCCAGGAAATCAGGGCAGTTCCTTCTGTTAGCAGTGAGGGATTCTGAGCTGTCAGCACAAACCTCTCTGGGGTCTGGAGGAAGTGCCTGTGTGGGGGATTTCTTGTGCCACCACTCCTGCTGGAACCTGTTCCTTAGATAAACTGCAGACATGTGGGGCTTTGTGAGTGGAATTCTGCTTTCCCCTCTCTGACTGAGAGCAGGGAAAGAAGCTGATGTTCTCAAGTCAGTGTAATTTCAGCATTTTTATCCTCCCTTCCTCTGTTTTTCTTGAAAATTGAAAAGTCTTGTTAAGTGCTAGAAACACTGATACTCTCTGAGGAATATTTCACATTGGCATTTCTCAAGGAAAGGTTTGTACACAGATTTTAGAGCTTTGGAAGGACCCTGTAACTGTCAGTGATGCTTCACCTCAGAGAACACCATAACCTGAGTCCCTGCTGCTCTTAATGGCACTTTGTAGATTTTGCTGCCAGTAGATTTTTTTTTCTAGGAAGAGCTTTGTTATCATTAATTACCCTTAATGGAAACTCAATTCATCAGAAATTAAGACCTGAGATTCCTGTCAGAAGCATCAGTTTCTCTTTAGAAAACCAGAGCTGAATATTCTCTGTCTGTTTGCTGTTAAACACATCAGAGATGTGCTGGTGTTCTTCAGCAATTTACATTTAAAACACACTTAATGATCAAGGCAGCAAAACAAGAACATTATTTCTATTAATTACTGCTTTTTTCCTTGACTCAATTTAAGATATTTCAGTCACTTTCTTTTGAAGCTTTGTGTTTTCTTACATGCTGATGCTGCTGAGCCACATTTGCTCTCAAAGTGAGGAGAAAGGGCTCACTGTGCTCAGTCCCTGTGGCTGCTGGGGTGCACTTTTACATCTTTAATTCCAGGTTATCCATGCTGGGAGATAAGGCTTCCTCCCTCTGTGGTGGGCAGATATTCCAGTGTGTTTTGCCCTTATAGAGGCAAATTTCTCAGGGAGAGAATAATCCCCCTTTTTAGGCCCCTTGGTATAATTGAGAAAAATCAGCACCCTCAAGAACCCTTTCATCAGCTCTGTCTAAATGCAGCAAAATTCAAACTAAATGCAGGTTTGACAATATTGCTCCTGGGTTTATTCTTTCAGCCAAGTAAAAGGCTTGAAGTTACAGGGTTTGGTTTCCTGTGCAGCACCAAAACTTGTGTGGTACAGAGAGAAAATCAACCCCTTCCCCAGGTGCAGAGAGTAACAGGCAGGAGAAGCTGGAATGGGCTCTGGAGCTTTGGCTTCAGTGCTGCTGGGTCAGCAAAGGTGGCAAAAGCAGCATTAGGGAAGCAGGAAGGGCTCTGATCCAGGGGGGAGCAGGGAGGTGAGAGCTCCTGGCTGGGAGAGCAGGGGCCAAGCTGCAGGTGCTGCCTGTGGGCCTGGGAAACTGCAGCTCCTTTCTTGTCACAGTATCACACTGACAGGAAAGCCCCCTCCTAAAGGGGAATGATTGTAGTAAACTCATGTGTCACTGATCATTTGCTTTTGTAGATCAGAGAATACACTGATTTATCACAGAATGCCAGAGTGCTTTGGGTTGGAAGGGCCTAAAGTTCATCTCATCCCACCCCCTGCCATGGGCAGGGACACCTTCCACTGTCCCAGGCTGCTCCAAGCCCCATCCAGCCTGGCCTTGGGCACTGCCAGGGATCCAGGGGCAGCCACAGCTGCTCTGGGCACCCTGTGCCAGGGCCTGCCCACCCTCACAGGGAACAATTCCTGCCCAATCTCCCATCCAGCCCTGCCCTCTGGCAGTGGGAAGCCATTCCCTGTGTCCTGTCCCTCCATCCCTTGTCCCCAGTCCCTCTCCAGCTCTCCTGGAGCCCCTTTAGGCCCTGGCAGGGGCTCTGAGCTCTCCCTGGAGCCTTCTCCTCTCCAGGTGAGCACCCCCAGCTCTCCCAGCCTGGCCCCAGAGCAGAGGGGCTCCAGCCCTTGGGGAATCTCCATGGGCTCCTCTGGACTGGCTCCAGCAGCTCCAGGTCCTTCCTGTGCTGGAAACACCAGAGCTGAAGGCAATCTGATCTCTACATTTTAATTTTAGCATTGTCAATGTGAATAAAACTTCACATCCCCTTTTATTCTGTCTGGCAATAGATATTGCAGGCTGTGACAAATACAATGGACTTCCCTGAATTTGTGGTGGCACTTGCAGTAAGATCCTTGTTCTGTCAGAGAGCCAAAGGAAAAGAAATTATTTCAGCACTGAAAGCCTTAACCATTTGCAGTACAGAGAAAACCTCTTGCCTGAAGCAGGCCACAGATGAGTGGTTTGCAGCAGGATGGTTGTTCCTGTGCAGCTGGGGTGGATTTTGGGGTAAAGGATGCACAGCCTTGTCCTGGGAATGCAGAAGCCACAGCATCCAGCCAGCCTGGGCTCTCCCCAGCCCTGGGTGAAGGAGAATGTCTGGGGAAGCACATGGGAGCTTCCCTCAGGTTCCCTGCTGCTCTCAAGCTGTTTCAACCCCATCACTTGTGGCTTGCATAGGTTTAAGCTAACCCTCAGTATATTTATTTTTTCCTAAGAGCCTGTCCAGTCTCCCCTTGAACTAAATAGAATTTTGTCACCCACACTATCAGAAGTGACAGATTTTGAAGTGATAGTAGCTGAGACAGGAACAACTTCAGCCCCATTTGATCTTTACTGTAAGAAGCTTTATAAACCCCTGATTTTTTAGCAGACAATCAGTCCAAAGTCACACAGTGAGAGCAGCTCTCTTGGAGCCCCTTTCCTTGGCAGAGCTGGCCCAGAGGATCAGGGTGTTAATGCTGTGCTGGCAGAGAGGGCACTTGCTGCTGAGTGCCTGTGGCACCCTGCGTGCTGGGGGAAGCTGCAGAGCCTGAATTATCCCTCATTTTTTTTCAGTCCTGTTGGGAAAAGGAGAGTTTTGGCATGCAAATCTTCTCAGGTGAACCTCTGCAGTTCTGTTTCCAGTCCTTCCATACCACAGGCAGGCTGAAAAGCAGGGAAGTCCTGTTCTCAGTGGGAGTTGTCACTCTGCTTGTGGAATTTCTCTCTCCAGCTTGTGGCTGTGTTCAGATTCCTGCTATGGAATTTCTAGAATGTTTTCCTTCCCTCTCAGCCTCCCCCAGGTGTGAGCCATCCCAACACCAGACCTAGTGAGGAAGGAGGAGAGGCTGTAGATCTGAAATGGTGGGAGCAGCTCCCTCACTTCCAAGCAGATTTCCTTTTCATGGAGGTGTAAGAAATAAACTGAAGTGTGCTGCCCCACGCAGCAGCTGTGCTGTGCTTAATGAATCCCTGGATTTTGGCAATGCCTGGAAAATGCTGCTGGGATCAGGGTCTTGCACTAAGGGAGGGGATTGCTCTGCTGTGCCCTGGTGTGGCCTCACCTTGGGTCTGGGGCAGTTGTGGGTGCCACGATATCAGAAGGATCTAAAGCTGTTGGAGAGTGTCCAAAGGAGGGACATGGGCATGGGGAAGGGTCTGAGGAGCAGCTGGGGGCACTTGGATTGTTCAGCTGGAGAAGGAGACTGAGGGCAGAGCTCAGTGGGGGCTGCAGCTCCAATCCCTGGGACAGGGACAGGGAACAACTGGAGCTGGGCCAGGGCAGGGCCAGGCTGGAGATCAGGGCAAGGTTCTGCTTCCCCCAGAGTGTGCTGGGCACTGCCCAGGCTCCCCAGGGAATGAACATTGCTCCAAGGCTGCCAGAGCTCCAGGAGCACTTGGACAATGCTCAGGGCATTCCCACAGGCTGGGATTGTTGGGTGTCTGTGCAGGGACAGGGGTGAGACTGATGATCCCTCTGGGTCCCTCCCCACTCAGGATATTCCATCATTCTGTGATTAAGAACACAGTGCCCAAAGAGCAACAGTTCAGAAGGATCAGGCAGAAGTTTCTTCCCATTTTTCTGTGTGTGGAAGGAAGGGAATGTGATGCAGAGGGAAGAGAGGTGTCTTCTATGAGCTCGTGCTGTGAATTCACATAAAGCACTGGAGACTGCAGATCTCCAGACTGGGAGCAAAATGTGTCAGCTCCAAATCCACCTGTCCCCCTCCCAGGCTGTGCAGGCTCTCAGGTTGTGTGTCACTCCTTGCTGTGAGGCACAGGGATAACCTGTACCCACTGCTGGGTGAGGAGCTGGGAATCATCCCAGCCCAGTGGCTCCATCCCAGGCAGCTGCACAGGTTGGTGCAGTAGGGAGGGAAAATGGCAACAGCTCACAGGCTCCAAATCAGGGCTGCACAAACCATGGCCATTGCACAGGGAGAGGATTTGACTCCAGAGGTGCAGTGAATCACAGCCTGTTCATTACCAGCATCTTTCCTAATCACTGCTCTGTACAGCCTGTCCCAGCTGGATTCACATTATCTGTAAGGAGGCAATGCAGGCTCCCTCCTCCTGGAGCTGTGTGAGCCTGGCTGAACTGAACCCAGGAAACCAAGTGACAGCATCCCCAGCTGTCCCTGTGCCATGCAGGTGACTCCTCTGTTGCCCCCAGTACACACAGAAGCACACCATGGCTGTTCCCCACACAGGGGAACATGGGGGTTATGGTCTGGGAGTGCAGATAATGCTCCATGGAAAATCTGATTTCTCTCCTCTTTCCAGCTCAGTGCTCAGGTGAAGTCCCAGCCCCTCTGCATCCTGGGGGCTCTCCTGGCAGTGTCCCAGGGGTTGCTGCAGGACCCAACCCTGCTGATCCCACAATTGATAGTTCAGAGAGGTGCTCCTGGCTTAGGCAATGCAGGGATCCAAGTCCAGGCAGTACCAGATCCTCGAGTTCCTCCAGGTGTGAGCAGTTATGTGTCCACAGGATGTCTGCCCTGTTCCACTGATGGAGGAGCAGCATTCTGCACACCTCCTGTGAGCATCCTCTGAGCTCTTCCCTTGGCATTTTGAACTGTCCTACCCCATCAGCTCTCCTTATCTGATATCTTGATTCTCTTTTATTTTCAGTATCTCTCTCAGTTTTGTCACATTTTAGGAGCTCCCTGCAGTTTTCTCCTTTTTGAGGTAGTAATTCCCAATTTTACACTTCATGTTGAGCTTTCTACAGAGTAAACCTGCAGTTCAACTCAAGAGTCATTTGTAGGCTGGGCAGAACTGGAGTTCTGTTGTCACCTAAGGATGTCAGGTGTAATGACCTCCAAATTTATATCATTTAGTGTAACATAAATTTAGTGTAACAAAAACATCATTTAGTGTAACATAAATTAGAGCAAAAGTCTCCAAAGCCTGAAGACAGATCTATCCAGAAATCTTTTGATTCCATCTCCACTTCCTGTGTTATCAGCAACTGCTGCATAGAGGCCACTGCTTTTTACATAAAGACATAAAATAAATCCTTTTAATGATCTGCCTTGATACAAGAAGGGTTTTTTGGTGAGCTGTGGATGAGTTAGGCAGCTTTTTCCTACCACCAACTCAGCTCAAACTGTGTGGGACAAAGGAGACCTGTCATCTTTTGTGCTTTGGGAAGTAGGAAAAAAAAGGTTTGCCAGGGTATATTTTAAAGCTGCCTTGTTTTCATGCTAAAAACAGCACAGATTGGATTGTTCTAGGTTGGAACAATCCATATTTGGCATGGAGGAAGCTGGTGATGGCAGGAAATGAAGAGATGGTGAGGTGGGATGGACACAGCTGGGCTGGAAATAGGATCCAGTGCTGAGGGGGTTCTGTGGCTGCAGCAGCAGGGCTGAGTCACCCAGGCAGCTTTTCCCTGCTCACAGCTCTGCTCTCCCCATTCCCAACACTTCCAGGCTCCCTCCCCAGCAAAGGAGACCTGCTGACATCTTCCCACAGCCTCTGGGGAGCCAAAAACAGCCAAGCAGGCACATGAGTGTGCTCCCCTCTCAGTGAGCTCCCTGCAGATCCCCACCTCCCTCTTCAGCCTCACACATCAAACTCCCAACAGAAGATTCTTGAGGTTTGCCTGGGCATGGCCAGGGTTCCCTGTGAGATTCAATCCATCCTGGAATATCAGGGTTCTGAGCTTCCTAAAGGACAAAGGGTTCACCACATGGAGAAACCAGGCTTTTGTTCTCTGTGTACCAAAGCAGAGCAAGAAATGTGTCAGTTTGTGGAATTTTAGGCTTGGAAGGGACCTCTCAAGATCACCTCTCTGCTCTAACAAGGAGGTTTGAGCTGCTTGTCCAGGACCACATCCAGTTTGGTTTTGAGTATCTCCATGGATGGAGACTTGGCCCAAACTTCTCATGGCAATCTTGGTCCAGTGTTGGACTGCCCTCACAGTAAGAAAAGGTTTCTTGGTTCAGATAGAATTTCCTGTTTTTTAGATGTGTCCATTGCCTCTTGTCCTGCCAGGGCCATCATGCTGGAATAAGGTAGCTCTGGAAATAGCACCCTGACTGGAATTAGAATCATAGAATCATTAATGTTGGAGAAAAAACTCCAAGACCATTGAGTCCAATGTTAATTACTGTCAGCCTTACCCCCCTCCTACCTTCTCCTGAGCAATGAGGCTTAACAAGGGAGGTGGCTGCATGAATTGGGAGCTTATCCTCTCCCTGAGGGACACACTGAGCTTTACCCTCCCTCCTCCCTCCCTGCAACCACCAGCCAGGTTTGATGGGGATTCTCTTTGCTCCTGCAGGAAGAGTTGGCACACGGATCGTGGGATCAATGCAAGGTGGAGACGTGGAGGAAGATGTGAGTAACCATCTCATGTGTCTGCAGAGCTCCTCTGACAGGGCTTTAGATGCCAGCCCTCTCCTCAGCTGGAGAGACACCTTTTTACCTGCTGGATCCTCACACCCCAGGCCTGCTTTTCGCCTCCTTTCCAATGGCTGACACCTTTCCTCAGCATAGACGTGCATTTCCTTATTTTTCCTTTGTTCTTGGAGCTTTCCCCCCATCCTGCAGTGCAGAACTAGTGGCACACAGGCTGCAGGAATGTTGTTGTGAGCTGTGGGGCAGATTTCTGGGAAGAGGGACCAGTGCAGTGCAGCAGGAGTTAAATGCATGGAGCTAAATCCCCTTCATTGCTCTCAAAGGTCACTCCTTGGAGCCCTGTCTGTGGCCTGTACTGGCAGCCTCAGTCCTCTGGAGGATGGGGCAGGGATGAGAGCAGGGCTGTGAGCTGTGCCCTTGGGATTCCTGCTGCCCCAGGGCTCCTGGCCTTGCACTTGGTTTACATGTGAGTGCAAAAGGCACACACAGGTTTGCACAGGAGGCACTTGCTCTGTGTCTGTGCCCAGCCTTGGCATCCATGGGCAGCCTTGCTGTGCCTCTGGGCACACCTGAGTGGCTGCATCTGCACCAGGAAGCTGAAGGCAGCTGCTGGGATGTGGTTGGCATTTGCAGTTAGCTCTCCCCACCCTCCCAAAAAGCTGCTGCCATCCCAGGAGCAGTGGGGCTGTTCTCTGCAGGTGATGCTAGAACAGAGTGCTAGGAAATAGTACAGCTGTGGTGACTGTGGGTTTGTGTTTGAGCCTGTGCTGCTGTTAATTCCCAGTGTGGATGGAACCTTTCTGTCTCAATCCAGCAGACACCCCTCAGTGCTGCCTGTCTCAAGGAGGGGGCTTCAGACATTTCTGGGAACCCCAGAATGGTTTGAGGTGGAAGGGACCTTAAAACCCATCTTGTTCCCCCCAGAGACACACTCCACTGGACCACCTTGCTCCAAACCCTGCCCAACCTGACTTAAAATGATTCCAGGGATGGGGCAGCCACAGCTTTTTGGGGTCCCTTACCTTGTGTCTTGGAGAGGAACTTGCAGCCCACACTGCTCTTTGCTCCTGCCAGAATGGGTGAAGGTTGTTGTTGCCTCCTGGACATCCAGACCCATTTCTGGGAAGGGCAGAGTGCTGTGCTGTGCTGTGGGGGAAGATGTTGTCATTTTAGTCCCAGTGCTGCCTGATTGTCCTTGGCCACGTTAGTGACAGGTTTGGATGGTCAAACTCTGCAATTTCTGTTCCCTTCAGACTTCCCTGTTGGCAGCTCTGTCCCTGCTGGCACAGCCCCAGCACATCCAGGGATGGAGAGCTGAGGCCTTCAGCCTGTGCCTTCCCTCAGCTGCAGCCACTCCAGTTCTCTCATGGCTCTGCCCTCTGCCTGCAGCTTCCCAGAGCTCAGGGATCTTTGCAGGCCCCTGTGTGTCCCAGCTCAGGGAGTGAAACCAGTGAGGCTGCTTTGAACCCCTCAGGGAATTCATGGAGTTAGGAACAGCCAGCAGTGCATGCCCAGCCTCTGTCACCTGCTGGTGTGGCACAGGCTACCTGAGCTGTGCCTGCCTTTGCTGCCTTCTCCCCTGCTCCCAGCCTGGGTACTTTCTGTTTCCTTTTATGTTCTTGTACATTTTTTTTTTCCTGCTCTGCCTCTGGTGTTCCTCCACTCTGGCTCTCCAAGGGGACCCCAGCCCCGGCACGGCCAGGCCGGCGCAAGGCACAGGTGGGTTCCTCTCCTCTGCTTCACCTCGGCTCTGTGCTCTCACAGCAGCTGTCACCTGAGTGTTAAACACCCTGCCAGGCTTTTCACAGCCCACAGCCAGCAGGAGTCAGGGAATTTGTGTTCATCAGCCCCGTGGGAGGTTTGCAATCCATTGGGAGTGCAGGGGGGAGCCAGCACTGCCATCCCTCACTTTGGGCTGGCAAAGAGGCCTGGCCAGGGCAGAGCTGAGCTGGTCGTGGACTCTGGTTTCCTGTCCTGCAGGATGACTCAGGGGATAGTGAGATTGACCTGGATGAAGATGAGGAGGAGGAGGATCTGGAAGATGACAGCATGGAAATCTCCCCAGGCAAATCCAGTCACCGAGCCAGGAAGCCAGAGCCACTGGAGCAAAGTGATAATGACTTCTGACCCTCCAGTTGCAGGAGGCCTCTTGAAGCACAAACTTTGGAGAGGCCAGGAGCTAATAGCCTGCTGTCTGAAAAGTGTGTGTCAGCCTGAATTCAGGAGTTGGTAAATAATGTTCATTAAACCTGAAAATTAAACTTGGCCTGCCAGGTTTGTGAATCTCAAAGCATGAGCAGTTTATCCATAATGAGAATCACAGTAATGTGCACTTATTTCCATAATTGCACTAAACTGGCTCTTGTGCACTGCAGTGCCAGAAGTCTCACTCCAGTGAGCATTGTGTGCCTGATTTCCCTGCATTTTATTATGGTCCAAATAGATATCTTTGACTTAATAAAACTGGATGAAAAGCTGCTCTGGGAATGCACTTCAATTGGTTTTAAATCTGGCTTAAATCTATTTATCCTAAACATATCCTTTACTCAATCAAGAGCTTGTCTGCACAAAGAGCAGCACCAGGTAGACTGAAGAAGTGGAGTTAAAACTGGAGAAGTCTCCAGGAAGACCTCAAAGCTCCTTCCAGTGCCTAAAGGAGCTCTAGGAGAGCTGGAGAGGGACTGGGAACAAGGGATGGAGGGACAGGACACAGGGAATGGCTTCCCACTGCCAGAGGGCAGGGCTGGATGGGATATTGGGAAGGAATTGTTCCCTGGGAGGGTGGGCAGGGCTGGCACAGGGTGCCCAGAGCAGCTGTGGCTGCCCCTGGATCCCTGGCAGTGCCCAAGGCCAGGCTGGACAGGGCTTGGAGAGTGTGTCCCTGCCCATGGCAGCAGGTGGGAATGGATGGTTTGAGATTCCTCCCAACCCAAACCATTCTGTGATGATCTGACCCCTGAGACCAGGCCCAGTCTCCCAGTCTGGGCTGCAGTTTGAGTCACAGTTTTCTATTTCCTGTACTGCAGGCCCAGATGGGAAAGTGACTCCGTGCCTGGTGTGCACAGAGCCAGAGGCTCTCTCCAGGCAGCACTGCCACCTAGCCTCAGCACAGCCAGCAGGCATTTGGCAAAGCCCCTGCTGGTGCTGCAGCTGCTTGTGCCAGGCAGGAGCAGCAGCAGCAGCCCCCTGTGCCAGTGAACTCAGCTTTCAGCCCAGGGCAGTGGAGCACAGCCCGTCCCAAATGTCCTGCAGTGCAAGAACAAAGCTGCACGAGGCATCTGCTCATCCAGGAACTCATTTATTCCCAAGTATTTACATCTCCAGAGCTCAGCCCAGTGTTTCTGGGACCAGCCCCCAGGTCACTGCAGCTGCCACTGGCTGAGTGTGGCAGCGTGTCCTGGGGACAGGGGACAGTGGCTTCAGGGGGCTCCAGGGGTTCAGTTTGGCTGCTGGGTCACCTGCAAACCTGGCACCTCTGGAGGGTCACTGGGTCTCTGCCACACACACAGAGGCACCACCTTTGCTCTCCTGGTCAAAAGGTGACCTGCAAGGGACAGACCCTGCAGCTGGGACATTGGGGAGATGTATCCCAAGGTCACAGAACACTGGGGACAACAGCAGGAGATCCAAGAGCTCCAGCCTGAAGCTGAGAGGCAGAACTTCGAGCTGAGGCAGTCCTGGTGTAGCACCAGGAGCTGCTGAAGAAAGCCCACCCTTGGGTAGTGCAGTTCCTCTTACATCCACCCTCCTACTCCTCCATTTTCCTGAGGACTCTTTATTTTCCAAGGTCTTTCTGGATGGTTCCACTCCTGTGCCTTGGGTTACCTCCTCCATAGAGAACAGCTCCACCAAACACTTCAGGTGTCTGGCCAGCACCAAGCTGTCACTGAGGGCACAGCAACAGCCAGGACCTGCTGGAAGTGCCCAGGTCCACAGCACCACTCCCATTTGAGCAAGGCAGCAGCAGATCTCTCATGTCCTCCTGGGATATCAAGGGGAGCCTGCAGGACTGGGCTGGTTGTAGCCAGGGGTGACAAAGCACCAGGGAGCTCACCAGAGGAGTTGCTGCCACCAGCAGATAAATCACCCACAAACCCAAGGTCTGGCATGTGGCATCTGCCCCTCCTCGCTCCTTTTTGCGTTTCCCCCATTCCTTGGAGCTGCCCCAGGGCCTGGATGAGCAGAGATGGGCACACACATCCCTCAGCTTTCAACACGAGTCGTGACCCTCCTGCCCTCCTGATCCACCACCCTCAGTCCTGCTGGGCCGTGCCAGGAGCTCAGGAACCTCCCTTGCCCCAGTTCTCGTCCCTGAGGTGGGCACCAAGGAGCTCCCTGCAGTCACCCAGGCCAGAGGGACCCCCGGGCCCCCTCACACGTCCACGACGCAGTCGGGCGAGTTTGTCCGGATGGTGTCCGAGATCATCTTGGCTCCCGACTGCCCGATGCGATTCCCCTGCAGGCTGGGGGCAGAGAGAGCAGCTCAGCCTGGGGCACGGGGCACTGCAGGATCCTTGGTGGGGACAGGAGATGCTGCCCAGCTTTGCACCAGCATCCAGCACCACCTGTGCCCGCCCCAGTGCATGCAGGACCCTGCTCAAAGGGCACTCTGGGTTTGAGAGCCCTGAGGCAGCCAAGTGAGGAGCTGGAGAAAGCCCTGGACAGCCGGAGGGGCTGAGCCATTTCTCCTGGAACGTTTTGGAGAGTATTTTGAGGTGGTTCTTTGGCCCAGAGGCATCCCTGGAGAGGAGCCGAGGGGCCTGGAGCTGTGTGGGGGCGGTGGCTGCCAGGCTGGCAGGAGCAAGGGATGCCCCTGCCCTGTGGGCAGCCAGGGATGGGCAGTGCTGGTGGTGGGGAAGGTCCCTGGATGGTTCCCATGGCCTCCCCCATCCCTGCCTTTCCCTCTCACTGCAGCAGCCACTTACTTGACGTAGGTGAGGCCGTGGTTGCCCCTGAGGGCCGTGGCGATGCAGATGGCTCCGTCCATGCCCAGGGCGTTTTCCTGCAGGCTGCGGGAGGCAGGAGGGTCAGACAGCACCAGCCAGGGACGTGTGGCCACCAGGAGGGAGTGCATGCACATCGGGAAAAGCCCCCTGCTCGGGGTTTGCCCTTCTGAGAAGCGCTGGCTCGGCCCTCTGCTCTGAGGGAACGTCTGCCGAGGCTGTTCTGGCCCGGCCCGGGGCGGGACGCTCACCTGAGGCGGCGGAGGCTGCGGTTCACCCTCAGCGCGCTGGCCACGGCCTTGGCCCCCGCCAGGCCCAGGGAGTTTCCCCGCAGGCTGCAAAACAAACCAACCAAGGCAGCGCTGAGGAGGTGATAGTATAGGCTTAAAATGATTTTCTGTAGCACTGTAAGTGGGTAACTAAGGGGAGTGGTGGTTAGGAAAGGTAACGGTTGGGAAGGGAAAGGCCCGGGCTTGCTGGTTAACCAGGCCTTGAGAATAGAACGTCAGCTTTGCTGTAGTTGCTGTAGCTAAGGCCATTGTTTTAACTAAATCAAGTATGATTTTGTTCGGGGGAATTGAATATGATCACTGTTTGGCTAAATTACAAGAAATTTTGCTTAGGAACAATCCAGGGTAACCAATCAATATGTAGCTGTGTGGCAGAGGGGTGTAAAACGTGTGTGTTGCTGATCACTGTCGGAGCCAGATTTGGGTTTGCCTGTGTACCCCGGCTCCCGGAGCTCCTCAATAAAAGCACCTGCATAGAATCATTCCGTGATTTTGTGTTTCCGACGCTAGCAGAGGGACAGGGCAGCCCGGGCTGGCCCCAAACGGGAGCAGGGGGAGAAGCCACCGCACACAGCGAGTCCAGGGGCAGCTCTGGGAGATCACCATGCAAGGGTAGCAGCAGTGCTGAGCCAAGGGCCGGGCTCTCAGACAGCCCAGGGGTCAGTGGCACTGCCCTGGGCACTGGGTCACCCCACGGAGCACTTACTCCAGGATCTGCAGGCTCTTGTTGACCTTCAAGGCTTCTGCCAGGGCTTGGGCACCGGCCACACCGACTGAAGCCACTTGCAGGCTGCAAGAGAACAGGGACCCTTCAGCACTTGTCCTGAGGTGGCCATGGTGTGTTAATTAGGGTAATCAGGCTGTGGCACCAGGGCCCTGCTGCAGCCTGGACACTCACTGGAGATCTGCCAGGGTGGTGTTGACCTTCAGTGCAGCGGAGAGCGCGGCCATTCCCTCGTCTCCGATGGCGTTCTCCTGCAGGCTGGGACAGAAGTGCTGCCTGTGCCCCTGGCCTGGGCACCAGGAGCAGGGACAGGGCAGCCAGCACAGGGCCCAGCATTCCCAACGGGCTTGGGGGAGCTCCTGGGCCACGAGGCATTTAGAGCATCCCCAGCCAGGGACACGCAATGGGGACACAGCACATTTCCAGGGCCTAAAGGGGCTCCAGGAGAGCTGGAGAGGGACTGGGGACAAGGGATGGAGGGACAGGACCCAGGGAATGGCTTCCCACTGCCAGAGGACAGGGCTGGATGGGAGATTGGGCAGGAATTGTCCCCTGGGAGGGTGGGCAGGCCCTGGCACAGGGTGCCCAGAGCAGCTGTGGCTGCCCCTGGATCCCTGGCAGTGCCCAAGGCCAGGCTGGATGGGGTTTGGAGCAGCCTGGGACAGTGGAAGGTGTCCCTGCCCATGGCAGGGGTGAAACTGGATGAGCTGTAAGGGCCCTTCCAGCAGGGCCCAGGACCCATCCACCCGTGTCTCACTCACTCAAGGCTGGCCAGGCTGCTGTTGGACTGTAGTGCTTGTGCCAGGGCCGTGGCTGTTTTGGCCTGGATGAAGTTCCACTGCAAGCTGCAAACAGGAGAAAATGAGAGGTGAAGCCTTGGGCTGTGAGCGTGCCCTGATCCATCCAGGCTCCACACCCATCTGCACCCACCCAGGGATGTCACAGCATGGAGGGTGGCCCAGAGGTGCCACTGTCACCACCTGGAGGGGCTGAGGGCCAGGAGCAGTGTCCCTGCCCATGGCCATGCAAGGGGCCTCAAGCCCAGCCATGCCCAGGGGGAAACTCACTGGAGGGAGGTGAGTGCCCGGTTCTCCTTGATGGCCGAGGCGATGGCCCTGCCCCCGTCATCGTGCAGCAGGTTGGCCGCCAAGCTGCGGGGACAGGGGACTCAAGTCACACATGGAAAGTTGAGGACAGCTCCAGGGACACCACGGGGTGGCCTGGGTGCCCTCCTGGGGCCCACGGGACTTACTCCAGCTTCCTGAGGGTGCTGTTGCTCCGCAGGGCACGGGCGATGGCAGGGCCGCCCTCCTTGCTGATGGAGTTCTCCCGGAGGCTGGGGAGAGACACGGGCTGGGGAGGAGCAGCCGAGGCAGGGCTGGATCAGCTGCTCCCCCAGTGCCCCCTTCGCCTCCTGCCCTGGGGCTGAGGCCATCAATTGAGTAGAGCAGTTTGTCTGAGACCACCTGCACCAGCTCCTGCAGCTCCATGCCCTGCAGCTCCATGCTCTGTGTCTCCTGTGGGCACTGGTGGCCCATCAGGGCTTTTTGCCAGAATCACAGAATCACAGAATTTCTAGGTTGGAAGAGACCTCCAAGATCATCAAGTCCAACCCATGCTCTAACACCTCAACCAGACCATGGCACCAAGTGCCACATCCAGTCTTGTTTTAAACACATCCAGGGATGGTGACTCCACCACCTCCCCGGGCAGGCCATTCCAGAATTTTATTACTCTTTCCGTTGAAAACTTTTTCCTAATATCCAACCTGTATTTCCCTTGGCACAGCTTAAGACTGTGTCCTCTGGTTCTGTCAGTTGCTGCCTGGAGAAAGAGACCAACCCCACCTGGCCACAGCCACCTTTCAGGGAGCTGTAGAGAGTGATAAGGTCACCCCTGAGTCTCCTTTTCTCCAGGCTAAACAACCCAGCTCCCTCAGTCGTTCCTCACAGGGTTTGTGTTCCAAGCCCCTCACCAGCCTCGCTGCCTCCTCTGGATGCACTCAAGCATCTCAACGTCCTTCCTGAACTGAGGGGCCAGAGCTGGACACTGCACTCAACGTCCTTCCTGAACTGAGGGGCCAGAGCTGGACACTGCACTCAATGTCCATCCTGAGACACCCAGAGCTGGACACAGCACTCAATGTCCTTCCTGAACTGAGGGGCCAGAGCTGGACACTGCACTCAATGTCCTTCCTGAACTGAGGGGCCAGAGCTGGACACTGCACTCAATGTCCATCCTGGGACACCCAGAGCTGGACACAGCACTCAATGTCCATCCTGAGACACCCAGAGCTGGACACAGCACTCAATGTCCATCCTGAACTGAGGGGCCAGAGCTGGACACTGCACTCAATGTCCTTCCTGAACTGAGACACCCAGAGCTGGACACTGCACTCAATGTCCATCCTGAACTGAGGCACTCCAGGTGTGGCCTCACCAGTGCCCAGTACAGGGGCAGAATGACCTCCCTGCTCCTGCTGGCCACACCATTCCTGATCCAGGCCAGGTGCCATTGGCCTTCTTGGCCAGCTGGGCACGCTGCTGGCTCGTGTTCAGCTGCTGTCACCAGTCCCCCAGGTCCCTCTCTGCCTGGGCACTGCCCAGCCACTCTGTCCCCAGCCTATAATGCTGCAGGGGGTTATTGTGGCCAAAGTGCAGGACTCAGCACTTGGACTTATTAAACTGCATCTTGTTAAACTCTGCCCATCCATCCCACTGTTCCAGGCCAGCCTCCCATCCCTGCTGCCATCCTTTCATTCCAAGACGTGGCTGAATGAATATTGTCCCAAAGGGAGAAAGATGAAGAGGGAGAGAAGCTCCTCACAGCTGGAGGAGGGACCAAAGCTGCTTTCAGCATCTCAGAGCACTTGTGGAAACAAGCAGGCACAAGCCCACACGGCTGAAAAGCTCCCAGGTCCCAGCAGCAGCTTTTGGCCAGGGTGGCTGGAGGGACTGTCACTTACTTGAGGCTGAGGAGTCCCTTGTTGGAGCAGAGAGCTGCTGTCAGCGCCGTCACCCCTGCGCTGCTGATGGAGTTGCTCTGGAGACTGAGACAAACAGGGAAGGTGTGAGGATGGGCCAGTCTTGGCATCACAGGTGGGCTGCAGGGTCATGAAAGTGCCCATTTCACTGAGCAAAAGGCATCTCCCAGCCACAGAAAACAGGGAGAGCCAAGGCAGAAGGACCAACACTAGAGCACCCAGGGTGGGATCAGCCATTCCTGCTCACCACAGCAGCGCCAGCCCCAGCAAGCAGAGGGGACAGGGTTTGCCAGCCCTTTGGGGCAGCCTTGTCCCCACCTGTCTGTCACCGTGGCTGCTGCCTCAGCTGGGAGTGTGGCTGCCGTGGGTTTGGGATCCTTGTCACAGGGCCAGAAGCAGGGCATAGCCACTCATCATCAGGAGCCACCAGCCCTCCTCTCCAGGTGCTGTTCCCACAGGGAACAAAGGTTGCACCATTCCAGCCTGACTCTGCCAGGCCCCAGCCCATTACCTCCCTCCTTAGCCAATTCCCAACACTTTTGAGAGAGAGAAGACCCAAAACTGCTGATTTCCTCCAAACCAGAATAAAAACTCATCGCTGGGTTTTAATTCTGCCAGTGCCCCTTGGTGCAGGCAAGGCCAGCCTGGCTGCTGTTGCAGCTGCCACATCCTGTTCCAGCCTGCACATCCAGGGAGTGTGGGGTGGGACAGACATGGGGAGGGGCTGAGGCCTTGAGGGGTGGCAGATTTTGCTGGAAGGAGGAGGCTGGGCTCTGTTGTCAAGGAGTCCAGGCACAGAGAGGGAACTTACTCAAGGCTTTGCAGGCTGTGGTTCACCCTCAGAGCTTCGGCCAAGGCAATGGAGCCATTGTCTCCCACCGAGTTGCTCGAGAGTCTGAGGCACAAGAGGAAGCTTGGAACTGCCAGCAAGGGATTCACCTCCCCCAGGCTCTTCCTGCTGCAGCAATGAGCATGAACTCGCTGCCACCTCATTTCCCACCTACGTACACCTCTGTTCTCCTGGCTGATTTGAGCTGGAACAGCTTTTAATGTTTCCCCAGGGCATGGAGCCCTGCTGCTTCCCTCTGCCACAGGGGAGATGGCTTCTCCTTTCTTTATCTGCATCTCTCCTTTCTTTATGTGGCTCCCTGCATCCCCGGACATACAGAGAGCATCTCCACAGGGCTGCTCTGAAGACCCTGCTCTCTCCATCCACACCAATCCCGCTGGGCAGAGCCTGCAGTGTCCCTCCTGCCTGTCCCATGCCCCTCTCCTGCCATTCCTGCCCACAGATCCCGGGAGATGCGGCAGTGCCATCCCTCCCCCGCATGCCGTGCTCACATCAGCTCCCTCAGGCTGCAGTTCTGCTTCAGCGCCTCCGCGATCTTCCGGGCGCCCTGGGCTCCGATGGCGTTTTTCTGCAGGCTGCAAAGGGGAGGAAAACGCTCCTGTGAGTGCCGGGTGCCACGTCCCCGTGGGTGGCACCGCACCCTGCTGGGGGCCCGCAGGGGGACACCACGTCCCGGTCACTCACTGCAGGGTCACCAGCCTGTGGTTGGTCAGCAGCGCCTCGGCCAGGAAGGTGGCCCCGTCCTCCCGGATGGAGTTGTGCTGGAGGCTGTGGGAGACAGGAGAAGCCGTGTGTGGATGCTCCCACAGCAGGGCCAGGGGCTGTGCAGGGCTGCAGGGCAGTGGCCACCTGCCCTGGGGTTTGCTTGTCCTTGTCCCTGGCTTGAGAAAGGGGTCTGGCCCTCAAGCATCCCTGACCAGGAGTCTCCTTCCCTCCTCTCCCATGGGATATTCTTTCTTCCATGAAACAGCACCCTGGGAGCTCCCATGCCCAGAAAGGACCTCAACCTGGCCCTCAACCCCAGCCCCAAGCCACTGAAGCCAAGAGGCAGGAGAATCCCAGCTCTCTGGCCCAGGGCTGCCCAGTGCCTGGGTCTGTGCCAGCTGCACTCGTGTTCAGCACAACTGACCCAGGGTATGCCCAGGGTGTCCCCATGTGCTGGCCCTTGGAGCCTGGGAAACCCCAGTGGGACAGAAGAGGGATGGAAGGGGGCCTGCCCTGGGCATCTGCTCCAGGAGGTGCTACAGAAGCTGACACTTACTTCAGGGAGAGCAGGGTTTGGTTTTTTTTCAGGGCTTCAGCCAGGGCTTTTGCTCCGGTGGGGCCGATGGAGTTGCTCCGCAGGCTGGGGTGGGGCAGGCAGAAAAGCCAAGGTTAGCAAAGCTGGGCTGGCACAGGCCCAGTTTAAGCCAGATGCCTCCACATGGCACTGCTGAGGTGGGACACCAGGGCAGCAGCTTGTGGTGGTGGCTTTAGGGGCTGGAGACCCTCCCCAGCTGGGTCAGGCCGGGTGGGATCCAGGGAATGGTTCCCGGTGGGAGTGGGAGCTGGGGAAGGGGGAACACTCACTCCAGCACCATCAGGCTCCTGTTCACCAGCAGCGACCTGGCCAGAGCTTTGGCTCCCTTGTTGCTGATCTGATTTTCTGCCAAGCTGCCCAGAAAAAGGAAAGTTGGGTGTTTTTCCAGAGGAAAAGGAGACTTTCACAGACCCTGGCATGTCCCAGGACACAGCTGGGATGGTGAGCAGGGAAGAGCCATGGGGAGCATTTGGTTCATGGTACAACCAAAGTGATGGATGTTCTCCTGGGGTGGACACCAGGCAGGGACTGCAAGGACACTGTTTCTGGACATAAAATGAATTTGTGTTCTATAAAGGGGCTCAGATGGCAGCATGGGGAACTCTGTACAGCCTTGAGGAAGAGCAGGAAGGTGGGGAAAGTGGGAACCCATCTGTCTGGGATGAGGCATCTCCCTGCGTGGGGGCCAGGAGCCTGTCCCCTCCATGCAGCAGGTGCTCCATGCAGAGCCTCGAGTGTCCAGCGACCTGCTGTGACCTTGGGAAGTGGTTTGTTGGGACAACCCATGGATTTATTGACATTTTTTTAGGAACAATGAGGAGGCAGTGGTTCCAGGAAGACTGGGCAAGACAACTTTGGGGTAAGGTCACTGTGCCTGGGCACAGGGGATGGTGTGGGGCTGTCCTTGGTGTTAGGCACCCTGGGGAGCCAGTGGGAGAGACATTCCTGGGGGACCCTCACCCTGGTTTTGTGATTGCATCCCCACGACATCCCATCTGCCCTGGGCCAGGTCCTACCTGAGCCTCTGGATCTGGCAGTCCTTCACGCTCAGCACACTGCCCAGCAGCTCCATCACATCATCCTTAAACTCATTATTGTCCAGCCTGCAGAAAACACAAGAAAAAGCAAGAGCAAGGGTTTGGAGAACAAAGTGGAGAAAGGATGATCCTCCCATGACATCTGCCTGTCCCAGGTGGAGAAGCTCAAGGACAGAAGTGGAGCTGAGCCAGTGCCACCCCCAGGGCAGCTCTCTGCAGGTGGACAACATTTGGTGGACCCACGTCTCCACTGACACCTGGGATTGTGAGTCACAGGGGAGAGAGAACTCATTGCAGCCTCCAGTACTTAGAGGGGACTTACAACAGGGAACAGGTTTAAACCAAAAGAGGAGAGATTTAGATTAGAAGTTACGATGAAATTCTTCCCTGTGAGGGTGCTGAGGCCCTGGCACAGGGTGCCCAGAGCAGCTGTGGCTCCCCCTGGATCCCTGGCAGTGCCCAAGGCCAGGCTGGATGGGGCTTGGAGCAGCCTGGGATGGTGGAAGGTGTCCCTGCCCATGGCAGGGGGTGGCACTGGATGGGCTTTAAGGTCCCTTCCAACCCAAACCAATCTGTGACTCCACACTCACAGCCTGGCGTCTCTCCTCGCTTCTCCCAGTGCAATCCCACCAGGACTCACCTGAGGTTGTGGCAGAAGAGGAGCTGGGGGAGCAGCCTCTTACAGACACCGTAGGTGAGGCAGTTGGAGAGGTTTGTCTCCTCCAGGCAGACGTCGGAGACCTGCAGGAGATAAGCCAGGGCGGAGCAGTTGAGGGGGGTGAGCATGCCGGCCAAGCTCTCGCTCCTCATGGCCTCCTCCACGGCCTTGGCGGTGTCGGTGTGCTGCATCTCCTGCAGGCAGCGCATGGCGTTGACGGCGCGCGAGGAGACGGCCGGCTCGGCGCTCAGGCAGCCCTGCAGCACGCCGACGGCCTGGGCCCTGAGCCCGCCCTGCTCGTCCTTGGCCAGCAGCCACCCCGCCAGCAGCCGGGTCACCCGCGGGGACAGCAGCCCCGAGAGGAAGCGCAGGAAGACGTCCAGCTGCCTGTCCTCGGCCTGCAGCGCCCTCTGAACGGCGCTCTTGAAGTGGCTGAGGAGGCCCAGCCTGGGCCAGGACACGCCGCTCTCCGTGAAGAGGTCGAAGATGGCCCGCTTGGCCGCCGTGTGGTAATAAAGAGCTGCCAGGAACTCCTGGAGGGTTAGGTGGGGGAAGTAGTAGGCTGTGGAGGCCTGCAGGTCCTCCTTGAGCAGCAGGCGGGCGGAGAGGCTGCCGTGCAGCAGGGGGAGGTCGATGCCGTAGGCCTTCACGTCCTGCTCGTAGAAGACGTGCTTCTTCCGGAGCAGCCCGTAAAAGGCCAGCCTGCCCAGGCTGCCCACCAGCTTCCTGCTGGTGCTCACAGCCTGCTCAGTCCTGAGCGCTTCTCTCGGCTGTTCCAGCCAGTCACCGCTCAGAGCCATCTTGAAATAATAGGAGTAGATTTCTGACAGGGTGCTGGGGGCCACGGGTGCTTCTTGGGGTTGGTGGCTGCTCTGTTTCAGGAAATAAGCGATGGAGGAGCCAGAAATCCAGCAAAAGCCAGGAATGGTGCACAGGACCTGTAGTGACCTGTTAGCCCTGATGTGCTGCAGGACTTGGCTGGACAGATCTCTGTTGCCCAGGAACATCTGGTCCAAGAAGTCCTTCATCTCTGCATCCCCGAACCCTCGGATTTCCGTCATCCGGTCCACCAGCCCGCCGGGAATCTGCCCGGCCGCCGCCGGCCGCGACGTCACCCACACCGAGGCCTCCTGCAGCAGGTTTCCCCTTATGATGTTGGTGATCAGGTTGTCCACTTGGATCTCCTTTTTGGGATCGGTGCAAACCGCTGCGTTAGAAAAATCCAGGGGGGTCTTGAACTCATCCAGGCCGTCGAGGATGAGCAGGGTGCGGGCGGCTCCGGCCGAGGCCGCAGCCGGGCTCGGTGCTGTGAGGGAAGGCCGAGCAGAGCAGGCGCTCGGCAGAGAGCTTCTCGTGGGTGTTGAGCTCCCGGAAGGTGAGGGGCACCACAGACACCATGTCCCCGTTGATCTCCCCCTTTGCCCAGCTGCAGGCAAACAGCTTCACCAGGGTGCTCTTGCCGATCCCGGCCACGCCGACGGTGACGGAGACCCGAGGGGGGATGCTGACTTTGGAGAGAGGCAGGAACAGCTTCTCCAGGGGGATGCTCTTGGATACGCTTGGCAGGCCTTTGGTGGTTTCAACCTGCAGGATGTCGTGCTCCTTCTGCTGGATGTCGGTCAGGCCTTCCACCAGCAGCAGGTTGGTGAGGCGCTGCAGGGCTGCTGTCTCCAGGCCGTTCCCACAGGAGCTCCGGAGGCTCTCCAGGTGCTTCTGCACCATGGGTGCTGCAGAGAGAAATGAAATGGGTGAGGAGGAAGAGGAGGAACCACAAAGGAAAATGACAGAAGCTGCTTCTCTTTTCTGCCGTGCCCATGCAGAGGGAAACCTCATGGAGCCCTTACATCCTGGTGGGAAGGATGGCAGGGCTCAGAGGGCACCTGTAGGCCCAAAGGGCCCTGATCAGCATCACAGTCAGTCCAGGAGCCCATTAAGGTCAGCCCTGGGCCTTCAGGCTCAGCTAAAGCTGTGTTGTTGGAGCTAGATCTTGGTCTTGGACCTCATCACTCTGCCCTTGCCTGGTGGCCACTGGACTGTGTCTGAACCTGGTTGCCCTTGCTGGGCCTGATCCTGACCTCTCAATTGACTTCCCAACTTGACTTCATTCCTGCCTCATTGCCATGGACTCTCTGATCAACTCTTGGCTGAGCTTGGTGGCCACCTCTGGACCTGTCCTGCTCACCTGGCTCAGGTATCACAGTGAAATTAAAGCCTCCAGCAAAGGCTGGACAAGCAGGGGATCATGGTGTGAGAGGTTCAGAGCAGACACCAGCCGAGGCTGGAGCTCTCCAGCCAGGAGGGAAACCAGGGAAACCTCTCCTGGCAGGAGGGTTGCAGAGAGAGCCTGAAGCTGGGGCAGCCACCAGCAGATGGGGTCAGGGTCAGCCCTCCTTTTCCTGCTCCCAGCCTGGCACTGGGACTGGCTGGTGTGCTCTGGACATTGAGGACATTAAAAACTCCTCAGGCTGCCCAGAGAGGTGTGCAGAGGGCAGTGAGGGGCCTGGAGGAAGGTCCTGGCAGGGAGCCCTTGTCACCCCTGGCTGTGCCCTTCCCCAGCACAGTCCCTGAGATGGCACCACCACTTGCCCCGATGCTCCCAGCAGAGCTGCCACCACCCCCAGCTCTGTGCACACCTCAGGGTGCTCCAGCAAGCACCAGGCCAGGTGTGCAGCCCCCCTGGCCGGGCTGCCTACCATGGACAGGGATGTGGAGGTAGAGCTGCCAGCTGGAGGCCTCGATGGAGCTCTGCAGGGACTGGGAGGCGTGGCTGCCCCTGCCAGCCAGGACATCCAGCACGGCCCTCACCTGCTCGGGCAGGGGGCTCGCTGCCTGCACCTGGGCAGCCTCCTGGGCCATCAGGAGCTCCAGCCTGTGCAGGTGGGAGATGATGTCCTCCAGGAACTGCGGGGAGATGGAGCCCGCCGGCCGCCTGCGGTACCAGGTTGATCCAGGGCCCTGCAGGACAGGACAGAGGGACAGGTGGGTCCTGGGCCAGCCCTGGCAATGTGGGTGAGGCCTGACAGGGAAAGGCAGCAGTGCAGAGTTGTCTCTGACTCTGAAGGTGGCAGGGGTGAGCTGGAGCCCTGGGAGTGCCCTGCCCAAGCCCTCCTTGCAATGACGCCGTCCCAAAGCTCTGGCAGGAGGCTCTGCTAGGGGCTGCTAGCTCAGGGCAGCAGCTACTGAAACTAGAGCCAAAGAGACTGAAGAACACAACCATGTGTTCTCCTGGAATCCAAACCCATGCAGGGAAAAAAGTCTGAGCAAGATCATTTCTCTCCAGAGGCAGCCGTTCTCTCAGTGCCGGTACAGCACTGCCCTGGATCCGCTGGCACCTTGGTGCCCCACCTCACCCCGTTTCTGACTCCAGAGCTCTCCCAAGGTGACAGATCTGCCCAGCCACCACTCACCTTCCATCAGAGGCCTCCCGTGACATGGGTGGTCCCTGGGCGAGGAGCGCTGTGGTGGCAGCAGCGTCCCATGGGCCACCCTGTGTCCCCCCGGGCAGCTCACAGCACCACCCGGGGCTCCTCAGCCCCTGCCCATGTCCCTGGTGGAAGAGGAGGAGAAGCATCAGGAGCAGTGTGGGAGGGAGCCCACTCTGGTGCTGGGGGTGGTTGAGGCAGGGTTCATTCATCAGCTCCTGGCTAAGAATGAGTCCCTTTCACAGCAGGGGCACAGCTGGGCCCTCCAGGCTGCAGCAGCTTGGCCCTGACCTCAAGTGCCACACACGTGGTGCCTTCACCACCACCTCTGACACCACGACCTTTCCCCAGCACAGTGATGCATGAATTGCCCTGACAGTGCCCCTGTGCCATCTGTGGCTCACTCAGGGAGCACCCAAGTGTCACCCCTGTCACCAGGGCTGGCAACTGCCTGTGCCACCTTCCTCTCTGTGTTGTGAAGGAAGTTGTGAGGCAGCAGGCAGAGCAATGAAGGGACTGTTTTGGTTTCAAACCCACCTGACCCCATCCAGAGCCTCCGCCAGGGCTTGCTGAGCATGGCCAGCACCACATCCTGTTGCAGAGCTCAGAGGATGCTCTGAATCATCACCCAGAGAAGGAACAGATACCTGCTGCCTCCCCCTCAGCTGCTGCCAAACCACGCCTTGGTGTTTATTTTCAAGAAGTGTATCAGCTCAGAGTGCTGCTGCTCTTCAAGCAGAGGCCGAGAGGGAAATGTCTCCATGCCCAAGAGTGCTCCCAGCTCCACCTGTGTTAGAGGCACTGTGGCCTCTCCACCAGCCCCAAAGTCATCTCCAGGCACTGGCCATGTCCAGGTGGGAACTCCTGGGCCCCAGGGGATGGCTGATCACAGGAGCAATGCACACACAGTGTCTCAGGGCCTGTGTCCTGGCATCTTTCCTCCCCTCCAGCTGGCCTACAGGATGCTCTGGATCCATGTGAACACTCCATGCTGCTCAGAGGCTCTGAGACAGCCTTGCCTTTGTCACACCCACCCCTGAGGGGGACATGGGCACTGTGGGGGCTCTGATGCAGCCTCACCAACAGGTACAGGTAACACTCCTTTCTTTGGTCAAACCTCTTCTAGGGAGAAAGCACGGATGTAGCTGGACCAGGAAAACCTGGTGGAGTTTCTGGGCCACGGTGCAAGGCCAAGGTGCTTGGAACTTCTTCTGTTCACCCTCCCCAGGGATCCATGCTGGGCTTTATTTCTCCCAGCAGAAGCACAAGACTGCAGAAGGTGGGCAGGCTGCAGGAGGGAGCTGGCAGTGTCCCCAGGCTGAGTCCCTCACAGACCATGGCTGGATGTCCCATTGGGACAGGGAGCATGTCCTGCAGAGTGGGGTGACAGCAGGTGCTGGGTGACAAAGCCCAGCCCAGCCCCACCTGCCCAGGTGCTTCCTGACAGGGCTGGGAGGTGCTGCTGGAGCAGGCTCTGAGCCCACTGCCTTTCCCTTCAGGATGGAAGCCTGGCCAGCTCTGAGCCCCTGGGGCCAGTGGTGTCAGAGGTTCCAGGAGCCCCTGGCAGTGGTGGTGATCCCACAGCAGTGGTGGTGATCCCACAGCAAAGCCCTTTTCCCCCTGCTGGGAGCAGCACGGCCTCAGCAGCAGCTCCTACTCATCACCCCCCAGGCAGTGGCCTGGTCAATGAAGATGCCATCAATTAAAGGAGCTCAGTGAGCAATTCACAGCCCTTTGATGTGCTCCTGTCCCTAACTGGCCTGGAAAGTTCAATTAAGCCTCTGCAGTCCCCAGGTGTCTGTGATCTTTGCTGTGCAAGCCAGAACACAGCCAGAATGAAAGGGGCTTTTGCTGCTTGCAGCGATGCTCCCTGCAGCCCTTCCTCTGAAACGTGGCCCTTTGATGGGGGAAGCCTGCTCCAGCACCACAGAATGTTTGATGCTGTCCTCTGGTGCTCCTTCAAAACCAGCAGCCGTGGGCCAGCTCGTGCAGAGGCACCTCAGCAGGAGAATAAAGCAGCAGAAGAAATAATGCAGGGGTTGCAACTTTTTCCTGGTTCCTGTTTCAGGTGCAGCTCCAGGACAGCACGGGGCTGCTGGAGGCTGCGTCCTGAGGGCTGGAGGGAGTTAGCAGCTCTCACAAGAGCTGTCTGAGGGGTAAGGCCAGCCAAAGCCAAGCTCCATAACCCCTACAGAGATCCAGGTGTGTCCAGGGTGGGACTCAGCTCATTCCAAGGCTGCTGGCCCTGGGTCCTGCCTGGGGTGTCCATCCTGCACATCCTGGGTGTGCAGCTTTGCCTGGCCAGGATCCAGCAGGGACAACGTCCCACCAGCAGCCAGAGGAGCAGGGATCCAGGTCTGTGTCTGCCCTGCCTTGCCTGTGCCCCCAGGGAGGCAGGGATAAGGGGCTGGAGGGTGGGAGGCTGCCCAGCCAAACTGGTGAATGGCACCAGAGGGAGATGGGGATTTTTCTTGGCAAGAATTTGGCATTAACACTTCTGTGTGTTTAGTTGGTTGGTTGTTTGCTTTTTGTTTGCTTGTTTGTTTTTTCTTAGTGTGGTCCAAAGGTCCAGCCCAGGAGAAAATCCTCTCCTCTAAGGATGTTTAGACAACACTGATGTGTTCTTCCAGCAGCTCCAATCCCACCATCCCTATGAACCACCATTCCTACGTCCCACCTGAGTGTCCCAGCCCAATCAGTGCTGGGAGCCACAGCCCCTGTGCTGGAAGGTGCCCACCACCTGCACAGCCAGCCCTCTCCCAGCCAGCTGCTGTGCTTTTCCCTGTGTCCATCCCGTTCCAGGATTCAAACTCCTGACACCAACACCAGAGAACTCGGGCCTGGATGCAGCTGCTCCTGCTCATCTCTGGCTCTAATTATGTACGTGCAGTTTCACTCCTGGGAGTCCTACATGATCAGAGCAGCATCCAGGGAATCCAGGATGAAGGGACAGCCCTGAGGTGGCCACAGCAGGAAGTGTCTGGAGACAACAGGAGTTTGTTACCTCCCAGATGTTCCTCCTGCCCCAGGCAGATCCATCACCCCGTGCCTTAGGAACCTGCAGAGGGCCTGGGGCCATGCCAGGCCAGGAGCTGTCCCAGCAGCACCAGGGCTGCATCAGGTGACACCCAGCAGCTGGAAATCTCTGTTTGTCCCCCTGCAGGGGCTCGTGGGCAGATTCACCTGCAGCACGGGGGGGAGGGGGTGGCTGGCACCTCGACCCGACCTGCTGCAGTGGGCTGGGGTGGGCTGAGGGTGCCAGCCAGGGTCAGACAGGCACCAAAGAGCTGGGCAAGAGCTCCTGGATGGCTGCGGGCACCCACAGGTGGAAAACACCCGAAAATGGGCTGATCTGCGGTATTTAGGTAAGGTGAAAAGCTTTTTATACGAGCTAAAAATTGCATCACGGGTCACACAGCACCTGCAGGAGGTGGGAGCTGCCCACTCCAGCTCAGCTCCACACCCCAAAAACCCTCAGTTTGGCCATGTCCTTGTCCCCGTGCGGGTTTCTCAGGGCAGCCAATCCCCCAAAGCTCTCTCTGCTTTTGGTTTGGGGTGCGGGAGCGCCGGGAGCCCAGCCCGGCCCAGCGCTGCCCCTCCTGCCCCGGGCACGGCAGCGGCTCCGGCCCCCCAGCCCTCCCCGAACATCCCCGTCCTGCCGGGCTCCTCCGGCGGCCCTCGGGCTCCTTCACCCGCTCACCTGCGGCGCTTTTTAGTTATTTCTCCTGCCACGTGCCCACCCCGAACCCATCCCACCTCGGGGGCCGGCAAAATGAAAACATTTCCCGGGCCAGCACCTGCAGCTGTCCCCCCTGAGCCGAGCGCATCCCGAAGCCAAGATGCAGGCTGCCACCTTTTGGCAGAATCGAAGAGAATTCACGCCGCTAATTTCTGCTAATTAAACGGCGCTGTAAAATGCCTTCTGCGTTATTACTCAATTATGACGCTTGCAGACTGGCAAGTAACTCATTTATCTAAGTTTACATATGACTTATATTTTTTGGCCTGCATTTAATGCCAGCAAAATTGTATTTTATGTCAAATTTAAATCTCTTCCAGGCTTGAGTTTTGGCTTTTTGTTTTCTTGCACCCCAACCCCAATAACAGGGCACAGACACAGCAGGGGTTAAATAGGAGGTGAGGGGCCTTGAAGGGCCAGCAGTGCCAATCCCAAATCTCACCAGAAAAAAAAATAAAATAAAATAAAAATGATAAAAAAATCTATCTATGGGCGATTCCAAACAGCTAAAAATGAAGGTAATTTTGGAGAGGAGGTCCCTTGCAGGGCACTGCCGCACCTCACAAGCTGCAGAATGAGGGCTGATGCATTTCCTGAGCTGGCCGTGCCCCGGGGACGCTTCACCACAGCTGTGCAAAGGGCCGATGGAAAGGCAGATCCTCCCAGCACACAGCTGCTGCCCTTCACACCGCCGGGATCTCGGGATATCGGCAGGAGAATCGGGCAGGAGCTGCTGCCAGCCCATCTCTGCCACGCCCGCAGCCCCAGGGCTGCAGGGACGCTGACGGATGTGGTACCGCCCCAACGACCTCCGGCTTTGGTCAGAGCGACCTTTCTGGGCTTGCAGAGCATCCCAAAGAGCAGCTGCGAGTTCTTCAGAAGGAAAATTTTGTGCAACGTGAGCATCGGGAGTGGGAGATGCCCCCTGGCTCCCAGCGATGCCTGGCTGGCTTGGATAACTCTTCCATGTGGGGGGTGGCAGCAGCCAGCCTGAGCTCCAGCAGTCCCGTATTTGTGGGCTGCCCGGTGCCCGAATTACTGCAGGATTAACTCTGATGCCCTGAGGCAGCCCAGGGTGCCCGGGCTCTGTGCCCACCCGGCTGCAGGGCTGAGCTCCAGCCCCCCAGCCTGCTCCTGTGACACCCCAGGGCCCTGCGCCCTCTCTTTGGTGCAGTTTTGCACCGTGCCACAGGTGAGTGTGTCACTGATCTCTTCCCTTTCTGCTGGTGTTATATTTTAGGGTTTATTCTGGACGGTTTGGAAGTCAATTTGCTCAGCAAGTGACATTAAGGGTGGGCAAAGCTGCTGCACAGGGCTTTGGGCAGGCAGGACAAGCCTGGCTGTGGCTGCCCTGGCAGGCAGAGTAGGAACGGGGACAGAATCTGTGACATGTGCCAGGCGCCCTGCTCGCCTCCATCCCTCCGGGCTCCACCCGCTCCTGACAGCCTGGTGGCCGTGCCGTGCCGTGCCGTGCCGTGCCGTGCCGTGCCGTGCCGTGCCGTGCCGTGCCGTGCCAGGGATCTCTGCCCAGCAGCTCCCGGCGCTGCCGCCTTGGCCCAGCGGCTCCATTTCACGTGGCCATCCCAGCACCAGCTCCGCAGCAGCTTGTCCCCACGCGGGAGGGCCAAGTGACCCCTCCCCTTCCCCCCACACCCTCCAGAGCCCCTCCAAGCCCCTACCTCGGCCTCCTGCCGCCTTCCCCAGGTCGCTGTGTGAGCAGGGCAGCGCCGAGGGCATCCTCGTGGCCGTGGCAGGATGCAGCCCCTCCGTGGGGCTCAGCTCTCCATCCCCAGGGCTTTGCTTCCTCCTCGACGGATGCTCAAGCTGAAGGCAGAAGCCACCCTTGCCCTGGTGTCCCCTGCGGTGATGGCACCGGGGCGGGGCGGTGCTCGGGGCAGCACCTGGGCAAGGTGGGTCCGTGCTCCCCCGCCGCCCCCCGCCCGTTCCAGCCCGGTGGTTTTTGTCTCTTTCCGTTCGTTCCTCGCCCCCTTCCTGCCCCGGGACTCGCTGATCTTCCTTCCTGTCGGCGCGGTGACTGCGCCAATCGGGGTGAGGGATCCGCCAAAAGCGTCTGACCCCGGCAGGACAGCCGCGGCTGTCCCGGTGGGATGCTCCGTGCCCGGACACTTCCCCGCTGCCGATGCTTTCTCCCAAAAAGCCCCACCAACATCCAGACCACTGCGAATTCACTTGGAGAAAAACCATGAGCTCACCCCAGCCTGGGAGAGCCGGGGGGTTTTGCCACACGAGCCCCTCACTGGCCAGGAGCGCTGGGAACATCCCATGGCAGAGACAGCTCTGCCCTTCGTTGGGCTGTGCAAAGAGATAATTCCACAAGTTAATTAAAGCTGTGTCTTGAAAGAGCGGGATAAAAGGGTAGGAATAGCCTCCCTTTCCTCCAAAGCATTCTGCTGCCCTTGCTAAGTGCTTCCTGGGGTTAGGATTTGTCTCCAAAGAGCTGGATCCCTTCCCACCAAGGAGCCAGAGCTACCAGAGCAACAGGACCGGCGGGACCTCCCCTCCCCAGCTCCAAACAGGCAGGTGGGGTGGGTCATTATTCTCCATTTTTGTTCGACAAAACCCCTCCTTCTGTAAATCCTGTAAACATTTCACTGGCATTCAGCAAGTGGTGGCTAATGGAGCTCTGGTGGTGGCGAGCAGGGTGGGCTTGTGGCCACTGAGCCGTGTTTGGGGAGGAGAGGTGAGGGCAAGCAGGAATCCAGCCTGGATCCAGGAATTCCGACTCCAGCCACGACTTTGGGCTGTGTCTGCCCCAGCCTCGCTCTCTGCCCGCCCCAGGCTGTGTCCAGTAAGGGGTTAAAAACCTTTCCTCTGACGAGTTTTAGGTCTGTTGGTAATTCCCCCGTTTCGAGAGGAGCAGGCGCCTGGTAAATCCCAGCAGCCAATCTGTAGGTAGAATCCATCCAAAATGACTGTGCAGAAACCCCAGACAGGGCTGTACCTTCTGCTTTCACAATTAATCATTTATCTGAATTAACTCATCTGAAATATTGCTTTGCCACTGTGCATGACACATCCTTCACCCATTTTCTGGGCTGTTTACTGCATTCAACCCCGAATTTCTCAATGTGTTTATTTACTAATCTCAACCTACGGAGTTCCCTGCAGGGTGGGTTTGACCTCCCCCCCTCTGGAGCTGGCAGGGGGGGTGAGGAAAGGTGCAGGGGAGGTGAGAAAAGGTGCAGGGGAGGTGAGAAAAGGTGCAGAGGGGGTGAGAAAAGGTGCAGGGGAGGTGAGAGAAGGTGCAGGGTGGGTGAGGAAAGGTGCAGGGGAGGTGAGGAAAGGTGCAGGGGGGGTGAGAAAAGGTGCAGGGGTGACTCTGTTTGTTGACTCGTGCGTTGCTTGGCAGGAGGGCGCCCGGGGATGGATCCTCAGCTCAGACCTGCACAGAGTCACCTGCGTGGGGACAACGAACCTGAGGATAACGAACGGTCCCGGCTCCAGAGGGAGCAGCAGGATGAGCCTGGGGAACAGCCCAGGTTTCCACATCAAGGAAACGTGGAAAGGCCTTGCTAGTCTGGGAGGCTCGGGGAGTCCCGGGAGAGGAAGGGAAACAACCCCCAGCCACCTCCCGGAGGTGATGCGGTGGCTCTTCAGGTTTAAGCAGGTTTCCTGAGCACGGAGCAGGTGGGCAGAGCCAAGGGGTGGGATGGGATGGGATGGGATGGGATGGGATGGGATGGGATGGGATGGGATGGGATGGGATGGGATGGGATGGGGTGGGGTGGGATGGGATGGGATGGGGTGGGGTGGGATGGGATGCGATGGGATGGGATGCGATGGGATGGGATGGATGGGATGCAATGGGATGGGATGCGATGGGATGGGATGCGATGGGATGGGATGGGGTGGGGTGGGATGGGATGGGGTGGGATGGGATGGGATGGGATGGGATGCGATGGGAGCGGAGCCCCACGCTGGCGGTGGGCGGGGCCAGACTTTGGGGGCGGGGCCTGGCGGGGATGGACATCTAAGCCCCGCCCAGATGGGCGTGGCCGAGTGCAGTCGGGTGGAGCCGAACACAATCGGATGACGCCGAACAGACGAACGCACGCAGTTCTAGCCCAGCCGACTAGATCCGAACCGAGCCGAAGGCAGGTGGGCGGAGCCGATTGGACCCGAACCGAGCCGGGCACAGCCGATTGGACCCGAGCAGAGCCGAGGTGAGGAGCCGTGTGAGGGAGGACGCGCTCGGTGCCCCGGGACCGGCGATGGCCCCGCAGCCGCCCCGCTCCCTCCCCGCCTGCTGCCCCCCGGCACCGGCCATGGCCCCGCAGCCGCCCCGTTCCCTGCCCTCCTCCCTCCCTCTCTCCTGGGGCCGGTCCGGGGGCTCAGCCGCGGCCGTGCGACCTCGCTGCTTCTCGCCCTGGCAGAGCCCCGGGACCGCCCGCGCTGCCGCATGGCCGGGACGAAGCTGATCGTGGTGTTCGGGGCCACCGGTGAGTGCTCGGGGAAAGGCCCCGGCTGTGCCCGGGGGCCGGCGGGGAGGGCGAGGGGCGGAGGCGTCGGTGATGCCCGAGCGCCCGGGAGGGTGAGGAGAGCGGGCAGCGAGCGGGGGTCGCTCCTTGTGGCAATCGGGGCGCTCCGTCCCGCGGCCCCAGCGCGTCCCGGGGCCGCGGGGCCCTGACCGGCTGCTCCTGCAGGGGCCCAGGGGGGCAGCGTGGCCCGGGCGCTGCTGGACGAAGGGACCTTCAAGGTGCGCGCGGTGACGCGGAGCCCCAGGAAGAAGGCGGCGGAGGAGCTGAGGCGGAGGGGAGCCGAGGTGGTGAAGGCAGATCAGGACGATGAAGCCTCGCTGGAGCGGGCCTTGGCGGGTGCCTACGGAGCCTTTATTGTCACCAACTTCTGGGAACACTGCAGCAAGGAGAAGGAGATCGAGCAGGTACCTGTCTAGACATTAACTGGGAGCGCGTGCAGAATGATCTGGCAGGGTGGATCGTGAGTAGCGTCAAAGTGGGGACAGCTCTTGGAGCAGTCGTGGCAGGCCAGGTGGTTGGAGTAGCCAGTCCAGAAGACCCCAAGCCTCACAAACACCAGGCCCCTGTTCTTGCAAAGTCAGGGCTTGCTCTCTGTTTCCTCACAGTTGCATGGCTCCAGGGAGTTAATAAATTTGTTACAGAGAGCACTTCCCAGGAGTGGGAACTTTGGGCTCCTCAGAGCCTTCCCGGGGCAGAGCTGGGACTGTTGCTGCCTGCACACCTGTAGCTCTCTGTGCTTGCAGCTTTGGGGCCAAAATCCTGCAGTATCAGAGATCCCAAGGGTGGTGCTCACCCCAGGACAGATACTGCAAGGTGGCAGAATTGCCACACCTGGATGGCAACAAACAAAAGATAAGATAGTTTAGGGCAGGTATGTTGGCCAGGCAGATTCTTTATGCTGGTGCATGCATGTTTGGTGGAGCAGCGAGCTGCAAAGCTGGAGGGTGTGTGGTCTTTCTGAAGTAGGACAGGGCCAGGAGAGGATTTGGCTCCACCTGGACAACTGACTGTGCTCCTCCCTGCTCCCAGCTGAGGGCTGGCGGGAGTTGGATCCTCCCCAGAGGGCAGGGGGGTGTGGGGATGGTGGGGATGTCCCGTTCCCCTCTCCATGGCTGGTGTCTCCCCTCGCCCAGGGCCGGCGCCTCGCTGCCCTGTCCCAGCGGCTGGGTCTGCGCCACGTCGTGTTCAGCGGCCTGGAGAACGTGCAGCAGCTGACGGGGGGCCGGCTGGAGGTGCTGCACTTCGATGGCAAGGGCGTGGTGGAGGAGTGCTTCCAGAAAATCGGGGTTCCCACCACCGTCATCCGCCTGCCCTTCTACTTTGAGAACTTCCTCTCCATCTTCAAGCCGCAGAAGGCCCCGCAGGGAGACACCTTGGTCCTGGGTGAGCAGGAGCTCTTGCTCACACTGGCCTCTGGCTGGCCTCATCTGCTCCCACTGCCAGGGCTGTGGGCTGGCAGGGTGAGGAGGCCTCTACCAGCTCAACCACAGTGATGGTCCTGAGGGACTCAGAGCTCCTTTTGGTACAGCCCAGCCCAACTGGTGTCCAGGGTTAGTCCTGCTGCCCCTGGGTGTGGCTGCATGATGGTCTTCAGACCTGTTTGGTGGCCTGCAGGAAATCACCAAGGTCCTGGGCCTGTCTGTGGTGCTGAGGGCTGTTCTGCAGATCCCAGAGCAGCTCTGGACACCCCAGGTGCCTGCATTTGGGATGGTGGAGGTGGTGGGGCTGCAGGACTCCTGGTGCTGCTCTGGTGTCAGGGTCTCTTAGCTCAGCCCTGCTGTCCTGCCTTGCCATGCTGATGGGTGCTCTCATCCCTCCCTCACCTCATGCCCAGAGAGTGGGAGCTGAAAACTCCACCATACCCCCTCAGAGCCAGGCTGCACCCCAGCTGGGATCCATCTCTCCATACAGAGCTGCCCATGGGGGACACCCCAATGGATGGGATGGCTGTGGAGGACCTTGGGCCCGTTGTGCTTTGCCTGCTGAAGTCCCCAGGGGAGTACATTGGCCAAGTGATAGGACTCAGCACGGGCAAGCTCACCGAGGCAGAGTATGCTGCCATCCTCTCCCAGCAGACGGGCAAGACTGTGACAGCCAGCAAGGTAGGAAGTGTCCCTTGGTGTAGGTGATGGTCCTGAGGGACTCAGAGCTCCTTTTGGTACAGCCCAGCCCAACTGGTGTCCAGGGTTAGTCCTGCTGCCCCTGGGTGAGGCTGCAGCACAGCTTGGCACTGACACTGCCCTGTTGCTATTGTCAGCTCGTGCTGGTGGAGCACACAGATGTGCCCAGGCAGGTCTGTGCCTGGCTCTGAGGGATGACTGAGCTGGGAGGTCTCCAGCAGAGCCAGGGATGGGCACCTACACAAGTTTCTGGCTTCCCCCAGGGCTCTGCTGTGTCACCATTACAACAGCCCTGGCCTCTGTGCTGTGTCACTGTTAACAACACCCCTGACCACTCCCTGCCCCTTCGTGACTTATTTTTAATCTTTGTTTGCATTTCAGTTGTGCCTCAGGCAGCCAGTACAATGGATGAGGGGTATGGTGGTTCCCTGCCTTGGGAACCAAGTGCATTTCATTAGAAACAAAGCCCCTCTGGTGCTCTCTGCAGGTTCTGCTCTCCCAGAAGTGCAGTGAACACCAATTGATTCAGGCAGGGAAGGATGTTTTGGGGTGCTGGGTGGCAACCTGAATTGCCTCCTTGATCAGCCAGTTTCTAGAACCCCTCAGGCATAGCTCTGGTGTGAGGAAGGGCTCCCTCACAGGTACTCCAGACCCTGGCCAGCAGTGTGGCAGGCCTGGCTGCTGGCCCTAGCCTGGCTGGGCTGTTCCTTTGCCCAACCCCAGCAGAAGTGCCTGGCAGAGCCCTCTGCACCAGTGGCAATGCTGTGCCAAGCTGCTCTAACAGAGCCTTCATCACATCCCCTCACAGGCTGAGGGAAGCCCCAGCAGCCTGTGAAACAGTTTTTTTCCCCAATTCTGTTGGCAGATGTCCCCTGAGGAGTACGAGAAGCAGGACTTTGCCGGGGCCCGGGAGCTGGCGGCCATGTTCCGTTTCTATGCCCTGAAGCCAGAGCGCAGCGTGGCCCTGACCATGCAGCTCAACCCCAAGGCCCGCACCTTCCAGCAGTGGGTGGGGGACAACAAGGACGCCTTCTGAGCCTCCCCTCCCTCCTCCTCCTCCTCCCTGGTTTCTGCAGCAGGTAGGGGCACCTGGCTGAGGAGGTGAGGTGCCCTGAGCCGTGCTGCCTTCTCTGTAGTGCCACAGGGAGAGGCTGATCCTGCCCCAGCTGGGGAGAGCCTGGCCCACGTGCTGCTCCTGCAGTGGTTGGGAGTGTTTAGGCAGCTAGAGCAAGAGGAAGGGCTGGACAGCACAGAGGGGTGGCAGAAGCGCTGTCTTTGCACTCTGTCCTCGGGGAGGTGTTGCTTTAGTCATTGTGGGTGTTTTAGGGGGCTTGTTTTCCCAGGATCACCTCCTTTCCCAGGCAGCTCTGAGCATATGGCACCAGGTGTGTACCCCAGGGCCCCAAAGGCAGGGCCTTCGTGGCAGGTATCCATGGCCAGGGCTGCTGCAGGCTCCTAAGCAAACAGAAGACAGGGATTTCTCCAGGGATCTGCTTTGGGCACTGGAGAGATGGAGGCTTAGTGTCACCCCAGCAAGCAGGGACTGCAGTGACTTCCTGTAACACAAAAGCTGAGCCTGATTCCTCATCATACAGCTCTGGCCCTGGGCCTTGGGCTCCTGGAGCTAATTTCATCTTTTCCTAGACTGTCCAAGGTTCAGTGGGAAAGCCCCTTCCCCCTCACATGCCTGAAGTACTGCTCAGACAGGGCAGCTTTGTGTTCAGAGTCAATCCCAGCCCCCAGCAATGCTGGAGCCATCCAACCCTGTCCCCTCCCTGTCCCAGAGACCTTCATTCCTGTCACCAGGGGAGGGAAAGGGTGACAGACCAGGTGGAAGAGTAGACAAGGCAGCAAGGCACAGCACGTGTTAAATATCTTTATGAAGTCCATCTTATTTACATGGGTACAGAATCACTTTACAGAAGTTTAATCAGGAGGCAACGCGTGCTTTATTTCAGCAAATTAAGAAGGGCAAGACTACAGCACGTCCCTGTTTAACTGGTGTTGAACTGATTAGTACGTGGGCTGATGGTACCTGCACGGTATCACAAACACAGCAGGCTACAGTAACCATGGAATACTCACTGCAAGAGCTCAGCTGCATCTGGAAGGAGTGATCCACCTCACTTGCACTCTCACACAAGTAAAACAACGATGCTTTGACCAATCTTTTATGCTACGGGTGTTGCACTAAGGTAATAAAGTATTTTTGTCCCCAACTGGCAAAGGGCTCAGTGATCGACTTGTACCAGTCCAGAAGCGACAGCAGTTGTGTGGTAACTTTAGTTATCTGGGGGATAAACTTGAGGCAAAGTGCAGATTCCATCACTGCTCTGTGCAGGCAATCAGCAGGATAGAGAAAGCCCAGGGCTGCGAGGGAGCCAGGCCAGCTGGGCTCAGACAAAGCCCAGCCACAGGGAGATTCCACTTGGAGCTGTGCAGGGCAGCAGGGCTGTCGTGAAGACAAGGTTAGACCTCCCTGACCCACCAAGTCTCCTGGAGAGTTCACCAAGCACACCTGGCATTCCAAAGGGCACCTGAGTGAGCAGCTGCTGGGCTTGGCCTCCATACAGCAAACTGCTGCTCTGTGCTGGAATATTTATTTCACATTTCCTCTGGTTTGGATTCTAAATAATACTTCAACTTTAATTTTTACCATATAAGCATCCAGCAGCAGCAGGGTTGTGGAGCAGCCTCCAGAGAGCCACACTTCTGCAAAGCTGGTGTTTTCCTTCACTGCCAGTTCCTAGGACAGTGCATGGGGTTTGTGTTGGTGCCTCGGTGGTCCATGGCCTCTCCAGCTGGGATTCTTGCTGTGCTGCTGACTGACATCCTGTGTTCTCCAGAGCCTGGCTGCCAGAAAGGTTCACCCCCAACTGCACGGATGACCTGCTGCTGCTGGCTCCTAGTTCCCAGTAGAACGCTTTCCTGCAGTTGAAGTGAGAGCAAGGTTACGATTTCCTGGCACACACAGCAGCACACAGCCCACTCTGGGAGCACCTGCCCTGCTGTCACACTGCCAGCCCTACAGCACAGCCAGCTTTGAAGCCTACAAAGATGCAAAGCTGAGCCCCTGGAATCCAGGACTCTGTGTCTGCTGCAGATGATTCCAAGTCTCGGTGCTCCCTCATAACAGGTCAGCACCAACTGAAGCACCTGAGTTACACTGCAGTGATGCATGGTGGGGTTTGCTGTGCTCTGTGACAAAGGCTGGCTCCTCCCTGGTGCTGTAAGCCCAGGGCAGGGGTGAATCCAGCCCGAGTGTGCCAGCACCAGTGGCTCTGCAGCCCAGGATCTGTGTGGCAGAACCTGGTCCCAGTGGGATCAGCTCAAGGGAACACGCTCAGTGCTTGGAACTGGGCACAGCTCCTGCAGCAGAGCTGCAGGGGAGGCCAGCCACCTCCCCGAGGGTGCACCCACCCAGCCTCTGTGCTGCTCTTTGCTGCAGCAACAATGCACTTTAATCCCAGCTTGTTGCTCCAGGTCCCAGGGGACAACTAGGGCTGTGCATACCCGAGGCTGGAAGGCCTGAGGCTAAGTGAGAAGCAGCGCTGTGCTATTGTGCTTCCACCTCCCAAGAAGTGAAACAAGACAACAGTGAAACACAAGAGGCCTCCTACCTCGGATGGGGTGTCAGGAGGTAAACATTTTCTTAAGTTTGGAAAGGAATCCCTCCTTGTTCTCCTGAGCCTCAGGCCTATCCCCGCCTGCGTCAGCGCTAGCCGTGGCCCTGCCACCTGGACACAAACAGCAAAGGGCTGCAGTCAGAGACATCCCCCACCAGGACCACGGGGATGTTTTAGACAGGGGATGGCCAGCAGCTGGTTCTGCTGCTCCCTCACGTCCAGGGCTGCACCTGGCAGCCAGCCACAGCACTGTACCCCTTGCAGTGGAAGCACTGGAGAGCCTGGATCCCAGAAGTGGAAAAGCAAACCATGAGCTCAGGTGCCGAGCTGTTCCCTTCCCCTCTCCCCAGCCCTCCAACTAGCAAGGGAATTCTTGTGCTGCACAACTGAGTCAGGGACCCCACAGACTTTGGAAACAAGTACTTGAAACTGAGTCTGCCACTAAAAACAAGTGGTGAACATGATCACAGCCAGCCAGGACTTTACAGGGTTAAAAAATCTATACTGGTGGTCCCTGAAACAAGTTCTTCCTGTTTCAATGTTGTGTACTTGCAAAGCAGTGCAAAACCACACCAGGAGCCTGACTTGTGTCATTGCCAAGCAATGACAGTATCAAGCAGAAGATTCTACTCGTGTAGAATGAAAAAGGCCACAAGTATTTCAGACCAACTGTCCAGATAAGGAATGTCAAAACTGTCCTGTATGAACAGGTCCTGAGAACCTGTTTGTCCCTCAGAAGTGGCTATAACGAGAACAAAGGAGACCTCGTTGCTAAGCTGCTTTTTTCCTACAGTAAAACCATCAATAACGAGATCCCAAGCGCCCCCTGAGGCTTTCTTTGTGCACAGAGCCGAGTCTGGTGCTCCCCAGCCTCCCGGGGCTGAGTGCTGGGCTCCGACTGATGCAATGGAATGAAATCCCGAGGCAGGACACGCCTCCCTCAGCACTGCCTGACTCTACACTGCAACCTACTGGAGCTGTTTTAACCCACCCTGCTGCTTCAGCATGGTAAAAACTGACAGGTTTGCTTTTTAAAAAATTAGTTTGAAGAGCAATTTTTTCTCTTTGGCACATAAATGTCTTTAAAAAGCTGGAATTGAAATTCCGTGCTCAGAGATCTCTGCTCTTCCCCCAAGGCTGACTGTGATATGGGAAAGACATAATTTCTGTGTTAGGAAAGCACTATAAAACACAACACTGGGAAGTATTTGGCAGATGCTGCCTTCTAATAGCCTGCACTTAAGCCTATATTCCTCACACTTTGGCATGTAGTAGAGCAGATCCTGGGATCATTCAGCAGCTCCAAAAGGCTCTCACCTTTGCCTAGTCATAAATGCCCTGTTGGGTTTCAAACCAAAACCAAAATCCAACGGGCTTTAAGGAGTTCACTGTTTCAATTAAGCAATGAAATAACTGCTTTCCAGTAGTGTGAGACAAAGCTCCTTCCTTACTATTTTACCATGTGTTGTGCCTTTACCAGCTGCCTCTTCCAAGCACCTCATCCCTGAAACTTAAAACACAATTGCTGAATCTCAATTTTCCATCTGGAGCTGGAGAGCAGCTCCCAGCTGCCTTCACTCCTCCATGGTGCTGGACACTGTCCACTGTGCAGAGCTGACACTGGCACCAATGGACACTCCTAGCCCAGGTTTCCCCACACACACAGAGCTCAGCCCCAACAGAAACCCCCATCAGCATTCCAGGAAGAACAGCCCTGCTGTGCTCAGAAGCACACTGGATTGGGATCACACAGGAAATCGGCCTGAAGCACACTTGCTTTCCTGCCTCAAAGCAAGTGCTGGCACAGGGGAAGCAGGGAGCAGGAGGCATTCATCAGCACAGCTTGTCTGGACCCTGCAGCACTCAGTGCCTGCTCTCTGTTCACACAGATTTGCCCAGCAAGTACTGGAACAGAGCTTCCTGGAAAGAGCCACCTCCCTGCTGTGTGCCTGTTAACATCACACTAGAACTACTTCTGTGACATGTGCTGCCACAGGCCTCATGGTGACCCTGGCTCCCCTTCCCCCAGGCATGCTGAGGGAGCACTCTGCACTCCCACAGCAGCTCCCAGGGCAGAGCTCCCCTGCTCACCTGAGGCTGTGTTGGTGACCCCGTTCACGGTGCCGTCCACGTCGGCCTCGTCCTCGGCGTAGCTCATCATTAAGGCTCGCTGGCGATCCGTCAGCCTCCTGTGGCACCAGGACAGGGCTCAGGGATGGCCTGGGGACAGGGGCCCACAGCAAACCTCCCAAACCTCCCCCAGCAGCACCCACGAGGGGCAGGGACTGGAGTACATTGTGTAGGGATACACCAGGAATCCGTGTACTCTCTAAATCAGCCATCTATAAGGAATGATCTATAAGGAATTCTCAGTGGGAGGGATAGGACCCACTGCTTTTCACCTCATGGAATTTTCACAACTTTGCAAAAAGTTTTTAACATTTCACAGGAACTTGTTTTAGCTCTACTTACTGAGGAACTTTTATCTTTATGTGGATGTAGTGGTCTCCATACCCATAGCTGTTGACCTTGGGAATGCCCTTCCCACTCATTCGAATTTTCTGGTCTGGCTGAATACCAGGTGGTATCTATAAAGACACAGGTGTCACATTTATTACTCTAATTAAACATTTATATAATAATTAGACATCTATAAAAACTATCTGCTTCTCCAACAAGCTTTAAAGTAGGATGAGAGAGCTCTGATATGCTCATGCATTGGGACACATCCCAAAGATAACTCAGTAATGATGGAAAAGCTCATGAAGGAATAAGTAAAAAACCTGACACAGCCTGTAGCCCTCAGATGGGGTTTGTCCAGCAATTCCTTTCTTTCCCTGTCCCTACACAGCAACAGGAAAGAAGCTGTGACCAGGCAGGTCACAAACAACCCAAGGCTCAATCCTGAAGGAGTCTGAAATGCAATACTGGCAGACTTGGGAGATCTTCCCCACCTTTGCAGCTAAGGAGAAGCCTTTGCTGTGCCCCAGTGACTGATGCCCAGTATACTGGTACTCACTGTGATGTTGATTGTCTCATACAAGCCTTGACACCGGGCTGTGCCTCCCAGCACAGCCTGAGCTACTGAGATCAGGAGATCCGAGTGGATATCGGCTCCGTTTCGTCGGAACACGGAGCTCTTCTGAACCTGCAGGGCAGGAAAGTTCCAAAGAGAGTGAGCACTCCATGTTCTCCTTGTAAACTGCTCCTAAGGGCCCCAGGAAAAAAAATATACCATCCCCAAACTGCACAGTTAAAAACTGTGAGTTAGTATTTGGTCTAGTAAAACACAGATCTTGGCATAACTGAATTAGCCAAGGATTGGGAGGATCCCTGCTTCCTCCCCTAATCCTGCTGTTAGTTTATCCATGTCACTATATCTGCAGAGACAGACACTGCCTTGTCCAGCACCCTGAAGAGGGGAAAGCCAAAAGTGAGAAGGAAATGAAGCACCTTTGCACTGGCCTCACAGGCTGGAAGAGAATTAAACCCTCCTGCACCATGAAACAGGTGCTGAAAAATTTTTTCTCAGCAGGGATGTGTGTGGCAGGATTCTGACAGGAGAAGAGGCCCAGCTACAGCACAGGTGCAAAGCAGCCCTGATCCTTCTGCACAGGATCTGCAGAAGGACACTTCAGCAGGCAGCCTCCTGCAGCACCTCCCACAGCTCTGCCATCCCTGCCAGCAGGAAGCTCCCTCACATTTCCAATTCAGAAACTCAAGGCATGAAGAACCTAGTCTGCATTTTGATTCACACTATGCTAAGGGCCTGGTCCTGGAACAAGCAGCGATTCTTCAAGAACAGATTCAAAGTTACCCCTCCTTGCTACAATGCAGATCTCCTGTCTCTGAAAGTTCACAGGGATCATGTTACCTCAGCTGTTCCAAAGGATCACTGGCTCTTCCTCCTCTGCCCATTCTGCAGTCCTTTCCCAGGCATTTGAGAAGGCAAGAACCAACTTAAATAATAAACCAGGTTTGGGATACATACCCTGAACGTAATGAAAATTTCTTTCTTCCCCACAGGCATCCGAACTGTCTGCCCGTCCTCAACACCTGCAATCAGAAGAGGAGAGAATGTGACCTTGGGTTATAACCCATGTGTGGCATGGATACCTATAACTGCCAATCCCAAGAGCTGGCCACCAGAGCCCAAAGAGGAGGGGTCAGCACATGTTTATACCTCTGAGGTGATCCCTATGCCCCCAACACGCTTGTTACTTCAATATCGACAGAATTCTTTACAGAAATGCATTGGATTAAGGAACACAGCAGCCTCCATAAGCTGCAGGAAAATTACAGGCTGCTCACCCAGGGTGGCCTCAAAGAAGCAACTTTTAGTCCCACCACTGAATTAATTCTCCTCTCTGGTGAGGAAGGCCATCAGCACACCCCTCTGAGCCTGGCCAAGGCTTTCAGGATTCCCATCCTCTCCCCAATCTTCATCAAGGACAAATAAAAGACCCATGGCAACAAAACCTTTGGAGATTCACTCTTCAAGACCCGCCTAGGAGGACCCAGACAAGAACCAAAGCTGAGGAAGGGCAAAGCAAACATTTCCATCCATGGCCAGAAGGTTCATCTCATCACTAGCCCGTTCCATTGCCAAACCTGCTTTGCTTTAAAGGCCGTTTCTCTGCAGCAAAAGCTCTTACACTGCCCCCCATCTGTAGCTGGCAGTGGCAGTAAGTAACTACAGTTCTTTAAGAGAGAGCAGCAGGCAGGTCCAACACTGACCAGCTGGCACAGGGACCATCACTGTCTTCTTCTGCTTGGTCTGGCCCGTGCCCCGGCACATGACGCAGGGCGTGGTGATGATGGAGCCGCGGCCGCCGCAGCGCCGGCACGTGGAGCGCATCACGAACGGGCCCGTGTTGATCGTCTCCTGGGGGGGAACAAACACACATTGGGCAAAGAATGAGAACTGAGGGGGGACTTGTCACACAGCACGTTGGAGCTCTGACCACACGCACACCCTGTCAGGTCAGAGATATCCTTCAGCAAGGGCTGGAGCAGAAAGCTGGCTCGGAAATCCACTCGCCATCGCGTTCCGAATTCCACTGAACACCACCACTGCTGTGAGCAGTGTCATGTGGTGAGGGCAGAGGAAACACACCACCCTCAACGTCCAGGCTTTAATGTACTAGGAGGAACAAAGTTCCTTACAGTGCTACAAGTGTCTGTGTTCTGATGAATCCAAGCACAATCCATTTATAGGAATTACTACCAGTGTCCAAGAAAATCCTTTTGGTGACTAAGCTCTGGACTGAACTGGGAGAGCCACCCACCAGACTGAAGCACACAAGGAATCATGCATGGAAACCCAAAGCCTCCACCATTACATGCATCTTATTATTATTACCCTTGGGTTTTCACCAACTTCCTCCATCCCCTAAGTCAAAAGACATCCACTTATTGCCCGAGGAATTTCAGAGCTGGTACATTATATTCATATGGTTTGTGGGATATGCAGTAGCAGAGGATCCAGCCTGAAGGCTCATGCTTTCAGCTGGGCACAGCACTTCAGCACAAAGAAAATCTCCCTAGTGCCTATTAGCATCAAGCTGACATTAATTCAGCTTTACCCCAGATAAGCTGAGGAGTGTGGTGAGCATTTTTCACCGTGGAATGAAGTGCCTGTGCCCCAGAAGGGAAAGCACAGCAGAGCTGGTGTCCTGCTCAGCTCTTACCATGCCCGTGCCATTGCAGTAGTGACAGCGCTGAGCTTTGGTGCCGGGTTCGTGTCCTTTGCCGTCGCAGCGCACGCAGGAGTCCTGCATGTTCACCACAATCTCCTTGTTAACACCTTTTGCAGCCTGGGTGAACGTCAGGTCCATGATGTACTGCACAGGAAACACGGATGTAGATCCATGACTGAGGTGTGACAAGCTCTTAAGGAGACTGAGAAGAGTTTAGGCTAAACACCAAACAATGCTTAAAATGGAAGCCAGCAGTAAAGATGACAGATCAAAAGAAGAAATTCTCCTTACATGAAAAATATCATTTTTAGTAAAACCAGGAGTACCAAACACTTCTGAAGACAACACATGAACCACCAACACTTAAAGGAGCATTTAGCTGCAGCACGAAGAACAAGACAGATTTTGTTTTATTATGGGCCTCACTGCAACGTGAAGCTAATTAAGTGGCAAAATTAAGCAAATTAGGCAGCCAGCCAAACATATTGCTGGAAGGCCTGGTTTATAGTTACAAGGTACTTTGTGGGTTTTAGCATTACAGATCAAAGCAGGCATATGTAAATCAACCTGCAGCAGAAACAATGCCTCTCCAGCAAGGCAACTGCTCAGCAGTACTGGGTGGTGTCAGTAAACACCAGAGAAGTAGCTCAAGCCCAGAAAAAATACCCTGTCTGGAGGTCTGGGGTGTGTTTCCACACAGTTCAGCAGAACTCTGAGACTCTCCCCATGCCATGGGACACTCCCACACTGCCATTCCCAGAAATAACTCCTTGCTGAAGCTCCCAGAGCGCTCTGAACAGAAGCTCTGAACAGACACTGCTACGAGTTCCCCGTTCCATTCCTAAATAAAGGCACCTCCTACCTCCTGTGGCTGGTCAAAGACAGTCTGAAAATCGCCGAAAGGGGACCCTGAGAACTCCCCAAAGATCTTCCTGAAGAGCTCCTCGGGGTCGATGGAGGGGCCGCTGCTCCAGTACTGCCGCCCCGCGCCGGCCCCGGCCCCGGCCCCGGCGGCGCCGGCCTCGAAGCTGGCCGTGCCGTAGGCATCGTACTGCTTCCTCTTCACCTCGTCACTCAGCACCTGGGGCAAGCAGCGGGGCTGTCAGGGCACTGCAGGAGCCAGGGGAACCCCTGCCTCTGCCCTCACACCTTCCACCAAGGCCCCCTCGCCCAGCCCTCAGCGCCACGGGAGTTAGGGACAAGCTGCTGCTTCCCTGCTTCCTCACCAGGAAAATGATAACGTCTTCCTAGCTTATAAAAAGCAGAAATAACTTACATTAGGTGATCGTTATTGTATCAGCTGAGAGTGCTGGAATCTAAACACAGGGCTGGGGGAGCACAGTGAAAGCCCCTCTGTCTCAAACACCTGCTTTGGTGTTTTGTATTTGATTATTTAACCTGACAATAATTGCATGGCAGTGACATCCATGCCAGTCGCTGCTAAGGAAGGGGAAAACTGAAAGAGCCCCAAGCAGCTCAATCAGATACTTGGAGCATGTAATTTCTTGGGACAGAGGTGCTCCAGGTTGAAGGGCATCAAAAACCAGCCATGGAAATGTTTCTCCTCATCCACCCTCTAATCCTTCCTCCTCCTCATCACAATAAAATCCTGCTATTACCTCGTAGGCTTCTGCCAGCTGAGAGAACTTCTCCTTTGCTTTAGGGTCGTCCTTGTTTGTGTCAGGGTGGTATTTCTTGGCCAACTAAAAAACAAAAACCAACTATTAGAGACAGGCAGAAATTATTTACTTTAGCATATCTCACATGCCAGGAAAAACACATAAGGCAGAGCCTGGCACTCAGTAGACGCATTCCCGGGAACTAAACCCCTTCATTTTCCTTTATCAACTCAAAACAAGGAACTACAGGAGCTGCTCCTGATCCTCTCAGCAATCCCAGATCCTTCTGGAAGGAGACAGGCGATGACAGCACAGGCAGAGCATGCTTTGGAAGCGATCCCCAAGGCCATGTGCTGAGCTTCCCCACTGCCTCCTCCCCTTGTCTCCAGCGGATGGATTTGTTTCCTGCCCGTCCCGCGGGGCAGCCGTGGCTCCTCCCGCAGCGCACGGGGCCGCGTGTCCGCACGCACCTGGTAATACGCCTTCTTGATCTCCTTCTGCGTGGCGGTGCGGGGCACCCCCAGCACCTGGTAATAGTCCTCCTTGGCGCGGGCCGCGCTGCTGTGGAAGGCGGCGGCGGCGACGGCGGCAGCGCGTTTCGTCCCTGCGGGAGAGGAGCGAGAGGGGCCGCCGTGAGGGCCGCGCCGGGCCGGGCGGAGGAAGGGACGCGGCCGGGGGGGAAAAGAGCCGCGGCCCGCCCGGCCCCGGCGCGCTCACCCGCGGCGCAGAGCCCGGCGCGGAGCAGCAGGAGGCGGCGCGGAGCGCGGGCGGGCGGGACGCGGAGCCCGCGGAGCAGCAGCAGCAGCGGCGGCCGCGCGTTCCCCGCCCCGCGTCCCGCGGCCGCCCCGACCCAGCGCGACGCGCTCCCGGCCGCCATCTTGGCCCGCGCGCGGCGCTGCGCCTGCGCCCCCACCTGCCTCGGGGACGGGCCGCGCGTGCGCACGGCGGCGCTCGCGCATGCGCGGGGCTCGGCGGGGCCGCGGGGCGGAGCGGGCGGAGGCGTCGCCGGTCCCGGGGGCAGCGGGCAGGGCGGGCGCGGGGCCGGCCGGGCACTGCCCCGCGGTACCCTCGTGCGGCGGGCTGCGAGCCCTGCCCTCTGCTCTGGCTTCGCCGTCTGCGCCCTGCCAGGGCCGCTCTTCTCCCCCCCTAGCAGGTGAAATACCTCACAGAAGCGGAATAAAGGCTCTGAAACCGCAGCGAGTGCAGTGCCACAGCGCCCACCCTCACACACAGCACAGCAGCCTGGCACGGCAGCCGCCCTGACACAGCGCCCACGGCCAGGCAGCAGCTTTCCTCTGGAGAGGAGGAGGAGGATTCGTGCCAAGCGTGTCTCTCTCCCGCCCTCGTCCCCGGGGCTGGCGCCTCCGAGCGCTCCTCAGCCGAGCCGGGGCCCGCGGCGCGGGGGAGGCTCCGCTGGGCTGAGCGGCGGCAGGGCTGTGGCAGCTCCTGCTGCGCCACTGCCACAGCCCGGGGGAAAGCAGGGCAGGAGGCCCGGCCGCCACCGGTGACAGCCGGGCTCCACCGGGCGTGGGTGACGCCACAGCCGGGCCCAGAGGGCTCAGTGGGCTCGGATCCAGCGCTCCCCCTCCTCCTCCTCCCTTCCCCGCAGCCCTACACAAAGGTCTCTCTTCACCGCCGGCTGCCGAGCCGTGGCGGGGGCGAGCACGCCGAGCCCACGGCCCTGGAAACCTCCCGCTGTCCCCGTGTCCCTTGCCCAGAGCTCGGCGGAACCGCTGCCCTTGTGCGGCAGGAGCGCTGGTGACAGCCGGGGTCACGGCACGGGGTGCCCACGAGCCTGCACGGGAGGGGCCGGGACCCCCGGGGCTCGGACAGTCACCCCGGGGCTGGCCCGCTCCCGGTGACAGCGGGGACACGGGACACGCGTGGGGCGGGGGGGTCCGGCGGGGCGGGCCCGGGGCGGGGCTCGGGGCGGGCGGAGCGGCGGGGCCGGGCCGGGCTGGGCACGGCTCGGTGCGGTACAACCGGAGCGCCATGAACCGCTTCAAGGCGTCCAAGTTCCGGCACACCGAGGCTCGGCTGCCCCGCAGGGAGGTGAGCGCTGCGGGACCCGCCGCTACCGGGGGATCGCGGGGGCGGCGGGGCCGGGGCTGCCGGCGGGCAGGGACGGGGACAGGCACGGGGACGGGGCAGGACCGGCCCCGCCCCGCGGCACCGGCGGGGCGCGGCTCCGGGCCCCGCAGCTGCGGCATCGCCGGTGTGGCGGGGCCCGTGCCAGCGTCCCCCGGCCGTGGTGCGGGCGCGTCGCCCGGGCGGCCCCTCCTTGGCACCCGCTGCCGCCCATCCCGGGGTCCGCGGAGCATCCCGGCCCCGGGGCGCTCCGCAGGTGGGGCTGCAGGGGAACCCCAGCCCTCTCCCGGGCCGGTGCAGTCCTCCCGGCCGGCAGCGGCTGGCATGGGGTGCCCGTCCCGTGCTGGCTGCTCCCCTCCTGCTGCCGGGCACGGCTGGCACAGCCGGTGCATCCCCGGTTCTTGATGCCCGCTGCCGTTCGGTGTCTCACCCTCCTGGCCTGTGCCAGCCAGGGAAGCACGCACCGGGTGTGAAATGCTGGGCCTGGCTCCTGCCACCCCGCTCTGCCACCCCGCTTCCGCAGGCACAGAGGAAGTGCTGGGCCCCACGGATGCTGCTGAGCTCCATCACCCTGGCCAGGAGCTGTGGAGCTCGGCACCGCCGGGGCCGGGCAGCTCTGGGGGTCTCACTGGGCAGCACAGAGCCCCAGCTCCGTGAGTAACCAGCCCCAGTCATGCTGGGTGTCACAATCCATCCTGGCACGGTGCTGGCAGCGGGCAGCCCTGCCCTGCTGTCCCCCAAACCACAGAGCTGGGCCAGGGCAGTGTCCCAGGTCCCTGTCTCTACAGATTGGGCAGGGCAGGGGTGGAGATGCAGGGTCAGGGCTGGGTGAGTCACATCAGGGGAGCGTTACCAGGGCACACAGCCCTTTGGGGGCTGCCCGAGCTGGGCACCCTTCACCCAGCACCTCCTCAGCACCGTGGCTGCTGCTCCCAGCCCTTGGGTGTGCACAAACTCCTCCTCTGTAACTTCCCAGCCGAGCTGTCCTCACACCTGGCTGGCATGGCCTGTGCTCACACGCCTCTGCAAATCCAGCAGGCACCCAAAACATCCTCTGAGCTTCAGCTGTGGGAGGGGACACGGTGTCCCCATGCCCATGGCGTGCCAGCCCCGGTGTGTCTGTGGAGCAGGTCACCAAAGTCTCAGCTGGGTGAGTGTTTGGCTGTGAATCCCAGCGTTCAGATGAGTCACTGGCAGCGGGGAGTGTGCGTGCCTGTGGGGTGTGGGTGCTGGGACACCTGGCTGTGCAGGGCATGGCATCCCCCAGGCAGGGACATCCCAGCCCAGCTGCCCTGGTGTTGGTTCTGCTGTGGGGGAGCTCCGAGGGACAGCTCTCCCTGTGTGCAGGGAGGGATCTGCTGTGCAAGGTGGCCTTTCCAAAAGGCTTTTCCCATTCAGGCGTGAAACGTATCCTTGGAAGTGAGGCCACACACTCCCCGTAGGGCAGGAGGTGGGGAAGGAAGTCCTGTCACCAAAGCCATCTCAGGTGTCACAGTGGGAAGCTCTGTGCTGTCCCCAGGCGAGCACCTGTTTACAGAGGCACAAGCAGACACCCGACCTGGCCAGACCAGGGAGTGCAGTGTAAACATCAGGGATCACATCTGACTCTTCTCTCCAGGCAGCATCTGCAGGGCTCTGCTGGCAGATGGCCCTTGAGAGCTGACAGTTTGTTCTAGGGATGTAGCCAGGATGGTTTTGCGTGCTTTCCCGGCCCTGCTGGCATACTGCAGGAAGGATCACTTCCTTCAGGGCAGCTGCCTGTCTGTGGGGGGAAACTGTGGGGTCCGGATGGACCAGCTCTGTGAAACCTCACTGCAGCGTCCTGCGTGGCACCCCTGGGTGCTGGGGGCCAGATGTGACTGGTGTCCCCCTCACTGAGGCCCAGTGCAGGGTGATGGCCTGCAGAGAGTGGGGCCCTCATTCCAGGGTCCTGCTCATGCTCCAGACCTGTTCCCCATCCCCACTGCAGCCCCCTGGCCACCTGCTGGGTGTGGGGACAGCAACCTGCCTTTGGCAGGAGAAGGGTTAACAGGCCTGCACCGAGCTGTGAGGGGAGGAAGTGCTGCAGGAACCACTGCTCCCTGTCAGGCCTCCAACGGAAGTTGTGCAAGGAGAGGAAACCTGGGGCTCGGGGTTTCCCTTCCCTACCCGGGTACCTGCCCATTCTGTGGGGTATGCACTGCTCTGGACACCTGCTGCAGCCCCGGGGGCTGCTGTGGGCACACAGGCCCCGTGCCAGCCAGAGAACACCTGCCCTTGCCACTGTCGAGGGTTGGACTTGGCCCTGGGTGTGCCAGGGAGCTGGTGGCCCTGGTGGCCGCTGGAGGTGGGGTGTCTGTGTCACCTGGAGTGGCTCTGGCTGACGGAGGGTGTCCCAGGGCCCCACCAGTGCAGTGCTCAGCCCTGGGGAACACTGCAGAGTGGGAGATTGGCTTTGGAGCTGTACTGCAGCTCCTTGGCTGTGTGTCCGTGTGGGAAGTGTGCTGCTGGAGGTGTTTATTGGCCTCAGTCAGCCACAGCTTGACCCTGTGGTGCTTCAGCTTTTGTCCCATCCAGATTCTCTGGCACCAGCTTCTTGCAAAGACCTCTGAGCGCTTCCCACAGTGGGACAGTCTGGGGGAGAGGCAGCACCGGGAGCTGGGGTGCTGCTGTGTCCCACCCTTCATCCCAGTGAGGGGCTGTGCTTTGTGACAGGAGCATCAGCAGCCACATTGCCCTGGGACACCCCAGAGGACAAGATAATCCCACTGGAATCACCAGCCTCCAGCTCTCCATCAGCATGGGAGCTCCTCTGGGGCTGAGGGTCTCTGGCCACGCTGTACCAGTGGCCCTCCAGCCGTGCTCCAGGCCCTGCCATAACAAGGCAGCCCCTGACGTGGTTTTTCCCCCTCCATGCCAGGCCTGGATCAGTGGTATCCGAGCGGGCTCTGTCACATCCTGTGGGAGCCACGTCAAGGCCAGCTGCCGCTGGATCGCCTTCAACGCCGAGGCGGCCGGTGAGGCACGAGGGTCCCCAGCACTGCTTGGGGGGTGGGATGGGTTTGTCCCAGGGGTCCCTGTGGGGCTGGGTGGTGGGTCAGTCCCCCAGACCCCAGAGGCACCAGGGGGAGTGGAGGAGGCTTGCCCTGAGATCCCCCAAAAGTGCTGACAGTCCCACACCTCTTGGCTTGCATTGCAAAGCTGAGTGCCCCTCGTGTGTCCCAGGCTGGGGGCATTCCTGAGCTGCTCCTGTGCCCTCTCCTGCAGGTGTGCTGGGCATTGTGCCGCTGGAGTGCGAGGATGGGGGCAAGAGGACCATATCTCAGCTCTGCTGCCACTCAGGTGGGTGTCAGGTGCCACCTCCCACCTCCACAGGATGTGTTTGGTCCTGCGTGGGCTGTGTGGGGGGCTCAGGTGCTGAGTCCAAGCCCGGCAGGCCCTGGTGGGCTGTCTGCCAGACAGGGGACCTGCCAGGGAGCATCACCATGGGCAGGGTGACACCATGAGGGGCTCTGCCAGGCTGGAATCAACCCATGTTCCTCCATCTCTCAGGCTGCCTGAACAGGCTCTTCCTCTCACCCTTCTACCACAGCCTTTCCACATCACACATAGCATGCCCTGAAATTCCCAGTGCACCCAGTGCCAGGCTGGAGCTGGCATCACCGAGGCATCACTGGCTCCAGTGGCAGGAGGAACAGGCTGGACCAGCAGCTCTGATGTGGGCAGAGTGAGCGTGGCAGGGACGAGGCAGTGGCAGCATCGCTGCTGGCAGAGGAGCAGGGCTCTGCCCTGCCCAGGCACAGGGAGGGGTGGTGCCCACCTCAGGGTGCCCCTCTCCTGGTGTTGGCGCAGCAGTGGCAGCCTGAGGGGCACTGACCACCCGTTTCCCCAAAATTACACCAGAGCAGCAAGATGGGAGCTGGTTCCAGTCCCTGCGTGTGTGCCCTGGCACGGCTGCAGAGTGCCCAGCCTGTGCCACCTCAGCCCCTGAGCCCCCAGAGCAGGCAGTGAGTTCTTCTGCTCCCTGGGGAGCGCCAGAGGGGTGCACAGGAGCCACCTCCACCTCCACGGCTTCCCGATGGGATCCCTTTGATGCCGGCTGTGCCAGAGCACCGCCTCCGCGGCAGGGAATGGATTTTCCCTCCTCCCGGCTGCATCCAGCCGATCGAGCTGCCTGCTCTCCGTGCCTCCGGGGCCTGTCTCCTGGAAGCGGAAAAGTACACAGTGACCTACTTTCCTGAGCCTGCCAAACGCCTCCGAGGGGCTGCTGCTGCTGCTGCTGCTGCTGCCGGTGCCGGTGCCGGTGCCAGCCTTGCTCCCACCGCGCCCCTGCCGCCGGCCCGGGGAGGGGGGACAAAGGGAGCCTTGTCACCAGCAGGGCCCCAGCAGGACACGGCACAGACACCCTGCTGGGGCTGTCAGGCATGGGGCAGACAGGGGGATGCCCCCTCCAGGGTTCCTATCCCTGCCAAAGGGGTGCAAGTCCCTGCGGGACAGAGTAGAGGGGCTCAGGCACTGACAGCAAAGCTGAGCTGCTCCGAAGCACCTCGATGGGGCTGAGTCTGCCCCCTCGCTGCTCTGTGTGTGTGTGGAACCTCCTGGAATTTCTTCCCAGGAATCAGGCTGGGAAGAGCAGAGGGGCAGACACACTGGGGAAGGTGGGGACAAACTTCTGCCCTTCTGCTTCCAGATGTGGTCACAGACTTCGACTTCTCGCCCTTCGATCAGCTCCTGCTGGCCACGGGCTCTGCTGATGAGACGGTGAGTGCTCAGGGACACCTGGAGACCCCCAGCGTGTCTCGGGGATTCACTGCAGAGCTGGAGTGATGGGAGTCAGAGGAGCATGGCGTGGAGGGTGCCAGCCTGGGGAGAGCAGAGTGGGACAACCCCAGGGGAACAGAGCAGATGGTCAAGGATCAGCCTCCTCCCATCTGGGACCCGATCCCACCGAGCTGCAACTCCCTGGGAATCCTCAGGGACCAAAGCCAGAGCCCAGCTGGAGCACTGCCAGCACCCACCTGGGTCCTGCTCACCTGCCCTGGGACTGACCACCCTCCTCTCCTGGCGCTGCAGGTGAAGGTGTGGCGCCTGCCCGAGAGTGGCCAGGACATTCCTGGCGGCGTGGGGCTGACCCTGGGGCCCGGGGGGGCCCCGGTGGACGCGCTGCAGTTCCACCCCACGGCAGATGCTGTCCTGGCCAGCGGTGCGGGGAAGAGAGTCACTGTGTGGGACCTGGGGCAGCAGCAGCCCCTGACAGGTAGGCAGGGCTGTCACTGCCCATGACACGTGTCCTCCCCGTGTGTCTGCCCCATGTGTCCTCCCTGTGTGTCCTCCCTGTCTGTCCTCCCCGTGTGTCTCACCCTGCCAGTGCCTGGCTCGAGGCCTGACCTCGGTGTCACCAAACAGGCAGCTCAGGTGGCTTTTTGGGCAGGACACCACGGCCCCTTGGTGATGGTGTGAAATGCTCTGGTACTGCCCAAGGTGTCCGCAGAAGCTCTGCTGGGGATCCCCTGGGTGACAGGTCCCTCTCTCTGCATGTCCCAGGGCATGGGTAGATGTGGGTGGTTGCTGACCAGCCTCGCCCAGACCTCAGCCACCCTGAGGGGAGAGGAGATGGGTGGCAGCACAGGCCTGTGGCTTTCCCAGGGCTCCTGCTCTTTGTATCCAGCTGCCAGCAGCACAGGAATGCTCCCTGCACAGACACAGCAGTGTCCTGCTGGGTGCTGGCTGCCACCAGCCCTTTGGGAAGGCTGGATCATTTCTCCTGGGAAACATTCTGGGTGGGAGAGTGATGGCTCCTGCCTTGTCTGCAGGAGGGACCCTGCTTGATCCTGGCCCTGACCTTGCTTTATCCCCACAGTCCTGGATTCCCACGGGGACCAGCTGCAGAGCCTGACCTGGAAGCGAGATGGGCACCTCCTGGGCACCTCCTGCAAGGTGAGTGAGCAGTGCCCGGGGTGACCTGGCTGTGGCACGGCGTGGATGGGCTGTCTGCCAGCTGCTGGGTGCACCCTGGTCCTGAGGGGCACCCCTTTCACAGAACCCCAGAATGGTTTGGCTTGGAAGGAACCTTAAAGCTCCTCTCCTTCCACCCCTTATCGTGGGCAGGGACACCTTACCTTAGCTGGGGTGCTCGGAGCTCCATCCAGGCCGGCCTGAAACACTTCCAGGCATGGGGAGCGTGGAGGGGCGGGAGGTTTTGGGGTGGGAAAGGGCAGGAAGGAGCGGGGAGGCGGGCAGGGAGCAGCACTAGATGGCGCCGGCCGCTCGCCGCGGGACGCGCCGGGAACGCGCGGGGGCCGCGCCCGGCGGGCGTGGCGAGCGTGCAAAGGAGCGTGCAAGGGGAGTGTGCAAGGCACGAGCCCCTCAGGCCGCGCCCGCAGGCTCGGCAAGCAGCTCTGAGCACGCAGCCCCAGCCCCGGGCCGGGAGCGCAGCCCGCGCCGAGCCGAGGGAGAGCGAAGCTTTTTCGGGGGGAGCCCCGGGGGGAGCCCGGAGCCCGACCCGGCGTGCAGAGCCAGGCTGGGCGAGGAGTGGGAGTCCCAGATCATGGATGGAGCCCCGTGCCAGCCGTGCCAGCTGGGCTCGGGGGGTACAAGCCCGAGCCGTGCCAGCTGGGGTGCAGATCAGCCCCCGTGCCGTGTGGCTGTGGCTGGCACAATGCTGTTCCCCAGACACCCCCTTGGCAGCAGGGCTGGCACCCGGGCACCCCTTGCTCCTCTGTGCCCTGCCAGCCTTGCCGGAGGGGGTCCCTGCCCCATTTGGCAGAGGGGTGCCAGGCAGGAAAGGGCTGCTTCTCCTGCAGCACTCTCAGGATGGCAGCTGAGGGTCAGCCTGGCCCTGCTTGGAAGGCTCCCTCCTTTTCTGGGAGCAGTTTTGAGGGTGTCAGGGTCCTGGTGGTGCTGGGGGTGCCCCCCTGCCCACGATGTGGGAGGACTCAGTGCAAGCTATGCACAGGGATAGGCCCTGCAGGCAGGAGAGGGATGGGCAGGAAGGGGAGGGCTGCTCACTCCAGCCTCTGCCTAATGCATCCTGACATCCCGCTGGCCCCCAGGTCCTTAACCCTCCTCTGTTTTCTTTTATCTCACCAGGACAAGAAACTGCGGATCTTTGACCCCCGAGCAGGCCCAGCTGCCTCCCAGGTACTGTCCCCTCTGGATGTGCTGCAGGCAGCCCTGCCCGACCTGTTGCCTGCAGGGGGGTGAGCTTTGGTCCCCCAAACCACCCCAGCCCTGGCTGGGCTTGGGAGAGGCAAGGAGCTGAGGGCAGGGGCAGTAGGGCTGTCCCCTTACCCCTGCTGGGGTTCAGCAGGGGGGCCCTGCCCTCCCACCAGGCCAGGGAGCACCCCCAGGGCAGTGGCACGTGCCAGGCGAGCCCCGTGAGGGCTCTGGGCTCCTGGGCACTGCCCTGCCCTGCCCTGTGGGAGCTGGACCAAAGGCTCTTGGGGATGAGGACCCGCCGAGGGCAAGGACTGGGCAGCCAGATCCGCACAAGTCAGCAAATTGCAGTGATTAGGAAATAAGTAGAGAATTTAAGCCCTGACGTCAAGTTCAAACAGCCTCTTATTAGAGGTTTCCTGTGGCTTGGGGGCTCTGGCTGCAGAAGGGGCTGGAAGCCTTTGGAAAGGGAGGGATGCAGTGGAGAGCAGGGTGAGATGGCTGCAGTGGGCTCTGGCATTGGTGGTGGATCTCCGTGGGCTGGGGAAGCCGATGGGCTCTGGTGCCAGAGCTGAGGCACAGTGGTGACCCCAGGCACTGCTGGAAGGGAGCCAGAGCTCCGGTGCTGCACCGGGGCTTTCCACCTGCTCCTGCACATAACCCAGCTCCCCAAAGGCCCCTGGGTGCTTCCTGCAGTACAAATGATGCCCTGACCCTTCAGGCAGCCTTATAAACACCCCACCACAAAAAATAAACACAAACCCAGCGCTGACACGCGCGGCCCAGCCAGGGCAAAGTGCTCCCAGCGCTGCAGCGGCCGCCGCGATCCTGTCCCGCCCCAGCTGCCACTCAGCGTGGCTGGAAGAGCCCGTTCCCTGCTCCAAAATTTATCCACCACCGGCCTCAGTGCTCCCCTCCCCTCCTGGCCCCCTCCTCCCCCTGCCAGACCTGTCGGCTCGTCTGATGGCGGAGCTGTGAGCGCGATGGGCTCGAGCCAAGTCTCCTGGGGAGGGTGGACTCTGTCTCGCTGAGCTATTAAAAATAACGTGTGAATGATGGTGGCTGTTCAAAGCAGGCAGTTCACTTCCCTCCACTGCTGTCTGATCCAGCCCCGGGGCCTTGCCAAGAGAAATATGCACCTTCACTGCCTCGGCCCTGCCCCGGCCGGCTCGCAGTGGATGGAGATGTTTAGTCTTGGAGAAGTGCTCTGCTGAAGGGGAAAACTTTAAAAGGCCATAAATCCTCTGGAAGCTTGCGCAGGGCTTGCTTAGCCAAGAGGAATAACGCTCCTGGGTTTTGTTCTTTTCTTTTTTCCCCGTTGCTGGAGGGCTGGGTTGGTTGGAAAGGCTCCTTCTCCCCCCCGGTTACAGCACCGGGTGATGCCGGGGCCGCCGTGCAGTGCCAGCACCTCCTGTGCAGGCTCCTGGCTTTGAAGTTGCCTGGTTTTTTTTGCAGAGGTGAGCTGCAGGATGGGTTTCCCAGCTGTGCTGGCCCCTGCAGCACCGTGGGCTGGGTTTCCTCACAGCCAGCACAGGGTCCCGCTGCTGCCTCACCCTGGTCCCTCTGTGGAGCCCAGAGCCGGCCCCAGGCTGCTCCTCCGGCTGGATTTCTTAATTTGCCAAGCCTGCCTCATTAAACATTCCTTTGTTTGGAGCAGGGGAAAAGAATGAGAAGGAGCTAAAAATAAGAAGCTCAGGGAGGAGGGGTCGCTCCTGCTACTACCTGGTGCTGCTCTCAGGTACCACTGGTGTGGCACACACGGGGTTGGGGACCGAGGGTGGGTGGCAGGGGGTGACTGGCAGGCTGCCCACGCCGTGTGGCCGTGTCCCCGCCAGGGCCTGACCCCCCATTCCCAGCTACGCCCGTGGCAGCTATTTTGAGCAGATCCCAGCAGCGGGCAGGCGTGTGTGACGCAGCGTGGCCGGGGTCTGGCTGACCCCGTGGGGTGCCTGGTATGTACCCAGGGCCATGATTTCCCTTGGGAGAGCAGTGGCCTCACCCTGCTGGATCCCCATCCCTCTGCTGCAGCCCCTTTGTGAGCGTCAGGGCTGTGCTCACACCCTGGTGCTGCTCTCCGTGCCCTAAACCGGCAGTGGAGATGCCAGGGCTGCCCTGGGTCCTGCCTTGCCACCCCGTGCGGCCACGCTCCTGCTGCTGGCTGGGTCCACTGTCCTCCCAAAGAATTCTGTGAGTTCTGTGCTCTGCCTCATCCCCTGCCGAGGCCGCGCTGCCCCGGCCGCCTGTCCTCCCCTCCCACAGGTCGCCCTCCTCGCCTTGACCCTCCCCCTGGGGGCGAGTCACTGCCCGGGCCCAGTGTCGCTGTTCCTGCCCTCACCCTCCTGCAATCCCCGTGCAAACCCCACCAAAGGTCCCTCCCGTGTCCCCCCGGGCCCTGCCTTTGGTGGGACAGGGGACACAAGGCTGAGCAGGGAGCTTGAGCACCGGGAAGCTCCATACCCACACCAGACCCAGCTCATCCCTCAGGTGGCATCAGTGTAGGGCAGTGATTTGGATATGCTGTGGGCTACTAAGTGACATCTCTTGCTTGCCCACTGCTCCGGCCACCTTCCCCTGGCTACAGAGCCCACGGGCCACATCCTGCTCCCCCCAGGCTGGTGCGGGGGGCTGTGTGTGCCTCTGGCCAGCACCTGGCTCCCGGGACAGGCCTGGGACAGGCGCCGGGACAGCCGCTGAGCGCGGCCAGTGTGGGATGGAGAGGAGGCGGCTCCGTTCTCACGAGAAACTTCCTCCGCCGGCCTTTGGGCAGGGCCGGGGGCGAGGGAAGGGCCGCGCACCGGGCCGGCCCCGCTCACGTCCTAATGAGCTGTGCTAATGAGCGGGGCCGGGGCTGAGGGCGCCCGGGGACAGCTGCGAGGGTGTCCCTGGGGGTTTGTCCCCGCCGGGGGTTTGTCCCCGCAGCTCTCGGGCTGTGCCGGGGCAGAGTGCGGTGACGGGAGCAGCCGCGGCTCACAGCCCAAGCACAGCCGGTGCTGTCCCAGCCCTGCTCAAGGTCCTGGGGGAAAGAGGGACTCCAGCCCCTGTCCCAAACCATGGCCACCATCCCATGGGCCACATCAGCTGTGCCACAGTGGGAGACAGGCCATGGAGAGAGGGTCCCTGGGGGCAGCATGGCTGCGGTGGCAGGGTGATGCTGTGGTGGGGTGGAGACCCATGCTTGGGGTGATCTGGCTGCACCCACAGCCAGAACTCCATGGACCCTGACATGTCACCTCTGCCCAGGATCCAGCTGTCAGCCCAGGGCCGGCTGGGGACCGCCTGTCATCGTGGGGGAGGCGCATCAGGACGCAGAGAGCCTTCAGCCTCCCTCCCACTGCCCCATCGTCACGGCATCCCACGCCGGGGTCACCCCAGGGGTACCTGACTCCCAGCCTCGGCAGCGGCTTCCTCCGGGCTGGGGGAAGGTCCACAGCATCCCACATTCCCAAGGAGACCGTGGGAAGCTCTGAAAAAGTTGGCCTGGCTCTGGGCAGCCTATTTATAGCAGCGCACGCTCGGCGCTCTCATGCTCCTGTTCCCCAGCGTAGCTGCACGGGACTGTTTATGTTTCCTCTGCTCCGCTTCCCCCTCGGCCCGGCCGTCCTTCCCAGGAATGCCGCTTGGAATGGCAGACACGGGGAAGTCGAGGAGCATTTGGAATGAGCCAGAGGCATCTCGGGGGGTGTGGGTGTTCAGTGGCACTGGCTCGCCCTCGCCTGGGTGCCCATCCCTCCCACTGGGAATGGCCTCCCAGCTCAGGCACACACAGGCTGGCATCTCCATTGCTGGGGCTCCTCAGGGTATTTCAGGAGCCCCAGCCTGTGCCTGGCCTGGGACTCCTGGCAGGCTCCTCTCCAGAGGGCAAAGGTGTTTTGGGATTTGATGGCGTCATAGCAGGGCTTGTGGGGCTGGGGGCTGCAGGAAGAGGGGAGAGGCAGCAGAGGAGGGCTGGGTGCTGGGTGCTGGGTGCTGGGTGCTGGCTGCTGGTTGCTGAACCAGCCCACCCCCCTGGCCAGCGATTCCCCCTCTCCTGCCCAGGGAGGGAGGTCCTGCTCCCATCCCAACCTTGTGGTGTCTGTGCCCACTGGCAGCCCACCCACCTTCCTGCCCTTGCTGGTCCCACAGCATCCTCTGGGACATGGCCTTGGCCTCACCAAGGGCAGGAGGGGTTGGATGGAGCAGGGGGACTGTGCTGGTGGTGGGGGGAGAGGCAGAGCCTGGTGCTGCCCAGTTCCCCAGGGCACAGGGGCCTCACAGCAGTGAGACTGGGGAGATGGCATGGGCAGCAGGGGGCTTGTCCTGGTCCCTGCCCAGTGTGACACACACACCCCACACACTTGGCAGAGGGTGGGCCAGTGTGATGGGTGCTGGAGCAGCCCTGCAGCTCTGTGGGATCCCAGCACTCCCGTGGGGCAGGTGAGAGCTCCTGGTCTCCTTGAGCTCCGAGCAGAGACCAGGAGTGGGGCTGGCCTGGGAGAGGCTGCTCTGTTCTCCTGGTTACCTCTGGAGTAACTGGGATTTGGCAGGGAAAGGAGATCACTCACATTCTTGTTCGGAGAGGAGGATTCGGTGCGTGGTTAACCCTCTCGGCTCCAGGGGAGCTGTTCCTCCTGCTGCCCACGGCCTCGTGGGGTGTGCAAGGAGCAACAGCTTCCCCGTGTGCCTGGATGTGGGGTGGGTGTCTGTCCCCAGAGCCCCCCACAGTGCCCCGGCCGGGGGAGACCCCTCCTGCCCCGGCAGCCCCTGGCAAAGGGATGGCTCAGCCTGGCACTGGTGCCTCCTGTGCCCACGCAGATCCCGCTGCTGGGGTTGCTTCCCACGGGGATCAGATGTCCGTGGGCTCTTAGCCATGCTCATGGGCTGTTAGCCACAGGCAGGGCTGAGCTGTCCCAGCCCTGCCAGCCACGGGGGCTCTGCCAAGAGCAGAGCTTTGACCCCCCCCCTGCCCCGGCCACCTCCCGCCCGTCCAGCCCCAGGGCTCTGCCTTGGGCTCCCACCTCCGGCTCTCCCTGCCCTGCATCCGGCTCAGGGTGACGGCTCCCGGGGAGACAGGGATCGCCTGGGAGCCGGAGGCAGCCTTGGCTTTGTGTGGGGCTCTCCCAGGCAGCCGCGGAGCCGAAGCGGCCGCTCCCTGCGGGCAGCTGTTCCCAGCTCCCCGACCCCGCCGCATCGCTGCCAACAGCTGCGTCCGACACGCCGGCCCCGGGCCCCCCGCAGCCCCCGGGGCTGCCCCGGGAGAAGGGCTGGAGACTCCCATGGGAACCAGCACCTTAGCCCAGCCTGCCTAGGAGGGATGGGTTGAGACTGGGAGAGGGACGGTGCTGGAAACTCTCCCCGTGCAGCCGATCTGGCTCCGAGGAGGGGGCACGGGCTCCCCCCGGCCTGGGCTGCCCCAAACCGGCAGGGTTGGATCGGTGCAATGGGCGGGAGGACTCCGGGCTGCCTGGGCACTGGCAGGGAGCTGGGAGGCTTCCCTGGATCCCTGCCTGCTGACCCAGAGCTGGTGGGCTCCTTGCAGCCTGCGGGGGGCAAGCGGCCCAGGAGGGACGCCCATCCCTTGGGCTGTGCCTGGTTCTCTGCTCCAGGGGTTCCAGCATCACTGCGGGAAGGGTGCCAGGGTCTCTGCCCAGCTCTGCCAGCCCCAGGGGTGCCCCAGGGCTGAACCACACCGGTGTCCACCCTCAGTGCCAGGCCACACTGCCCCGTCCCTGCCAAGACCTTCCGCACCAGGGGAGCTGCTGTCCGCACGCTCACCTCTGGCAACATCTGCACCGGCTGAGCACGGAGCAGCCCAGCCTCCCGCATACTTGCTGCCATACGTACAGCTCAGCCGGCATGGAACTAATGCAGAAAACATGGCCCTGCGCCGCAGCCGGCCCGCCGGGGGCTGGGAGCGCCGCGGCAGCGCCCTGCCCTCTGCCAGCCCTGCCACCGCCCCGAGGCTGCCGCCGCCGCCGGGGGGCCCGGGGCACCCGCGGGGCCGTGGGGCCGGCACCGCCGGTTATGGGATCTGCAGATGCTGCGGAGCTGTGGCTGCCGCGGCCGCACGCCTTAGGTGCAGAAGTGCTCCCCTGGCTGACGCGCGGGCTGGCCCCAGCTCCTGGAGTTTCCATCCCTCTTGGCACCGATCCTGGGACACGTTCCCTTCTCCAGGTCCTTTCCCTGCCGGGCGCTGCCAGCGTGCTGGCGGTGGGGGCCAGGCCCCTCCTGCCCCACATCCTGGCCCCGCGGCTGGGAGCGCCGGGCTCGGCTTGGCCAGCACTGCCTCTTCCAAGGGAGCCGTGTTTGTGCTGGCAGGGCAGCTGGCGTGACCGAGCCAGGGCACGACAAGCTTGGCACCGCGCACCGGCTCCCACCCTGGCTCTCTCCGGAGAGCGGCATCCCTCTGGGGCTGGAGGCTGCTCCAGCAGAGCTTCTCCGGTGAGGGGTGGGAGGTGCGACCCCTCCACCGCCCCTCCCTGGCTGCCGCGGTGGCAGAGCCTCGCTGGCGGTCACAGTGCGGCCGTGGCCGGTGGTGGCAGCGCTCGCACCAAGGCGGGCACAGCTGATGGCTCCTCCGAGGGCACCATCGGTGCCCGCCCCACCCCTCCTGCCCCACGCCTGGTGCCCCTGCCCTGCGCGGAGGTGCCGGAAGCGCCGTGCTGGGTTTGGCTCTGGCAGAGCCCCGCGCTTTCCCTGCCAGCTCCGAGCTCGTTAGCAGCCGCTTCTTGGCGCTGCTCAATGAGAGCGAGGGGCTGCGAGCGCTGCCTGCGCCGTGGGCCAGGGCTGGCTGCCGGCTCCCACCGGGGTGCCGGGAACCGCAGAGCCCATCTGGGGCCCACATGGGAGCTGGGAAACACCCGCTGACAGCCCCGTGGAAGCTCTTCCCCTCCCGTCCTCAGCAGGACCAGGATGGGGACAGGATGTGGGTTGGGGGTGCCACCCCACAGGGAGCCCAGGGGAGAGGTGAAGCCGGGTGCAGGGGATTGGAGCAGTCTGCTGAAGGTGGCCAGGCTCAGTTTGCCGTGTTTCAGTAGCATCCGGGCACACACGGGGCAGGCAGCTCCAGGAGCCAGGATTCAGCATGGATAAAGAGCCCGGGGATGCAGCCAGGGAAGTAAGTCCCTCTGTCACCATCGCCGTGGCAGAGCCTCCTCTTGCATCTGTGGCACGGAGCAGCTTCCTCGCAGCACTCTGTCGCCCTCACCCCGGGTCACCGGGTGTGGGGAGAGCCCGGGGATGTGGGAGCCATCCCGTGCCCTGTCACACTCACGTTACCTGCTCCCACCCTCCACTCCTTGCTGGGAGCTGGGCCAGCTGCTCCACAAGGCAACCACGCTGGCATGGGGGGTGTCAGCGCTGTCACTGCTTGCGGGCTGTCCCCACTGCACTGCCCCCAGGGCAGCTCTCAGCAGAGCTGAGCCTGCACCCAGCTCCAGGTGCTCAGTGCTCAGCCCCCGGGCAGTTCACAGCCACGGCTGGTGAGGCACACGTCCCCTCAGCGTGGCTGGCAGCAGTACTGACAGCCCTGTCTCCTGTGCCTTGCAGAGTGTCCCGGGACACGACAACAACAAGGACTCCCGGCTGCTCTGGATGGGCTCCAGCGATTGCCTCATCTCCGTCGGCTTCAGCCAGGTACAGTCCCCTGGCACCGCCGGGACGTTCCAGCCCTGCTCCCTGTGGCTGCTGTGCCAAAGCACCCCAAGTGCTTTTTCGGGGGGGCCTGTCCCCCATGAAAGCAGGAGGTCCCCTTGCCAGGTGCCCTGGCCCTCGCAGGGATGGCAGAAGGTGGCTGGCAGAGCCATCCAGGCAGCCCCGGTGCCCGCTGACGCCGTGTCTGTGTCCCTGCAGATGCGGGAGCGGGAGGTGAAGCTGTGGGACACGCGCAGGCTCAGCGGGGCGACGCTCACCATGGCACTGGACACCTCACCTGGGTAGGGAAGGGGACTCACCATGGGGTGGGAGGGTGAGCAGTGGAAATGTGGTGGCCAGGGACCCGTCAGGAGTGTGGTGGTGGAGCAGGGGCTGGCAGAGAGCTCTTGGAACCACAAAGCTGGGGACAAAGCTGGGGGCAGTGCAGCCACATCCCCGTCACCATTTGGGTGAGATGAGAGGGCACAGGCGGTGCTGGCAAGGGCACAGGCGGTGCTGGCGAGGGCACAGGGGTGTTCTGTAGTGCCGTGGCGGGTGGTGGCACTGCTGGGGACAGTGCCTGAGGTGGCTGCTGGCCGGCTGGGCTCGTGCACTGGGGCAGCACCACCGGATGCTGCAGGCGAGTGAATCCCTTCGGCGCTGCTGGAGCCCTGGGCTCCCCCTCCCGCTCCCGCTCTGTGCCGCGGTGCCGTGCTGGCTGCCCAGCCGGGCGTGGCCGGGCCGGCGCTCACCGGGCAGCCCCGGGCGAAGGAGCCTCGGTGGTGTAAGGGGTCAACGCCCCGGTCACGGCACGATGGAGCCGCCTCTGTCTGCAGGGCGCTGCCAGGGCTGGGAACCGCCGGTCAGAGCCGGCCTGGCCTCCCCCGCGCCGCCCACTGAGCGGGCCTGGCGTCACCATGTGGGCGAGAAACGGGAGGAGGAGGCTGTGCCTCCCTCCCACCAAGGTGATGGAGGTTTGGGGTACTTGTTGGGATGCACTGGAGGCCACCAGCTCTTCCCAGGGCAGCTGGGACCCTCAGTGTGTGCCGAGCTGGCTCCGTGACGGGCCGGGATGCTGGGGCAGGCTGGGTGGTCAGCAGCCAATACAGGGCCTCTGGTGAGGGGCTGAGTGAGCTGTGACAGCCCCTTGGCTGCTCTGCCAGCGTCCCCCACACCGGTGTCAGCTCCAGGCCAGCGCTGGTGGCAGCCAGGACAGGCAGGAGGGGAGAGGAGAGGACCTGCCGTGGGCACGGTGGGCTGGTGTTGGTGTGGGGGTTGCACCCTCCTGCCAGCTGCCGGGGGAGCAGCTCCCAGCTCTCCTGCTCACCAGCTCTGCCAGTTCAGTGAGCAAAGGCCACCAGCAGCGTCCAGTGAAGGCTCCCAGGGGAGGCTGAGGCTGTTGCAAGGGGACGCCTCGGGGTCCATTATTGCTCTTGGCGGAGAATCCAGCGGGAATCACCCCGAACCCTCGCTGGGCCGGGGCGAGCCAGCCGGGCTAAATGGGATGCAGGCGCTGCCGTGCTCAGTCCCCTCAGCACAGGCTGCAGTTATTTTGGCTGCCGGCTTTATCGGCGCAGGAATGCGGCTGGCGGGCGCTGCCTGCGCCTCACGCCGGGGCCCCGCCGGCCAGGAGGGGCTGGGGGCGGCGGGGGCGAGCGGAGAGACCCCCCACCCCCCCTTGGTGCTGGGGAGGTGCTGTTTTTAAGCAGCCGCGCCGGGGCCACCGCGCTTCCAGCCCCAAGCGCTCCCGCCTGTAAATCTGGCGGGGATGACAAATGGCGGAGGGGGATTTGCGCTGGCTCCCGGCGGAGGTGCCGAGCGGGGGCCGTGCTCTCCCTCCGGCAGAGTCATCCCGAGCGCGGCCGCGACACCCAGGAGCCGTGGAGCCGCGGGGTGGATGGTCTTGGGGTCAGCAGATCTGCTTGGGGCAGACTCAGAACTGGGGGACAGGGACTCAGCCCCCACCCCGGGGATGGCCGAGCAGCAGCGGGGCTGGCCGTGGATCTCCGGCGTGGCCGTGGGTGCCCAGTGTGGGGCACGGAGATGTGTTGGGCAGTGCGGCGGTGCCGGCCGGGCCGTCAGCGGGGCGTGGGCAGGGGCAGCAGCAGCAGCAGCAGCAGCAGCAGCTCGTTGAAGCTCTTAGAGGAAGCAATCAGTGGGCGGGCAGGAAACTCATACCATTCATTACTGACGCCAGGCCGGCAGGAAGGGGAGTCCGCATCCCCACCGCATCCCCATCGCGCCCGCCGAGCCGGCACCACGCGTCCCCGTGGCACCCCAAAGCAGGGCCACGGCGTGCCCCAAGGTGGGGGTCACCCCAGTGTGCTCACCCCGATGCCCACAGCAACAGCAAACCCTTCGGGCTGGTTGTGCCCCTACCCAGCATCCCTGGAAGAGGGCAGAGAGTGGGAGGCACCAGCCCCATGGACCTCCACATCAGCATGTGCCTTTTGAGGGTTCTCTTTCCCAAATCCTGAGCAGGGGAGACATTTCTGACCACACAAACTTCATTTTCAAAGCACCCCGAGCACGTCAGGACCGTGCTTGAGAGCTGACCCCACCAATGCCCAGACCCTGAGGGAGCAGGAGGTGCGGGTGGCCATGGCCCCTCTCCACACCCTGGTCCTCAGTGTGCCACCCCTGGGTACCTGCTGCTCCTTCAGCTCAGATATTGTCACCCCCTGGCCCCCTCTAATTGCATCAAGGAGCAGCAGGGCAGGCGCCAGGAAGGGGCCTCGGTCGGTTATTGTTGCCCTAAATTGTAACCAGCACGGCGGGGTTGGGTTACCGGCCTGGACGTGGGGTCACTGGCCAGGCCCCGCTGCCGCACGCCCGGGGATGTGCTGACACCACCGTGGTGACAGGAGAACGGCGGCTTCCTTGCCTCACCGCTCCTTTCCGTGTCCTGGAAATGCCCCCAGGGAGGCTGGGGTGCCACGGCCGGCTCAGGGCTGTGGCTGGATCGGTAGGGAGGGGATGCTGGGATCAGCAGAGGTCCCAGGAAGCCGTGTGTGTCCCCGTGGTGTGTTCCAACAGTGGGCATGTCCCTCCAGGGCAGGATGGTGGTGGGGCTGAGGGATGGGGACAGCTGGATCCCCGCCACCCCTCACAGTGCAAAGTCTGACGGAGCTGGGAGGTGCCGGGGCCGGGAGCTGCCTGTGGCAGGGAGTTGGCACAGCAGGGCTGTTTGTGGAGGGATTTGGGGCTGTTTGGCTCCCCCAGCGCTGGAGCAGGACGTGGAGGGGCCCAGGTGGTTCCCTGGGGACACTGCCCAGGGGGGCTCAGCCCCTAACACCCACCCCTGCCCCAGCCAAAGCCTGTGGCTGAGCCAGCTCCTGGGGTCAGGCTTGCAGCCCTGGCATCTCCCAGCACCAGGGCACCCGACCCCACCGAGGCACATGTGCCCACTGTCACCCTGCCACCCCTCCCCAGGCACCAGCTGCAATGGGACCTCACTGGCCAGTCCTGCTCCCGTCCTGCCTGGCACCCTCTGCACTGCTTTTTCCTGGGGCTTTGCAGCCCTTTTGGGTCATGCCAGGTGTTTTGGGGGTCTCTGAAAAAACCCACCCCAGCAGGAAGAACCCTGAGCAGGACAGGTTCATTCCTGCCCCCATCCCTGTCCCAGTCCCCCTACAGATCCCAGAGGTGCCTGGGTTGACATGTGCTTGCCAGCAGTGGGAAAAGGGTTTTTCCTGCCCCACCTCAGCTGCCACCCTCAGACACAAGGAAGGGGAGAGGCCACCCCACCCCATCAGGTGTCACCCCGGTGGGATTCATCCCCACAGGGCTACTGGGCAGCCACATGAAGGGGTTAAGGCGGGGCAGCCACCCAGCCCATGTCGCCTGGCCCGTAATTCCACTGGGTAAAAATAGCCCAGCGCTGGGGCGGGATGGCAGCGCCCAAATCACTCCCAGATGAGCCACAGCCTCGGTGGCCAGACGGTGCTCCCTGGCCTCCCCAGCTTTCCAGGAAGATGATGAACTCCAGAGCTCTTCCTGGCAGCACTGGGGTCTGTGTGGTGGGCACACGCCTGTGCTCACCCCAGAGATGGGCATCCAGACCCCTGGCACCGAGGCATGGCCCCCTGGGGCTCTGCTCCACACATGGGCACCTGGGGGACCCAGGGGACCTATCTTTGGTTTCGTGGGGCCATGCCTGGCACCAGGGGTGATTTTTTTTCGGAGACCAGAGCCCTCCAGCCTTGCCACGTCAGGATTTGCCCGGGTGAAGGCGGCGGCTCCGCCCGCTGTGGCTCCCCGCCGAGCCCCCATCCTGCCGGTGGCTCTGGCCGGGGCTCTCGCTTACCGGCCCCGCTGGATCGCACGGAGAGAGTGATTTTTTTTTTGGGTCCATTTCAGGGGGTTTTGCAATCCCCGTCGGCGCTGATTCAGCTCGCAGGAATTAGCAGCGCCGCACGATGTGCCGCTCGGAGCGGCTCTTGGCGCGCGGCGGGGCTGGCAGTGGCCAAGGGAATTTTGTGCTGGGATTCAGGAAGCCACAGGGGCTGGACAGACCCGTTTTGGGCACTGCTGCTCTCCCGCAGCGCTGCCCGGGTGCAGACGTGGGTGTGGGCCAAGCCCTGCCCTGGCTGCAGTGTCCCCATCACCTCTGAGCCCTGCTGCCCCCCTCGTGCAGCTGGCACCCCAAAATCCTTGGCTCGAGGTGTCCCAGGGGTGCTTCACCTGCCAAAGCTGAGCCCTAACTTTGCTTCTGCCCTCCTGGCACCTCCACTGGAGCTCCCTCCAGAGCAGTGGGATCAGCTGAGGTGCCAATGGGTCCCCAGCACGCACTTGGGATGGGCAGGGTCCTCTGCAAACCTCCAGCTACTTGCAAGTGGGGAAATCGGCTTCGTTAGGGGAAGGGCACATCAGGGAGGCAAAGGAGGGGGGAAGTGAGGGGCCAGGAGGGGCTGGAGGGCTCCTGAGGCCGGTGCCGACGCGGGGACACGCCGAGGGCTGGCCGGGGCTCGGGGGGCTGCGGCGGAGGCCGGCCGGGGGCACCCGGCGCGAGGCCGCGGCTCCGCCAGGGACTTTTCTTCTCTCCTCCTCGCGAGGCTGGAAAATATACAAAGCTCGCAGTGAAAATATTTACACAGCAGCAATTTTTGGGAGGAATTCGGGATGTTAATTTGAAAAATCTGTGGGGAGAGGACCACAATGGGCCCTTTGAGCGGGCGAGCCGTGGCCATCGCAGCGAGCCGCCCGCGCCGGCGAGGGGCCCCCTCCTGCCGCTGCGCCGGCCCTAATGGGAGCCAGCCCTGCCGGAAGCCCACCTGGGAGCCGGGGGGCTGCGCCAGACGGCCCCGCCGACGCCCCGCGCCCCTAATTGCATCCAGAGCCGCTCCCTGCCCCGGGCGAGCGGCACCGAGGGGCCGGGGGGGGTCAGGGCCGTGTCCTGCGGCGGAGCGGCGGTGACCCTCGGCTTCAGCCCCGCGCCGCGCTCGTTCTCTCCAAATCAAACATACCTCGGCGGGCAGGGCCCCAACCTGGAAAATTCCAGCCCGAAAGATAAAGGATTGGAAAACGATTAAAACCAGAGGGTTGGAGCAGAAAGCACTTGGCAGCGGGAACCTGCCGAGCGTCGGCTCCCAGCCCACCCCGCCAGGGCCAGCGCACAAAACCGGCTGTTCCTGGGGCCGGGCAGCGGGGGGGTTCTGGCTGCGGCCCCCGGCTGGGGGGGCCATGCAGGCTGACACTTGTCACGGGCGATTTGGGGGTCCCGGTGCCGCCGCGGGTGACGTCAGGAGGTTGGGCTGGGCTGTTTGTCCCGCAGCTGGCCCCGGAGCCATCTGGCAGGCGGGGAGGGATGAAGTAAGGCTGGATGATGTGCAGGGCAGGGGCTGATTTGAACCCCGTGGCCTCTGTTTTGGGAACACGTCCTCAGCGCCCGAGGTGGGGGGCAGCGCCCTGGGGGTAAAAACGCCCAGAGTCGGGAAAACTCCCTCCTCCCTTTGCCCTGACTCATCCCCGCACTCGCCAACAACAACGGGAGGACAGGGCTGACCTTCCCGCTCCTCTGCAGGGGACACCGCCACGCTGCCCACACCCTTGCCTGTGACAGGCACTGCCTGCCGAGGTGCTCAGGGCTGCACAGAACTTTTCGTTGTTGTTATTTTAATTATTTTGGGTTGGTTTTTTTTTTTTACAAAAAGACACCCTTCTGATCCGCCTTACAAAAGAGATGTACGCAAATCTGTACTAAAAAAAGTTTTCCCAGAAGAAATGGGAAATAACGGTGTATAAATATTCTCTCTGAGTTCTTAAAGCTTCAATTCCCGGTTTGCCTGCTCGGCACTTCCTTTGGCCCGGGGGTCCCGAGGGTCCCAGCACCTCGGCCGGGCCGTGTTGCTCACATCAGCTTCCAGGGAGTCGAGTCATGGGCCGTGCTCTGCTGGAGGGCCCTTGTTACCAGCACGTGGGCGTCCCTCAGCCGAGTCACAGCAGCTTTCTCTTTAGCAGGAGCTCAAAAGAGCCCCCCAGCCCCCAAATTAACCTCCCCTTCTCCTCCGCTACCCACGTTCTAGGTAGAGTCACAGAAATCAAGGCACAGAGCAGTAAAATTCGTGTCTCCTCCCGAAGCGTGGCAGCCTCTCGGAAATTGCACGCTGTGGGACTGGGGGGGTTTCTGCCTCAGTTCAGCCAGCTCCTTGGCAATCCGTATCCCAGAGGGACATGGCCAGGTGCTGCCACTGGAGCTCAGCCCTCCTGTGTCCAAGGCTCTGGAAGCCCTGTGGGTTCAGAAGTAGGAGGGTTTGAGCCCCGGGGTGTTGTTGTTGCTGGGGTAGTGCGACTGCATGAGCGGCACCTCGCACTCCGAGCCGCCAGAAAGCATCGCTGCCTCTGGCGCCTTGCAGCCGTGGCTGCTCAAATCCCCGTTCTCCAGGCAGGCTTTCACCCCTTCCAGCTCCAGAGGGCCGCTGTCCACCCCAGCGCCGGCGTGCGCCTTGGCCCGGCGGTGCCGGCGGCAGTACATGGCGGCGCTGGCCACCACCACCAGCAGCAGCATGGTGGCCAGCGCGGGGACGAGGATCAGGGCCAGGTTGGGGTCCTGGCTCTGGGTGACGGGGGAGTGCTGCTGCAGGCTGAGGGGCAGGGTCTGCGCCTCGGCGCAGTGCTCCTCCTTGGGGGCCTCCCCCAGCGCCCCGATGCAGACGCGGTAGGTGCAGTTGGGCTTCAGCGCCCGCACCGTGTACTCGGAGAGCGAGGCCGGCAGGCGCAGCATCACCGGCCGCTTGTCCGGCCCCGACAGGTTCCGGTAGCTCAGGCGGATGCCCTTCAGCTGCGCCTTGGACTGGACGTAGTTCTGCAGGTCCACCTTGAGGGAGGTGCTGCCCACCTGGGCGATGCTGACCCGCTGGGCAGGCGGCAGGGCCGGCGTGCCCGGGGCCGGCGTCGTTCCCCTCGCCTCCGCCTCGCAGTAGGCGCCGGCAAAGCCCGCGGGGCACAGGCACTCCAGGAGGTTCTGGGCGCCCAGGTGGCAGGTGCCGCCGTTCAGACACGTGCGGGGGGGACAGATGGGCGCGGGGGGGCTGCTGGGGGCCGGGGCGCCGCTGAAGGGCGCCGACGTGGAGCTGCCCTGGGGGTCTCCGGGCCTCAGGGTGGGTGCAGCGGTGCTGGGGGGCGGCGGCGGGCGGTGGGTGCTGGGCAGCGGCGCAGGCGGCGGCAGCAGCGTGGTGCTGCGGGGCGTGGTGGGCGTGGGGGTGGTGGTGGGGCAGCCAAAGTCGGTGTACTGCAGGTGGTGGAGGAGCTTGCCCGAGTTTTTGGGGGGGAAGTGGCAGCGCGTCTCCTCGGGGCGCCGCAGGGCCACGCCGCTGGCGTTCACCCACTGCACCAGCCAGCTCATCTGGCAGATACAGTTGAAGGGGTTGCCGGCAGCCGTCACGGCCCGCAGCCTGGGGAAGAAGCTGGAGAAGTCCCGAGGGATGGTGTTGATGTTGAGGTTGCTGATGTCCAGCTCCTGGAGGTTGTGGAGGCTCTGGAAGTCCTCAGCTGGCAGCTGGGAGATGCGGGCGTTGCCGGCCAGGCTGAGCCTGGTGAGGCTGCCCAGCCGCCGCAGCACCGCCGGGACGCGCTCCAGCAGGTTGTCAGAGACGTCCAGCTCGTGGAGGTTGTTCTGGACCTGGAAGAGCTCCTCGTTTAAGCTCGTCAGGCCCAGCCCTGCGATCTTCAGGGACTCGATGCTGACGGCATGGAAAGCCCCTGGTGCAATGGCAGGGATCTTGTTCCAGCTGATGTCCAGCAGCAGGAGGTTGGGCAGGTCGAGGGGGGGCACAGCCCTGAGCTGGTTGTTCTGCAGCTTTAGCTCCAGCAGATTCTCCAGCGTGTCGAAGGCGGCAGCGTGGATGTGCTGGATCCTGTTCCTCTGCAGGTAGAGCCGTTCCAGCAGCCGCAGCCCATGGAAGGTCTCATTGGTGATCTCCTGCAGCTGGTTGAAGGACAGGTCCAAGTTGACGAGCTCCGTCAGGGGCTGGAAGATGTTTCTCTGGATGCTGGTGATCTTGTTTTGTGAGAGGTCCAGCAGCTGGAGGGCAGGCAGCCCTGCAAAGCTGTCCTCACTGAGCGTTGTGATGCCGTTCTCGAAGACGTAGAGGGAGAGGGTGCTGGGGGGCAGCCCCTGGGGCACCGTCGGGCCCCGCCTGGCCGCACACAGGATGGTCTTGGGGTCATGGCACTGGCAGCCTGCAGGACATGCCCCGGCCAGCTCCCCACGGGCCAAGAGCAGCAGCAGCGTGCAAAGGATCAGCTGGTTCATGGTGTCAGCTCTGCGGAGAGACAAGCACAGCCAGGGTTAGGGGGGTACCCAGGGCTGTGGGGCACCTCTGAACCCCGCTCTGCCTCCAGGGCTGGTGAGAGTGAAGCAGCACAGGGGCTGCCCACCCCAGCTCCATGCTCCCCCCTCCCCAGACCCCCAGGATTTGGGGATGTGGTACCTTTGCACACCCCAGGCTCTACAATGAGACAATACCCACACTGGTATTGGGGCTGTCTTTGCTGGGGCACCGAGACCTTTCCCAGTACTCACAAGGGCCCCAACCTCCCCAGCTGCTCAGCAGGGTGCAAATCAAACACAGGGGATGCGGAGAATCAGAGCACCGGGAAGGGGTGGGAGCCTGGCCAGCCTCCCCTGCATAGAGCTCAGTTTAACCCTTTGCTTGTGCTGCCATCACTGCAGCTGCACCCTCAGGGGCTGCTCCTGCCTAGATCACCAGCAGCAGCAGCCCCTCTTGCAGACAGGGGCATCCAGAGGAGGCCTGGGCCACAGAGTGTGGGGCTGGAGGAGCCTTTTGTGTCCCCACAGAGTCCAGGGGCTCATACTCACCCCCAGCCAGCCCGTCCCCACAGGTGACATTGCTGTTCCCCTCACTGTTGCACTCCAGGGACTCAGCACAGCATCGTGGGCTGGGGTCAGCAGGGATGGAGGGAGGAGGCTCTGGGGTGAACAAGGCTCTAACGACCCCAACCCCAGCTCCCCATGGATGCCAATGTCACAGCCACTGTCTGTTCCAAAGGGCTCCTCTCTCAGCCCCTTTAATGACACTGGGCTTGGCTAGAGACTCACAATCTCCTGCCACTCCATCTCGGGGTCAGGGGGAGGTGGCAGAGGGGGATCCCCGGGCAAGGAAGAGGCGAACCCTTCCCCAGCCCCATCTGTTGCCACCTCCTCCCTGCTCAGAGCTGTCAGAGCTCCAGGCAAACGCCCCCCCTGCGGCTCACAAGGGGCCCCAGCGTGTGTGGGGGGCTGCAGGTCACACAGCAGCACGCGCTGCCTGCCCCGGCCCCGTCAGCAGTGCAGGGACACCACATCCTGCGCCAGGAGAGTCTGGACCCGTGCTGTGTCCTCTTGTCCCCCTGCCGGGGTGTTGGACAGGGTTAACACTGCAGCCAGCTCTGTCCTTGCCTCCTCCCGAGCAGCCCCCCCCAGGGCGGGGTGAGCCCAGGGCTGGGCAGGGTCACCACAACGGCCTGAGTCACTTGGCCTGACCGGCCCTGCCCTGGCGTGACCTGTGCTGTCAGCCCCTGAAACCGGGGAGGAGCTGTGCCACATCCAAGAGGTCACTGTCACCCAGGGTGATGCACCATCACTGCATCCCCTCCTCAGCAACCCCAGCTCAGCCCCAGCCCCCTCAGCACCGTCGGGTGCCCCTGCACCCCACATCACAGTCAGGCTGCCAGCAGCGTTAAAAACACAACATGGGGAGCCTGTGAAGTGCTGTTTGGGGCTGGGGGCAGGCCCAGCACGCCTCGAGGTGGCTCCAGGATCCGTGCTGGTGGGAGAGCCCTGGGTGCAGGGTGCTGGCATGCCAGCGGTGCCACGGCCGTGCCAGCCCGGCCCGGGTGGGCAGCGCCGGAGCGGGGCCAGGCCTGCGGGATGCTGGCGAAGCCGGGGCTGGTTTTGCAATGCCAGGGTCGGGTTTCGCTGACGTGTCCCGTGCTGCAACCAGCTGCTGACTCCCAAGTCTCTCTCGTCCCTTTAATTACGCTGGCATTTCCTCCCCGCCTGCCAGGCTCCCCGCTCCGGGCAGGTTCGGCCAGCCCGGCCACGAGCGCCGGGCAGGCTGGCACGGCCCCGCAGCCTCCGCCGCCGCCCCTCGGCATCGCCCGCTCCGCCGGCACACGCCGGCATCCCGCCCGCGCCCCGCCTCCCCGGCACGATGCTGCTTCGAGGCAGAGCGGACAGGACACCCCCCAGAAACGGGGGGACAGGGGAACGGCCTCCCCAGGTCCTGGCAGGGTCCCCAAAGGGCGGAGAGGGGGCCCCGTTTCTGCTGGAGGTGTTGGGGCCGCCCTGCCAGCGGCCTGCTGCTGCTGCCTTGGCTGGGCTCCCCCGCGCCTGCACCGCAGATATTTGCCGAATTATTCATATTTTCCGGCTGCGGGGAGGATCTGGGCTCGGATTCCCCCAGCCCCGGCTCAGCCTTTCCCTGCCAGCCTGCTGGGGTGGGAGTGCCGTGTCACCACCCCCCCGTTCCCTGCCTGCAGCCCCCCGGGCCGGGCCACCCCGCTGCCCTGGGACCCGGCAGGGGATGCCCGGCTTTGCCCCCGCCTCCTGTTCTTAAAGACGAGGCCGATGCCGTCCCCCCGCGCTGCAGGGTGACACCTGTGCAGGACAGGCTGGAGAGTTCCTGCCTTTCCCCTCTGCCTGGGGACCGCAGGGATGTTCCTTGCACACAAACAAAGCCAGCGTTGTTGCTGGCCCGGGGGCTGCCACCTCGGCCGGTGGCACCGGAGCGGGAAGGTCGGGGGCCCCGCACCGTGCGGTGACAGGGAGGAACACGGGGCCTCTGCCGGGCGGGATGCAGATGCTGCTCCCCTGCCTTTCACCCCTCCAAACGAGCCGATGTCAGCACTTGCCCCTCCCGCCAGCCGGCCGGGGGGATGCGGCAGGATTAAGCCCTTAATCCTCCTCCCCTTCAACCCACCCTGCGCCGCCGCAGCTCCCACCTCCCTCCCGCTCCCCTCCCTATTTAATTAAAGTTTCCGCAGCAGCCCCGCAGGAATGCAGGCCTGGTTATTGCATTCCCCCGGAGCACTCGCCAGCCCCTCCATCCCGGCTCCTGCCCCTTTGACCCGGCCGCGCTCCCCATCTCAGGTGCCGGCAAGGAGGAAAAACCAGCGGAGCCGCTTTGCCGGCAGCCAAACCGCCCCGGGAGGAGCCCGGAACGCCGGCGGAGGGTGGGAGGAGGCCCGGCGATGGTGCCACGCGTGGCCCGGGCGGCACGGGCAGATTCCTCCGGAGTGACTGGGGCAGCCGCGGCTGTCCCCGAGCGCTTCCTCCTGCAGAGCCAGCCGGGCAGGCAGCGCTTGCGTCAGGGCCACCCGGCGAGGCCGGCCGGCCTCGGCGTGGTGCGGGGGAAAACAGTAATTAGTAATTAGTGTCATCCCTGACGGCGGCACTGCCCAGCGCCGTGTGGGCAGCGGCGCAGCGGGGTCAGGGCGGTCTGGCCGCCCCAGTCCCAGCAGGATGAGACCTGTCGGCGTGGGGCACGCTGGCAAGGGTGGGTGTGCGGGGGGGACATTACTGGGGGGGTTTGGTTGGGAAGAGGGGTCTCAGAGCTGGAGCATCTCTGCTGGGATGTGCTGGCTCCTGTGGCAGTTGCCAGCCTGGGAGGGAGCCAGGCGTGAAAGGGACATTTACCCCGCGGTGGCCCAAAGTCACACCCAAAGAGGGTGACGGGCAGCAGCACCCTCCGAACGCTCACCAGGTGACAATGAAGTGCGCAGGGAGCTGGCGGCGGGAGAGGCAGTGGGGTATCCCTGCCACCCGGCGGCCAGGCTGGCCGGTGGCCCTGCTGGCACCCGGCCCTCTGTGCCAGCCGGAGGGAAACCCTTGTCGGCACCACCGGGGACCCGCTTGGCCCCACAGCGGGTCAGTGACCCAGGACACCAGCCCCCGAGGACAAGCAGAACGAGGGCAGCCAAACCCCACCCCGGCCAAGCCCTCCACTGAGGAGGGTGGTGGTGGTTACTGCTGCCAGCAGCTCCCACCTCTGCCTGAACCCAGCAGGAGAGCCCAGCCACCACATCTGCCGGGACAAAGCAAGCACAGGATGGTCCCAAAATCATGCTGATCCCGTGTGGGTCTGGAGCTCTTCTGCTGGCAGAGCACTTCACTGCCACCCTGCCATGCTCCATGTCAGCCCCAAATACATCCCTCCCCTTGCCCATGATGGATGCAGCACCAGGCCAGGATCCCCGAGCCAGACCCCGGCGTGATCCCATGGCAAAACAGGCAGAGGCAGGGACAGGGAAGCGAGAGTCCTCTGTGAAGCCTTGTCCCAGCCCACTGCAGTGCCATCGCCCCAGCCCGGCCGAGGCCCAGCCATCAGCCGAGGCAGGGGCCAGCCGGGTGCCCCTGGCTCAGCTGAGACCTCGCAGGCAGCAGGGCATGCCGACCCTTAGCCGAGGCTCCGGTGACACCCTGCCACCCTGGGTGCCCAGGCCACACCGAGTGTCCCACGGCCCAGCCCAGGCCCACCAGGGCCCCCCGGGCCCCACCGCCCCCTGAGCCCGCGGATGCCCGGCAGAGTCCCCTCCCGCCCGTGGGCTGCCGCCCCACGAGCCCCGGTGGCCGTGTGGAGGGTCGGGCGGTGTGGCGGTCGCGGGACTCACCGTGGCGGGCGGTGCGGGGCCGTGCGGGGCGGGCGGTCAGTCCATGGCGGCAGCGAGGCAGCGGCCGGGCGAGCACTCCCCTCTCTGGCGGCGCCGGGCGCGGGGGGCGGCATTTAAACCCAGGGGGCGGGGCCTGCCCTCCCGCCGGGCGCCCATTGGCTGAGAGCACGGAGGGGGGAGGGGCGGGGCACGGCCGCCACGGAGGCTCCGCCCCCGCTCACCTGGGGCCCGACGGGGGCGGCACCGCGGGGACACCCAGGACACCCGGGACCCCGGAGTCACGGGGACCCCCGGGACACCCAGCACCCCCGGGACACCCAGCACCCCCGGGACCCCGGAGTCACGGGGACCCCTGGGACACCCAGCACCTCCGGGACACCCAGCACCTCCGGGACCCCGGAGTCACGGGGACCCCCGGGACACCCAGCACCCCCGGGACACCCAGCACCTCCGGGACCCCGGAGTCACGGGGACCCCCGGGACACCCAGCACCTCCGGGACCCCGGAGTCACGGGGACCCCTGGGACACCCAGCACCTCCGGGACCCCGGAGTCACGGGGACCCCTGGGACACCCAGCACCTCCGGGACACCCAGCACCCCCGGGACACCCAGCACCTCCGGGACCCCGGAGTCACGGGGACCCCCGGGACACCCAGCACCTCCGGGACCCCGGAGTCACGGGGACCCCGGAGTCACGGGGACCCCCGGGACACCCAGCACCTCCGGGACCCCGGAGTCACGGGGACCCCTGGGACACCCAGCACCTCCGGGACACCCAGCACCTCCGGGACCGCGGAGTCACGGGGACCCCCGGGACACCCAGGACACCCAGGAGCCCCGGGACATCCAGCACCTCCGGGACCCCGGAGTCACGGGGACCCCCGGGACATCCAGGACCTCCGGGACCCCGGAGTCACGGGGACCCCCCGGGACACCCAGCACCTCCGGGACCCCGGAGTCACGGGGACCCCCGGGACATCCAGCACCTCCGGGACCCCGGAGTCACGGGGACCCCCGGGACATCCAGCACCTCCGGGACCCCGGAGTCACGGGGACCCCCGGGACACCCAGCACCTCCGGGACCCCGGAGTCACGGGGACCCCCGGGACACCCAGCACCCCCGGGACCCCGGAGTCACAGGGACCCCCGGGACATCCAGCATCTCTGGGAGCTCAGAGTGATAGGGACCTCCGGGAGATCCAGGACCTCTGGGATCTCAGAGTCACAGGGACCATCGGGACTCCAGAACCACAAGTAGCCCCGGGACATTCAGGACCTCTGAGTCACAAGGACTCCCTGGACCCCCAGGATCCCTGGGACCTTAGAGTCACAGGGACCCTCGGGATATCCAGGATCTCTGATTCACAGGGACCCCTGAATACCCAGGACATCTGGGTCCTCAGAGTCCCAGGGACCATTGGGGCACCCAGGACCTTTGAGTCACAGTGGCCCCCAGCACCTCCAGGACCTCTGGGACCTCAGAGTCACAAGGATCCCAGAGGCCTCCACAGGGACCTCCAGACCCTGTGACCCCAGGACCTCCCAGAGTCACAGGGACCTTGAGATTTCAGGAGCCTCCAGAGTCACAGGGACCTCTGGGACCCTCTGGGAACTCCGTGTGACCCCAGGGCTCCTCAGAGTCACAGGGACCTCCAGGATCCCCAGGGACCCTGTGAGACCTCCAGGAGCTCTGGACCTCCAGAGTCACAAGGATCCCCAGGACCCATAGGACCTTTGGGAGCTCCCAGACCTTCAAAACCCCCCAGGGCCTCCCAGGACCCTCAGCATCCTTGGGGCTGGGGTCCCTGGGACCCCAACACCCCATGTGTGAATACACACAGGTATAGGGGTAGATCCAGCCATGGGTATCTCCCTCATACCCCCAGCACCCATGGGACCCCTGATAACAACAAAGGCTGGGTTGGGTGTCCTTGGCACCCCCAGGGGACCCCCATATCCAGAATGTCCAGGGTAACCAGGGACTCTGGCACCGATGAGCCCCAGTGCCCCGGGATCCCAGTCCCTCCTGGTGACCACAGAGCTCCTGCCACCGTGTGCCAGGGGGCAGGGGGAGAGTGGGTGGCCCTTGCAGGGCTGTCCCATGCCCCTGTGATGGCAGAGCAATGCTCCCTGTTTGGCATGGTGAGGATGGCATGGGTTGGGCTGGGACAAGCAGGGTGCCCTTGTCCCAGGCCTGCACCACTGTGCTGGTGGCAGTGCTGGTGACTGTGGTGACAGCAGGATTCCCCAGTGCCTGCCAGGGGCATCCTGGCAGTGTTTGCCTAGGTTGTGCCAACAGTCCTGGGGCAGGACTGTGCCATTCCCCTCACAGCTATCCTGCATGGCATGGGATGGCATTGAGCAGCTCCCTCCCCTTGGCACAGCCATAGAAATGTCAACTGAAAGTAATAGATTGTCCCTTTGGTCTCTGCCTCGGCGCTCCCTCCTCCACCCCTGCCGAGGGAAGGCACAGAGGGGGCTCTGTGCTCCTGTCACCACTGTCCCCCTGAGTATTCCCTGTGGTCCCCTCCTGCCACCGAGCATCCCCCCAGCCATGGCCCCCTCTGGCCACGGAGCGAGCCCTGACCCTCTGTCACAAGCACCCCCCAGCCATGGAGCACGCCGGCTGCGGTCCGGGGCAGGGAGCAGGACAGGGAGCAGGGACACGCTCCAGCTGGCAGAGCCGGGCCGCAGGGCACTCCCGGGGCTGGCCGGCTCCCCGGGGGCCGGGAGAGGCGGGCGGTGAGCCGGGGTGTGCCACGTGCCCGCCCCGAACTGGCCGAGCCGGCCCGGCCGGCCTCGGGGCAACCCTGCGGCTGCTGGAGGCTTCCCCGGGCGAGGCCGGGTGCCCTGGCCGGGCACAGGGAGCAGGGCGGCAGCGGGATGCCCCAGGGCTGGGCACGGCTTCAGAGCGGGCACCGTGCAGCCCGGGCTGGAAACAGGTGGGTGGCAGTGACATCCTGCTGCCAAGCTGTCAGCCCAGGCTGGGACAGTGAGGGTTGTCACTTGGGGACCAGCCCAGCGCCCTGCACCCCCCAGCATGGCACTGCCCTCCCATTGCAGCGTGGCCTCATCCTGCCCCATGCTTCCCCAGGCCGGGGTTTGGGGTGTACACTGGGGGGGAACAGGATCCAGCCCCACATCCACTGGGGTGCTGTGCCCATGGGGGCCCCCGGCTCAGCACCCCCCTTCCCTTGCAGGGTGACCATCCCGCTGTATGACGCCGACACGGGGCTGCTGGTGCTGGCAGGGAAGGTGAGGTGCCGTGCTTGGGGGGTGTAGGGAGGCACTGGGGGGACAGGAGGATGCAGGGGGGTGTACTGAGGCGCAGCTTGGTGCACGTGAGTGCACGAGTGGAGTACAGGGGGGTGCATATGCGTGCAGTGGGGTGCTTCCTACAGCCCTGCTCATTTCCTGTCCCCACCGCCTCTCTTCCAGGGAGAAAACCTTCTGTACTGCTTCGAGGTGGCCCCCACGCAGCCAGCACTCACCCAGGGTAAGCAGGTCCCATCCCACCCATATCTCCCCCGGGGGGGCTCACCGCTGCCTGGCCACCCACCCCACGGCCACCCTGCCTGTCCTGCAGTGACCCAGTGCCGGACGGAGGGCAGCACGCGGGGCCTGGGGGCCGTGCCACGCCTCGCCCTGGATGTCATGGCCTGCGAGGTGCTCCGTGTGCTGCAGCTCTCTGACACCGCCCTCGTCCCCGTCAGCTACCTGGTGCCACGCAAGGTGAGGGGGCCCTGTGGTTGGCACTGTCTCGTAGGCGCCTGGTGTCACCTCATGGGTGACACCTCACCAGCACTGGGTGACAAAAAGGACCTGGCTGCAGTGACACCCCAGTCCCCAGCCTGGGGAGAGGAATGGAGGTCAAACCTGGATGCTGATGCTGGGTTGCAGAGCCTGGGTGGTGGATTTGGGAAGCTGGGCACTGTGCAGGATTGCAGTGCTGGAGAGTGGATGCTGGCAGCTGGGTGCCACCTGCTGGGTGCTGTTGTGCAGTGGGTGCTGGGCACTTCAAGGAGCTGAAGTTTGGGTGCTGCTTAGGGTCTGGGTGCTGGAAGAGTCTGGGGATGTCCAGGGGTGCCTCAGCTGCAGCAGGACAGAGGCTGTGGGATTCTGGCAACACCCATCTCACCCCATCCCCTCTCCCACAGTCTGTCCAGGAGTTCCATGAGGACCTGTTCCCTGACTGCACAGGGACACTGCCAGCCACCGACGCCCAAGGCTGGTGGGCAGGGGACAGCCAGCAGGTCGGTGCCATCCGGGGCGGGGTTGTCCTTGCTGGTGTCATTGCCACTGCCCCATGCCCACCAATGTGCTCAATGTAGGTGGGGAGGGTGAGCCTGCACCCTGCACGGAGACCCACAGAGACCTTCACATCCCCCATCATTGCTGGCACTGGCCCTGCCAACACTGGCCACACCGACGCTGACACTGGCCACACCGACGCTGACACTGGCCACACCGACGCCAACACTGGCCACACTGATGCCGACCAGAGTGTGAGCACGGGGCACTGGAAAAGTGCACTGAATGCTGAAGGGGTGTGGTCCTGGCTGCCCTCATCCCACTGGTTCTCTGCCCCACAGGAAGCCAGTGGCTACTCCTCACCATCCTCACTGGCCTCACCCAGCAGCGCGGCCACCTCGCTCTCAGCCAGCACCGGCCCTTCCAGCGGCTTTGCCAGCAGCCCCAGCCAGAAGTCCCTGCAGAGCATTTTGGGTGAGCAGGCAGCGGGGTGGGCTCGGGGTGCCCCACTTGGGGGGGGGGATTCAGGGCGCTCACCCACCCCTCGCCCGCTCCAGGGCCCAGCTCCCGCTTCCGGCACGCGCAGGGCCGGGCGCTGCACCGGGACCACCACCTCACCAACCTGCGGGGGCTCAGCCTCACCACGCCGGGCGAGTGCGACGGCTTCTGCGCCAACGGGCAGCGCGTCGCCCTGCCCCTGCTCTCCGCCGGCGGCCAGATCGCCGTGCTCGAGGTACCCCGGTGGGGCGTGCGGGCCGGCACGGCGCCCTGCGGGCCCTGCTGGTCACCCCCCGGCTCTCCTCCCTCCACAGCTCTCCAAGCCCGGCCGTCTCCCCGACGTGGCTGTGCCCACCGTCCAGAACGGCACGGCGGTGGCCGACCTCACCTGGGACCCCTTCGACCCGCGGCGCCTCGCTGTCGGTACGTGTGTGCCAGCCCTGCTGGGGCGTGCCCGGAGAGCCCCCCAGCTCCAGGCGTGCCAGAGCACCCCATTAACCACTGCTCACCCCTTCTGGTGCACAGCCGGCGAGGACGCCAGGATCCGGCTGTGGAGGATCCCTGAGGGAGGGCTGCAGGAGACCCTGCAGGAGCCTGAAGCTGTTCTCCAAGGTGAGGGGACTACTGAGCACGCCACACTGGGGACAAACCGGCCCGGTGGCACCCACAGCTGGGGACAACCAGGCGCTACTGAACCTCACCAGGTCACACGGAAAAGATTTACTCCATCCGCTTCCACCCCACGGCATCCGATCTCCTGGTGTCCTCCTCCTACGACATGACCGTGCGGATCTGGGAGCTGAGCGCCGGGCGAGAAGTCTTGTGCCTGCAGGGACACACGGATCAGGTAAGGGATGACAAACCCAGGGACACCTGAGAGGAAACGTTGGGACATTTGCACGACATCTGTCCCTCCAGATTTTCAGCATGGCTTGGAGCCCGGATGGGAAGAAGCTGGCAACGGTGAGCAAAGACGGACGGATACGGCTCTACGAGCCACGGCGCAGCTCTCAGCCTCAGCAGGTACAATCCCAGCACCGTGGATGGGCTGGAGAGCTGGGGGTGTGGGCAGGAAACCCTCCCCGTGGGCACATGACTGCACCCCCAGCTCTCTCGGAGCAGGCAGGGTGACCTTCACCCCACGCAGGAGGGCCCAGGTCCCGAGGGGGGACGCGGAGCGCGCCTGGTTTGGGTTTGTGGTGGTGACTACCTCCTGGTGTCCGGCTTTGACAGGTAAAGAGAGGGACACGTACCGGGGCAGGGATCCCTGAGCACGCTGCTTGCCCTCACTGTCTCCTCCCCACAGCCGCAGCGAGAGGAGGATCCTCCTGTACCGGGCACAGGCCCTGCCTGAAGGACCCTTGTCTGTCCTTGGTCTGGACGTGGCCCCTTCCACCCTCCTGCCCTTTTATGATGAGGATACCAGTGTCGTCTTCCTCACCGGCAAGGTGAGGGCTTGTGCTCCAAAAACCTGTGGGACTCCCTGCCTAGAGCACCCCACAATGTGGAGGGACCCTCCATGTCCCCTGACAGCCTCCATCTCGCTCTGTCCCCAGGGTGACACCAGAGTCTTCCTCTACGAAGTGACACCCGAGCCCCCCTATTTCCTCGAGTGCAACAGCTTCACCTCCAATGAACCCCACAAGGTAAAGGGGGGATATGTGACCCGCCCCTAACCCCCTACCTGTGCTGCCAGACCCCACTCACACTCCCACCCCACCAGGGCTTCGTCTTCCTGCCCAAAACGACGTGCGAGGTGCGGGAGGTGGAGTTTGCCCGGGCGCTGCGCCTGGGGCAGAGCACCCTGGAGCCGGTGGCTTTCCACGTGCCACGCGTCAAGGTAGATGGCAGGGGGGGCTGGCTGTGTTTTGGGAGGGGGACAGGAGACAGGGCAGCCCCCCTGAGCGCCCCTTGCCCCCGCAGAAGGAGTATTTCCAGGACGATCTCTACCCGCCCACCCGTGTTTGGTGGGAGCCGGCCCTGGCCGCAGCCGCCTGGCTGGCCGGGCAGGACGGGCAGCAGCGCCGCGCCAGCCTGCGCCCCGCGGACATGGTGCCAGGTGGGTGCAGCGTGGGGCCGGGACCCCCGGCCCTCAGGGATGGCTGGGGGGGCTTTACTCAACGCGGTAAAGCCCTCCCCGCCCCGTGGTGACACCGCTCTCACAGTGAGTGAAGCCCCGAAAGAAGCTCCGGCTCGCAAGTTCGTCCCTGCGTCCGTGTACCTGGAGGAGAAGACCGACGAGCAGAAGAAGGAGGAGGTGGGTTCTGGGATGAGCACCCTGCGGCAGGGCCGGCGGTGATGCCCCGCGCCCCACGGCTCTGCCCGGCCTCTCCCCACAGCTCCTCAGTGCCATGGTGGCCCGGCTGGGCAACAGGGACGACCCGCTGCCCCAGGACTCCTTCGAGGGCGTGGACGAGGACGAGTGGGTGAGTGCGGCAGGGGACACGCGGCTCCCGGGTGGGTGGCACCCGCCCCGCCGCGCCCCTCACCCCCGGCCTCCCTCCCGCAGGACTAGGCTGGACCCGGCACCCCCGGGAGCCCCCGGGACCCCCGCACCCGCCGGGCCCGGCGGGGCCACCAGGAGGAGGATGAGGAGGATGAAGAGGTGGAGGAGGCGCAGGGCCCGCCGCGGGCAGGACCCGCTATTAAAGCCGCTGCACCAGCACCGTGTCCTGCCGTGATCCTGGGACACCGGGGGGGACACGGGGAGCGGAAATGGGGGAGACACAGGGAACAAGGGGGCATGTGGGCCGGGGCGACACAGGGAGCGACCGGCTCGGGGTGGCACAGGGACCGACAGCGGGGGGACACGGTAACCGAGGGGGACATGAGGACTGGGGCGGGGGGTATGCAAGGACCGGCCCCGGGCGGACACAGGGACCGACACCGGGGGAAACGCAAAATGAGGAGAACACAGGGACCGAGGGGGATACAGGGACCGCGGCAAAGGGGAACACGGGGACCTACACAGGGACCGGGGGAACACAGCGACCGGCACCGAGGGGAAACAGGACGGGTGCCGGGGTGGTACAGGGACTGGGAGGACACCGGGAGCGGCACCGGGATAACACAGAGACCGGGGATGGGGGGCACAGGGACCGGGGGGACACGGGGACCGGGGCCGGGGAAGTCGCGCCCCACCCGGCGGCCACCGGCCGGGCCTCCCGCGCAGGGAGACCGCCAGAGGGCGCTGTCCCTGCAGCGGGGACGCTCCGCCCGCGCCGCCGCCGTCTCGGTGTCCGCCGTGACCCCTCACCCCCGGCCACGTGACCGCCGGGGCGGAAGCGGCGGCGGGGACATGGTGAGAGGGGACAGGGGGACGGGGCGGGGGGGACATCGGGACGGGGGAGCAGAGCTCGGGCTGGGCAGAGCCCGGGGAGGGGCAGCGAGCTCGGAAATGCGCCAAGCATCTGTTTCCGGGGGGGGCAGGGCCGGCGGAGAGGGGACAGGGGCGGGGGAAGGGGTCACAGGACCAGGGAAGGGGGCAGGAGTCATGGGGAGGGCTGACAGAGCCCGGGCTGTGCAGGGCCCGCGGGAAGGGCGGCAGGGCAGAGGAGCTGCGGTGGCTGTGACAGCAGGGTGTCCCCGCAGGCCAAGTACCTGGCACAGATCATCCTGGTGGGGGCCCAGGTGGTGGGACGGGCCTTCATGCGGGCGCTGCGCCAGGAGTTTGCAGGTAGGAGCTGGGGTGCTGCTCCCTGTGCCCAGGTGGGAGCTGGGGTGCTGCTCCCTGTGCCCAGGTAGGAGCTGGGGTGCTGCTCCCTGTGCCCAAGTAGGAGCTGGGGTGCTGCTCCCTGTGCCCAGGTGGGAGCTGGGGTGCTGCTCCCTGTGCCCAAGTAGGAGCTGGGGTGCTGCTCCCTGTGCCCAGGTGGGAGCTGGGGTGCTGCTCCCTGTGCCCAGGTGGGAGCTGGGGTGCTGCTCCGTGTGCCCAGGTGGGAGCTGGGGTGCTGCTCCGTGTGCCCAGGTGGGAGCTGGGGTGCTGCTCCCTGTGCCCAGGTAGGAGCTGGGGTGCTGCTCCCTGTGCCCAGGTGGGAGCTGGGGGTGCTGCTCCCTGTGCCCAGGTGGGAGCTGGGGTGCTGCTCCCTGTGCCCAGGTGGGAGCTGGGGGTGCTGCTCCCTGTGCCCAGGTGGGAGCTGGGGGTGCTGCTCCCTGTGCCCAGGTGGGAGCTGGGGTGCTGCTCCCTGTGCCCAGGTGGGAGCTGGGGTGCTGCTCCCTGTGCCCAAGTAGGAGCTTGAGTGCTGCTCCCTGTGCCCAGGTGGCAGCTGGGGTGCTGCTCCCTGTGCCCAGGTGGGAGCTGGGGTGCTGCTCCCTGTGCCCAGGTGGGAGCTGGGGTGCTGCTCCCTGTGCCCAGGTAGGAGCTGGGGTGCTGCTCCCTGTGCCCACGCTGCCCTGCTGGGCACTGCTCCACCTCCCCACCCTTCCCCGGGCGCCCCAGTGCTCCCCATCCCCGAGCCCTGCCCGCAGGGGACACTGCCAGGCTGTCACAGGGCTCCATCCCGGCACCCCAAAGGGCAGGGTGGGACAATCCCTGGGGTGTGGCAGCCCCAGCCCTGCCCTGCCTGCCCGCTCCCTGCCACCTCCCCGGCGCTGGGACAGCCTCCACTCGGCCCCATGGGGACAGAGGGGACAGCGGGGTCGCTGAGGTGCGCAGGCTGTGCTGTGGGGGTGGCAGGGGTGGCCTGGGGGACTCAGCCCTGGTGTCCCCAGCGAGCCAGGCTGCAGCCGACGCCCGGGGACGCGCCGAGAGGCCGCAGTCCGCCGCCGCCTCCAGGATCATCGGCATCAGCCTGCAGGAGGCACAGCAGATCCTCAACGTCTCCAGCCTCAACCCCGAGGAGATCCAGAAGGTAGAGGCCTCCTGGGAGCCGGGGAGGGGCGGTGCAGGCGGGGCCTGGCCTCTCCGAGGGCGCTGCCCTGCGCGGGGGTGGCAGCTGCTCCCCCGTGCTGTCTTGGGCCCGGTTCATCATGATTTCAGAATTCCCTGCCCCAGCTGGAGCAGCCCTCTGGGCTTGGTCTCTGCACCTGCCCAGCTGGGCACCTGCAGAGATCCCACCTCCCCTCCCTGAGCAGCCCAGCTGGGCTGCTCAGGGAGGGGAGGTGGGATCTCTGCAGGTGCCCAGCTGGGAGCATGGGGACTCCCAAGGGGTGTCAGGCAGAGCCAGCCGTGTCCCCAGGGTCATGCTCTGGGGAGTGGCAGGCTGCTGGGGGGCTGGGAGTGGGGATGGCGAGGGTGGAGGTGGCTCTGAGCCAGAGCTTCTCTCGGCAGAACTACGACCACTTGTTCAAGGTGAACGACAAATCGGTGGGAGGCTCCTTCTACCTGCAGTCCAAGGTGAGCAGCGCCGGGAGGAGCAGGGCAGGGGCTGCACCTTCCCCTGCCCGGGGTTTGGGACAGGCAGAGCCTGGATAGACCCATGGAGGAGGCAGGGAGGGGAGTGACCAGCCCACCTGTGTGTCCCCCATCCCCGTGCTGTGTCCCCCATCCCCGTGGTGTGTCCCCCATCCCCGTGGTGTGTCCCCCATCCCCGTGGTGTGTCCCCCATCCCCCTGGTGTGTCCCCCATCCCCGTGCTGTGTCCCCCATCCCCGTGCTGTGTCCCCCATCCCCCTGGTGTGTCCCCCATCCCTGTGTGTCCCCCATCCCCGTGCTGTGTCCCCCATTCCCCTGGTGTGTCCCCCATCCCCGTGCTGTGTCCCCCATCCCCCTGGTGTGTCCCCCATCCCCCTGGTGTGTCCCCCATCCCCGTGTGTCCCCCATCCCCGTGCTGTGTCCCCCATCCCCCTGGTGTGTCCCCCGTCCCCGTGGTGTGTCCCCCATCCCCGTGGTGTGTCCCCCATCCCCCTGGTGTGTGTGTCCCCCATTCCCCTGGTGTGTGTGTCCCCTATCCCTGTGCTGTGTCCCCATCCCTGTGGTGTGTCCCCCATCCCGGTGTGTCCCCCATCCCCGTGCTGTGTCCCCCATCCCCCTGGTGTGTTCCCCATCCCCGTGCTGTGTTCCCCATCCCCGTGGTGTGTCCCTCATCCCCCTGGTGTGTCCCCCATCCCCGTGGTGTGTCCCCCATCCCCCTGGTGTGTCCCCCATCCCCCTGGTGTGTGTGTCCCCCATCCCCGTGCTGTGTCCCCATCCCCGTGGTGTGTCCCCCATCCCCATGGTGTGTCCCCCATCCCCCTGGTGTGTCCCCCATCCCCGTGTGTCCCCCATCCCCGTGGTGTGTCCCCCATCCCCGTGGTGTGTCCCCCATCCCCGTGGTGTGTCCCCCATCCCCGTGCTGTGTCCCCCATCCCCGTGCTGTGTCCCCCATCCCCGTGGTGTGTCCCCCATCCCCATGTGCCACCCCGTGTCCCACAGGTGGTGAGAGCCAAGGAGCGGCTGGACGAGGAGCTGCGCATCCAGGCCAAGGGTGACAAGGAGAAGGGGCGGAGGGCCCAGACGTGACTCCTGCCAGCCCTGCCCCCTGTGTGCCCCTCGCCCTTAACTTATAGGTAGCCAATAAACACCCATGTCCTCCAGCACCTGGCCTGGCTGCTTCACACCTGGGGAGGGGGCAGGGACCTGCCTGCCCCGCGCTGCCCTGGAGGGATCGGCCCCCTCGAGGGGCTCAGGGAGGAGGAGGAGGCAGTTGGGGAAGAAGGGGTGTCCCCCGGGCGTTGAGGCTGCCAGGGCTCAAATGGCACTGGGGGAGGCTGCAGGAGCTATTTTTGGTGGGTTGAGTGCACGGCTGCCTCTGGCTCCGTACCCTGGCAGTGCTGTGCCATTGCCTTCTCCCAGTGTGGGTGACTGCTGGGCTGGGGTGACCCTGTGGCTGTCCCCACCCACAGCTCCCCGCAGGTGCTGGCAGGGTGTCACAGGTGCCAAGGCTGCCTGAGCAGGAGCGTGGGGGACACGGCTGCCCCCAAGGTCACACCCGTGCCCCCCCCCTGCACCCCTCTGTCCCCTTGCCGTCGCCACCACGAGCACAGACCGAAACAGGAACTTACTTCAACTTCACTTTATTGTTTTCTTAATAAACTTCCTCTCCCCTGGACGAATATAGTGTTACAGTCGTTAGCTTATCTCGTACTTTGTGCAGTCCTTACACGCTACGCTAACAGCGATGGAGCCCAACAGGAGGAAAATAAAAACAAACCCAGAAACTACGATAGAAAAGGCACTTCGAGACCGTTAAAATACTGATGTCCTGGAATGTGCAACAACAAACCGACGAGGAGCGAGGAGACGTTTTCACCGGCCGGGGCGGCCTGGTCGAGGGCCCGCCAGCCATGAGGGCAGCGCCGGGCGGCCGCCGGTGAGGGCGAGGGAGACCGGCTCCCTGCGGGGCACACGGGGCTCACTCGGCACGGAAAGGGCGGGACTGGGGAGCCCCCCGGGGCTCGGAGCCGGCGGGACGTGCTGTGTGTGACCGCCGGGGGTGCCCGGCAGCCGGTGCCGGCCGTGCCCGCGCTGCCCACATGCGCTGGCGGTGCGTGGATAGGTGTGAACGTAGCTAGAAAGGGGAGGGGGGGCTGTGCCCCGGCGAGCAGCACACGAGTGTGCCTTGTCACGGGAGGGCCGGGGAGGGAGACGGGGAGGACGCGGGCCGGGCCGGCGAGTGTGCCCAGCCAGCTGGGCCCGGCAGGAGATGCGGTGCTGCCCGCGGCCGTGCCGCCCGTGCGGGGTGGGGTGGCACGGCACGGCCGGGCACGGCTCGGGGCTGCTCCCCCGGCTGTCACCCCGCGGTCCGTCCAGCCGGCTGCAGCCCCCCACAGCAGCACCGGGGCCTCGGGCAGGGAGACGCCGAGTCAGCGGAAGCGGGAGAGCCCAAGCGGGACCCTGGTCGGAGCAGGGGGCTGGTCGAGAAATAAATAGCGGCGTATCCGGCTGCCCAGGGCCGGGGGAGCGGGGCAGGGGGACCCCCCCCCCTGTGCCCCACCTGCCCCCAGCACGGGGTCGCAGCCGGCTCCGGCCGCCGAGGGGATTATTGCTTTTCTCAGAAGAGTCCGTTCTTCTTTCGTGACGGGTAAAAAAGCACGAGCGAGGCCCCGCGGGGCTGCAGGGGGAGGAGGGCGGTCACGCCCCCCGGCCCCCGGGGAGCGGGATCTGCCCACGGGGCCGGCGGCTGACCCCGGGCATCGTCGGGCCCCTCAGTTGACAGCGGCGGGTTTGAGCAGCAGGGAGCCGGGGGGGATGAGCACCCAGCCGGGGGGCAGCGCCTCGGGGCTGCCCCCCGAGCTGACACCGGCCGAGAGGTCGAGCACGGCCCCCGGCAGCAGCGCCAGGCTCTCGGGGGGCACCCGCGGCCGCCCCGGCTCCGTCCTTTCGCCCTTCTCCTTCCGGCTCTCCGGCCCCTTGCCCGCCTTGGGCGGCCGCCCCTCGGCCCCGCTGCCCTTCTCCCCCTCGGCCTTGGCCCCGCCGGCCAGCAGCGACATGACGGGCAGCCCCAGCCCCGCCGCGAAGGGCGAGGGCAGCAGCGGGCTCTTGGCCAAGTTCAGGGGGCCGCCGTTGAGGGGCAGGACGGGGCCGGGCAGCGCGGGCAGGGCGCCCGCAGCCCCGCAGCCCAGGGCGCTGAGGTCGAGCGGAGCCGGTGCCAAAGGGATGGGCAGCGCCGGCAGCCCCGGCGGAGCGAAGAGGGCGGCGGGGTTGGGGATGACGAGCTGCGCCCCGTTAACGTAGGGCACCTCCGCCGAGCCCAGGGGCGTTTTGGGCGGCGGGTGGGCCTTGAGCATCTCCGGGTGCTCGGGGGACACAAAATGGCCGTGGGCCTTGATGTGCTTGCGGAGGGAGCTGGGGTCGGTGTAGCGCTTGTGGCAGCCCGGCATCTTGCAGGAGTAGGGCTTCTCCACGTAGTGCGTGCGGGTGTGCTTGAAGCGGTCGCTGGAGTTGGAGTAACGCTTGTTGCAGCCTTCGTAGGGGCAGATGTAGGGCTTCTCACCTGCGGGACAGCGCCGGGTCTGCCGCGGGGCACCGGCCCGGCCGCGTCCCTGGTGTCCCCCCGGGCCCCCCCCGCTCCCCCCCCGAGGGCACTGCGGGGCTGTGCTGACCTGTGTGCGAGCGGTTGTGGATTTTCAGGTTCTCCAGGCGGGAGAAGCTCTTGTTGCAGGTGGGGCAGCGATGCGGCTTCTCGTTGGTGTGCGTCCGGATGTGGATCAGCATCTTGTACCTGCCGGGATCGGGGCACTCACAGAATCATGGAACGGCTTGGGAAGATCTTAAAGCTTCTTCAAACCCCCTGCCATGGGCAGGGACACCTCCCACTGTCCCAGGCTGCTCCCAGCCCTGTCCAGCCTGGCCTTGGGCATTGCCAGGGATCCAAGGGCAGCCACAGCTGCTCTGGGCACCCTGTGCCAGGGCCTGCCCACCCTCACAGGGAACAATTTCTTCCCAATATCCCATCTAAATCTCTCCTCTTTTAGTTTAAAACTTTTTGCCCTTGTCCTGTCACCGTGGAAGCATCAGGGAGGGAATGTTAGGGAGGGGGTCAGCCCTGACTTCCAGGGCAAGCCCTTGTCCCTGTGCCTTGGCTATGGGGCGGGAGAACGGGGACATCCAGGCCAGCAGTCACCCAGCCCCCCCGGACATCACACCCCGAATGAGAGGGAGGGAAGGACAGATGGAGGCTTCCTCTGCACATCCCCAGTGCTGGGCTCCTGCCTCCCCACAGCAGCCCCCCAGAGCTCCCCTGGAGCCCCCCATGCCCACCTGGCATTGAAGCCCCTGCCATGGCGGGCACAGCCCTCCCAGTGGCAGCAGTACCCCGCGTCCTTCTCGGGTTTGACGTGGAAGTCGTTGACGTGGTCCACCAGGTCTTGCAGGAGGTCGAAGAACTGGTTGCACTGTGGGCAGGAGGCTGGGGGTGAGGGAGCCCAGCAGGGTGGGCACCAGGGGGGGCCAGTCCCCACATCGTGGCCAGCACCTGCCCCCCATCCCCCCCCAGCTCCCACCTGCACCCCACGTGCAGCAGCACCAGCATTTGGGGAAATGGAAATGGCCCTTGGCATGACCCCCAGCCCCGTACCACCCCCCAGCATCTCTGCACAGCACCCACCTCCCCACCACCACCTTTCCAGCCCTACTGTCCCCTCTTGGCCTCCCAGCCCCAAAACTTGCCCACAGCCCCAAAGAGCTCTGCCACAGCCTTCCAGCCCCATGTCCTCTCCCCAGCCCCAAAATCCCCTTGGTGTGGCCCCCATCCTTGCAATGCCCGTGTGGTCCCCCAGCCCCTCATCACCACCTCCATCCCCTCAGAGCTCCCCCACACACCCCAGCCCTCCCTGCTGACCTTGGACCAGCGGCAGACGAGCTGCTTGGGCAGGGGCAGCTCGGGGGGGAGCCGTTTCTCCTTGCTGGGGGGCAGGAAGGCGGCGGGGGGCAGGTGCAGGGCCCCCCCAGCCCCCAGCGGCAGGAAGAACTGGAAGGAGCTGGGGAGGCCATCGATGTAGCGCAGGGACTGGAAATCCTGGAGCAGAGTCCGGATGGGGGAGCGGTGGGGGACAGGGCCAAGCTGGATGGAGACCCCCAGAGACCCCCCAATCCCTTCCAGAGGTTCCTCCCAGCCTCCCAGGAACGCCAGAACCTCCCAGAGACCCCCTCAGAGATCCCTCCCCTGAGATCCCCCCATGCTCCCCAGAAGCCCCGTCGATCTGCAACCCCCCCTCAGGGACCCCAAAACTCCCCAGAGACCCTCCAGAGTTACCCCAAAGAGACCTCCCAGGAGCCACCCCGGGGATACCTCTGGGGTCAGGGGCCAGGGGGGCCAGGCAGGACATTGCCCCCGGGCTGTGTGTACACCGGCAGCACCGGGCACGCTGCCGAGGTCGGGAGCGCCGTCCGGGCACAGTCCCCATCACCGGGGACACCTCGGGGGAGGGGGGGCCCCGGCCGTACTTACGTGTGGGGTGAGGGGGCCAGGCAGGTCCCCGCTGCCCTGGCGCTCAGGGGACAGCGAGGCACTGCCAGCCGGAGACTCCCCCCCGGAGCGGGGCGAGAGGCTGAGGTCCACCACCGGCACGGCGGCCGGGAAGCGTCCGTCCCGCGGCTCCACCAGCCTGGAGTGTCCCAGGAGCCCGGGGGAGGGCGAGGCTGGCACGGCCCGGCGACCCCCCCGGCCGCCCCCTCGGCCCTCCCCGGCCGGCGGGGTGTCGGGGCGCTGGGGAGCGCGGGGTCGAGGGCCGGAGGGGCCCCGCTTCTCGCGGGCAGCTCGCAGCTTGGAGATGCTCAGCTTGAGGTCCAGGGGCTCCTCCAGGGAATGCATGGTGCCGGGGTGGGCTCTGCGCGGGGGGGGGGGGACACCCAGGGGTCACTGCGGGGCCGGGGGGCACCAACGCCACCCAGAGCATCGCCCCGGCCTGGCCCCATGGCAATGCCCGCTCTGCTCCGGGCTGGAGGACACGGTGCTGGCACGGAGACCGCGCCGTCCCTTCCGGCCGCCCTGCCGCGGCCCCCTCCCGCAGCGGGCAAAGGGCAGGGCACGGCACCGGGCCCCCCCCCACCCACCCACCCCGGCCCTTCGGTGTCCCCAGCGCGTCCTCTCCGTGTCGCCGGCACAGCCCCTTGGCCCGCGACCAAACCTTGCCGGGGATTGCCAAACCCCCTGGGCACCCGCGGCGTTGGAGCTCTGGTGTCCCCATTACCCCCCCCCCCCCACGCCCCATCCGTTCATCCATCCGTCCGTCCGTCCGTCCGTCCGTCAGTCCCCGCGGGGCTGCCCCAGCGAGGCCTTTCCCAGCGGCAGAGGAGGGCGGTGGCGGCCACCAGCCCGGCGGTGACCCGGGCGGCCGAGCCCGCTGGCCCCAGCCCCGGAGGCGGCAGAGCTTCCTCCCCCCGCCGGGGCCCCTTCCCCGCCGGCCAACGGGGCCGAGCAGGGGCCGACCGGCCGCACGGCGCGGCACGGAACGGCACGGCACGGAACGGCACAGCACAATGCCACCCTCGCGGCCCGGCCGCCGCACATCTGGCGGGCAGCTGAGAACGGGCAGCTCGGTGCAGCGGTGAGCGCCCGAGCCGATGCCGTCCCCCGGCTGTGCCCCCCGCGGCCACCCGCGTCGCCCAGGGCAGGGTGGGGGCGGCCGAGGGGCCGTGTCGGGGGGCACGGCGCACCCAGCACACGTGGCAGCGGGGGGGGGGGGACCCCCCCCATCCATCCCCACCCCGCCCCGGGGGGCCCGTCCCCCGCCCTGCCCCGCCGGAGGGGCCCCCCAGCGCTGGCGGGGGTCCAGCCCGGCTCAGACGCTGAGGAATGCGGAGGAGCCGCGGGGGGCACGGGGCCCGGGCGGCGGGGCGGGGGGACCCCCCCGCCTGCACCCCTCTGCTGGCCGAGGGGCCGGCCCCAGGCGGGGGGGGGGGGGTTCCTGTCCCAGGCTCCCGGGGTGGGAGGAGCCGCCCCACAGCATCGCATCGCATCGCCCCGAGCCTCCCGTGGCCGTGGGGTCAGCCCCACAGTCGGGTCCCTCCTCTCCAGCGTGGGGGGGGGGGGTTCCCCGCCTGAGCATCCACCTCACCTCCTCCCACCGCTGCGGAGGCTGCCCCACCTCAGCGTCCTCATCTCCCGGGACGGGGACACTCACGGAGATTTCCCGGCCGTGGGACCTGCCCACAGTGGGGCCCTTCCCGTCTGGGGGGGTCCTTCCCGTCTGGGGGGGTCCTCGCTCTGCGCCCCACTGCGGGATGTGCCCATGGGGTGTCCCCACCCTGAGCCCCACCGTGGTTCTCGGGCTCCAGCAACCCCCATGCGCCCCACGGCCTGGTGGCACAGCTCGGGGACAGACAGACAGACACAGGGGCAGGACCCCGGAGCTGCGGTGTCCCAGCAGGACCCCCAGCCCCGGGGAGTGAGTGGGACGGGGGTGCTGGCAGCCCCCCAGCCACGGCGGTCCCGCAGCGGGGCCAGGCAAGGCGTCACCGCGGGTCCCACCACGACGGTCCTGTCCTCACGTCCTCGGGGCTGGGCTGGGAGGTTGGGGGGTCCCGGTGCGGGCGGGGTTGGGTGGGGACCGCAGCCACCCCCGGGTGGGAAAGGGGCCTCCAGCCGCTGACGCCAGGGCTCCCAGCGCGGCCGCGGGCGGGCGAGCGAGCGAGCAGGCGGCTGCCAAACCACGCGGCCTCGGGAAACGGGGCGCCGCGGGGGCCCCGCCGGGATGGGGACGGGGACAAGCCCTGCGGTGGCTTGGCCGGACGCCCCAGCACCTGCGGCCCCCGAGCGAGGCCCCTGCCCGCTCCTGCCTGCCCCTGCCTGCTCTCCCCCCCCATGGCCTCTCTTGCCCGCGCCAGGCGCTGCCAGCCCAGCCCCAGCCCAGCTTCCCCCCCCCGCCACACCAGTTCAAACCAGTCCGGGGCTGGGCCCAGGGGCTTCGCAGGCCGGGTGGGGGCCGCTGGGATGGAGCCCGGGCGCGGGCGGAGCCTCCCCCATCTCCAGCAGCCAGGCCGGGGGTCCCCTGGGCCCCCCGCGCTGCCTGGCCGCCGTCACGGCCGGGGGACCCGGGGTGACCCCGGTGCAGCCGGCGGGGTGCCAGGTCTCCCGGGCTGCCGGCATTGCCGGGGTGTCGTGTATCCCCCCCTTCCAGCCCCAAACCCTCCAGGAATAGCACGGAGGGAGCGCGGGGGGCAGAGGCTCCGGCGGCGCGGTGGGCTCGGGGATGGCGGCGCTGAGGGATGTCACTGCCATCGCCGGGGGACGGTGACCTCGGGGCTTCGGGGAGCGGGAGCGGTGCCAGCGCCGCGGGCAGGGCTCGGGCTCCGCCGCCCGTGGCAATTGGCAGCGGCAGGGCTGGCACCGCCGCGACGGGGGGCAGTCCCCGGAGCCCCCCGTGCCAGGGCAGCGTGGGTGGGTTGGCAGGATGCGGGTCATTGTCCCCACGGCTGCCGGCAGGACGCGGGCGCCCGTGGGACCCGCCGTCGCTGCTCGTCCCGCCGCAGATGGTGCTGGCACCGCCACAGCCGCTCCTCACAGGAGCCCACCGGTGCCTGACGGGTTCGGGAGGGGGGGTCACATCCTGCCGGTAGCTCCATCTTGTCACCGTGGCCCTCCAGCACCCGTCACCCCACGGCGGCCGGGCTGACGGCAGCTGCCAAAGGTGTCCCCGAGGAGAGGACACGGCTGCGGTCCCAGGGCTGAGGCCGGTGCCACGGTTCCCCCTTCCCGGGGCATGTGGGGATCCTGGCTGACACCAGCCCGCTGCCACCCCGGGAGCAGCCCCACAGCAGCGCCGCCAGCACCAGGGCCCCTGCCACCCCTGCCTGGGGACACAGCTGGAGCAGGCGGGGACAGCAGCGGGGTGGTCCCAGCACCCAGCGGATCAGCACCCTGGGTGCGGCAGCATCCTGGGGATGGGGGCACATGGGGACCCTGGCAGGGGGAGGCGGTGACAGCAGGGTGACAAAGGCATAGGGAAGGGGAGGTGTCCACTGGCTGCAGGGTTTCTCCATGCTGGGCAGGGAACGAGCGCCTGCGGCGGTGCCTAGGGACATCGGGGACAATTCGTGGTCCCCGCAGCTGGCACCTCAGGGAGGGGGGTCACACCGTTCTAGTCCCCAAAACACCCCGCAGTGGCACAGCCTGGGCTTGGCCGCCCCACACCTCAGCCCCAGGAGGCCGTGGGATTGTCACCCCCCATGGTGGGGACTGTCACTTCTCATGACGGGGATCGGGGGCTCCCCGCGAAGGGGACCGGGGTGACGGGTGGCAGCCGGGCGGTGGCACCGCCGGCGTGGGACCGGCACGGGGACGCCCTGCACCCCCCCACCCAATGCCACCCGTTCTCCCCTGTCGCACCACGGGGACCCTGCTGTGTCCCCGGAGGTGGCCGCAACCCGGCAGAGCCACCCAGCACGTCCCCGCCGCAGCCCCCGCCCCACGGCCAAGGTCAGGACACCCGCCCGGGGCGCGGGGGGACGGCGGGTGACGGCCACCCCCCCTGGCACCCACCGGGCAGCGGGGAAGCCCCCTGTCTCCATCTCCTCCGGGGGTGCGGCGGGGCCACGTCCCCCCCCGACCCTCTCCCTGGGCGGGGGAGGGGGGGGCTGCAGGTGCCAAGGGACCCCCCGCACCCCCGAGCGTGGGGAGGAAGGGGCTCCCCGCAGGGTCCCTCCCTCCCTCCCTCCCCCCGGCGGTGGCAGCATCCTCCTCATCGCCCTCCTTCCCCTCCGCGGTGCCCGGAGCGCGATCGTACCTGCGGCGGGGGCTCAGCGCCGGGCGGGAAGCGGGGCGGGGTGCGGGGCTCGGCGGAGCGGGGCCCCCCGGGGCCGGTGCCGGGGCCGGTGCGGGGCGGCCGGGCCGCTCCGCCACATCCGCAGGGGCTGGGGGCGGGGGTGGCGGCGGCGGCGGCGGCGGGGCTGGGGCTGGGGCCCCCCCTGCCCGGTCCCGGGGGCGGCGGCGGCGGGGCGGGGGCTCTGCCCGCCGTGATTTATGGCCGCCCCGCACCGAGCGGCCCGGCCCCGGCTGCGGGCGGCGCTGGGCGGGGGCGGGGGCGGCCCCTCCCCGCCCCCGCGGGGGGCACCGAGGGGCACCGAGCCCCGCCCCGGGGGGGGGGACACCCGCCACCCCCCGCAACAAGGTCACCCCGACGCTGCGGCAGAGCCGACCCCCCCCTCCCCCGCGCGTCCCCGTCGCCCCCGCGTGTCCCTGTCCCCCCCCCCCCCCCCGGGGGACGTGGCGGGGCGGGGGGCGGCACCCACCGGAGCCCCCACCCCGCACCGGGGCGGCTCGGGGGGGGGGGAGGGTGGGGGTCACACGGGGGGAAATGGGGGGTGGGGGGGGATCCCCCTCCCCGCAGGAGCGGCGCCGCCCGCCCGCCGCGTGACGTCACAGAGCGGGGCTGGCGTCACGCCTGGCGGGGGCCCCCGCATGACGTCACCGGCGGGCGGGGGGGGGGGGGGGTTGTCCCGGGGCCGCGGCTCCTTCCGGCGGCAGGATGTGGCGGGGCCGGCCCGGATGCTGCAGCCTCGCCGGGGGCGGGGGGGGTCCCTCCCCCCGGGCCCACGCGGGTGGCTGGGCACACCCCACCCGTGATTTTATTTTGGGGGCCGGAATGCAGCTGCGGTGTCCTCAATGCCCCCCCCTGAAATGGCGGGGGGGACAGGGAGGGGGGGACACACAACATCGCCCCACGCGTTTTTTGTTTGGTGGGTGGTTGTCGTTTTTTTTTTTTTGTGGGGAAAGCTGCAGTGTCCCCAGCAGCGCCGCTGTGAAAGGGAGGACACACGTGGGGGACAGCACTGTCCCAGGCGGGTGGCTGAAGTCACGCCCCAACAAAACACCCGTGGTTGTTTTGGTTTGGGGTTTGGTTTTTTTTTTTTTGCAGGGGGAGATGCGGTGTCCTTCCTACCAAAGGGAGGGACACACGGGGAGGAAGCGCGGTTCCATGCGGGCTTTTGGGCGGAGAGGGAGCTGCTGTGTCCCCAGCAGCCCCACAAAAGCTGGGGCGCGAGTGAGGGGCAGAATTGTTTCACGCGGGCAGTTGAAACCACATCCCACCCGCGGTTTGGGTTGTTTTTTTTTTGGGGGGGGGGCGGGTGGGCAGAGCTGCTGTGTCCCCAACAGCCCCGCAGCAGAACGGGGAACACGAATGCGGGGACACTTTTCCTCCACACGGGCGGCTGAAGCCACATCCTACCCGTGATTTGGGGACTTTTTTTTGTGGTGGGGGGAGAGCCGCTGTGTCCCCAACATCCCCGCCACAAGCAGGGGAGACACGGGAGGGCAGCACCGTCCCGCGCGGGTGACCGAAATCCCACCCTACCCGAGGGATTTCCCGCAGCGGGAGAAGCCGCTCGCAGGGTCCCCAGCAGCCCCGCTGTCCGAGGGAGGGGACGCGGTGGTCCCCGTGCCGCGGGGGGGACGCGCAGCCCCCGCCGTGGGGCCCCTGCGGGGGCCGGGCAGGGGGCCCAGGGGACACCCGGCAGAACCTGTCCTGCAGCTCCCAGCGGGGCCGGGCTGTGGCAGGGGGAGGGCTGAGCCCACCCTGCTCTGCGGGGCTGGCTCCTGCCCCTCCAGGGTCACCGCCCACCCCCCAGGACCCCCTGGCGCCCCCGCTCCGGTGGGACCCCGGCGGGCGGTGCTGGGGGGGGCTATGGGGGGAGGTCACCTGCCACCAGTCCCTGTGCTCCTGCCACCAGTCCCTGTGCTCCTGCCGGCCCCCTGTGGCTCCTGCCAGCTCCCTGTGGCTCCCTACCAACTCTCCCCACGGCCCCTGCCAGCCCCCTGCTCCCCTGCCAGCCCCCCAGACTCCCCTGCCAGCTCTGTGACCCCCCCCCCCATGGCCCCTGCCAGGTCCCCATGGCTCCTGCCAGCCCTGTGCCCCCCTGCCAGCCCCCACACCTTCCTGCCACCTCCACAGCCCCCCAAAGCCTCGATCATCCCCCCCATTATCCCCCTAAGCCCCCCCCATCCCCCAGAACCCCTCTGCCAGCCCCCCAGAAGCCCCCTGCCAGCCACATGAACCTGTCACCCCCAAAACCCTGCACCCCCACCCAGAGTCCTCCATGCAAGGGCACGCGAGCCCCCCATGGCTCCTGTGAGCCCCCCATGCCCCTGCCAGCCCCCAGCCCCCATGCTGGGCCCCCCAGCCCCCTGCCAGACCCCAGACCCTCCCAGCAGTTCCTCAAGTCCCTGCCAGCTTTCAGAGCCACTCTGTCAGCCCCCAGAGCCCCCCAGCAGATCCTCAAGCCCCCTGCCAGCGCCCACCCCCCATCAACTCCCCAAGCTCCTCACCAGCTCCCAGAACCCCCCATCAGCCCTCAGAATGCCTCTGCAGCCCCCCAGAGCCCCCTCCCCACAGCCCCTGTCACCCCCAGCACCCTGAGCCCTGTGGCAGCCCCAAGGCTGCTGTGAGCCCCCCTCCCCCCCAGCCACTGCAGCCCCCTGAGCCCCCCAGAAGCCGGACCCTGATGGAAACAGGGATGGGGTGGGATGGGATGGGATGGGATGGGATGGGATGGGATGGGATGGGATCAGACTGAGTAGAAGAGGATGGGACAGGACTAGGATAGGCCGGGGTGGGGTAGGATAGGATGGGGTGAGGTGGGGATTAGGCAGGATGGGATGGGATGGGAATAGGGTGGAATGGGATGGGACAAGCTGGCAGGAGAGGATGGGATGGGGACAGGATAGGATGGGATAAGATGGAATAGGGACAAGACAGGTCAGGATGGGGTGGGATAGGATCAGGCAGATGAGGTGGGATGGGGATAAGGCAGGATAGGATGGGAACAGGACAGGATGGGATGGGACAGGATCACATGAGGTTGGACAGGGTGGGATAGGATTAGATGGGACTGGAACAAGACAGGTCAGGATACCATAAGATAGGATGGGATGGGCTGGAGAGGAGGCAGGTCAGAATGGGCTGAGAAAGAATTGGATGGGATAGGATAGGACAGGATTGCATTGGGTTGGGTTGGGTTGGATTGGATGGGATGAGTTAGGATAGAGTGAGGATAGGGTGTGATGGGAATGGGATGGGATGGAGACAGGTCAGGGTAGGATGTCATAGGAATAGGACAGGATGAGATAGGACAGGATGGGATAGGATAGGGACAGGTCAGGATGGGATAGGATAGAGCAGTATAGGACAGAGATGGGCTGGGATGAGGTGGGATGGGGACAGGTCACGTTGAGATAGGATGAGATAGGGACACAAGAGGTCAGGGTGGGATGGGATAGCGTAGGACAGGGTAGGATGGCACTAGGGCAGCATGGAATGATGTAGGGTGGAATGGACACAGGTAAGGAAGGGGTAGGATAAAGCAGGATAGGATAGGGTAGGCTAGGATAGAGCTAGGGCAGGATAGAATGAGGTGGCATGGGATGGGGACTGGTCAGGGTGGGATGGGGTAGGGTTTGGTATGAAAGGATAGGATAGGATGGAACAGGATAGGGCGATCTAGGGCAGGATGGGCTGAGGATAGGATGTGCTGGGTTTGGAGTGGCATGGGGCCAGCTCAGGATGGTATGAGATGGGGTGGGTTGGGGACAGGGCAGGATGAGGGTAGGATGGGACAGAGCGGGATAGGATAGAGCAGCAGAGGATAGAGTAGAACAGAATAGAGTAGAATAGGATGGAGCCGGGTCAGGACGCGAGGCGGTGCGACGGGCCGGAGCCAGCACGGGTCGGTACCGTCCCGGCCGCTCCAGTCGCCCCCCGCCCCGCCGCGTCCCGCCGCCGTGTCCCGGTGCCGCTCCGGCCGCGCCGCGGCCCCTCCCGCCGCCTTTGTTTACGCGGGGCCGGTGCGGGGCGGGGGCGGCGCCGGGCGGGCGGGGGCGGGCGGGGGAGCGGCGGCGGCGGCGGGCGGGAGCCGCGCTCGCTCCAGCTGTTTCCCGCCTTGGGCCGCGGGCAGAGGCCGGAGCCGGGCCGGGAAAGGGGCTGAACCGGGCCGGGACCGAGCCGGGCTGGGCCGAACCGGGCCCCCCGCCCCCGTTATGGAGTACTTCATGGTGCCGGCCCCCAAGGTGCCGGCCCTGCAGCACTTCAGGAAATCCGAGAAGGAGGTCATCGGCGGGCTCTGCAGGTGGGGGGGCGCCGGGAGATCCCGGGCTCGGGGGGCTCGGGAGCACCGGGGAGGGGGGATGGCGGGGAAGGGGGGGGGTGCAGCGGAGAACGGGGCGGGGGTGGGGGAGCGGCGCGGCGGCCGCGGCCCCACCGCCCGCACGTGGTCCCGGCCGCGCACATGGGACCGGCGGCCGCGCCTGGCCCGGGCGGGCAGCGCCGCGCCCCCAGCCCCGGCCGGGCCCCCGCGGCTGCGGCGGGGAGCGCTCGGGGCGGGGGGGGAGCGGGGGGCGCGGGGCTCCGGGGGGCGCGGGGGTGTGTGTGTGTGTGTGTGTGTGTGTGTGTTTACCGCCGGGCCTGGCCGTGACTCTGCAGCCGCCCGGAGGAGGCGGGTCGGCGGCCGGGGCTGCCGGGACATGTAGTGCGGGAGCGGCGGCACAAAGCCCGCGGACACGCGGGGAGCCCCGGCGGGCGCGGGGTGGGGGGGGGGAGGCGGCCGGGGACGGGGGGCTGCGGGCGGGGCGCGGGGCCCGGGGCCATGCGGGGCGGCCCGGAGCTCCCCCTCCCTGAGCTCCCCGGGCCTGGAGCTCCCGCCCCCGGGAGCGCCGAACCCCCGCGGGCCCGGGGCCGCCCTGGGGCCGCGCGAACCGCCGGGCCCCGCGGGGCCGTGGGGCAGCCCGGGCCCCAGGGCACGTGTTGGGGGCCCGGCCCCTCGGCCTGCCGCCCCTGCCCCACGGCATGGGGGGCTCCGTCCCGGGCAGTGGCCACACCTGAGCCCCCCCACCTCCCGGTGGGGCAGCGACCCGGGGCGGGGGGGCGGCTTCTCTGGGGTCCCTCGCGTTGGCCGCTGCGGGCCCGTGGGTTGTGGGGTGGCTGCATGGGCAGGGGGATGCGGCCGTCCCGCCCGGAGACTGGGGCTGAGCGGCCCCACACTGACCCCGGCACGGGGCAGAGCTCGGGGAGCAGCCTTCCCACTGCCCCCCAGCTCCGGGAGAGCCTGCCGGGAGCTCAGGCCGCTGGGTGACACCCTGCGTGGAGCTCGGGGTGCTGGGGGCTGCCCTGCTTGTGAGCTCAAGGAGCTCAGGGACGCCCTGCCTGCAAGCTCAGGGTGCTGGGGGCAGCCTGCCTGTGAACTGGGGGTGCTGGGGACGCTTGGCTATACCCTGCTTGTACACTCAGGTGTACCCTGACCCTGAACGCTTAGAAGTGCCCTTCATGGAAGCATGGAGATACCCTGCCTGTGAACTTGGGGATGCCCTGCCTGCAAGCTGGGGAACACCCTACCTGTGACCTCAAGGAGCTTGGGGACACCCTGCCCACATGGCTGTGCCTCCCTTGCCTGCCAGCACAACCCACAGCACAGGTTGTGATCAGTGTTGGATGTGAGTGGATAGTGGGGCCTTGTGCCTGGCTCCAACACCCACAGGGTTTTGTGTCCCTCAAGCTCCAGGCGAGAGAAATGTTCTTCCCAGCATGGGAAAGACCAAATTCTGCTTTCCTGACACAAACCCCTCAGCACCAGCAGCAGGGGTGCCACCTGCTCCCCCTGCCTCTGTGCTGCCCCATCCCTGGCCATGCTGGGTGTTTGAGTCCATGGGGTTTTGCCCTTTCCTATTTCGCTGCCCCTTCTCAGGTCTCTCCCCAGGAAGAGCAGCTGGGGCAGGTTGCAGGAGGTCTGCCGGCGAGGAAGCAGGCTCTTCCTCCTTCCCCAGTATTTAAGAAATCACTTCCGTGCTGCCCAGTCCTGGGCCTCTCCATCCCATTCCCCTGAAGTGTCTGGTGGTCCAACATCCTGGAGCAGTGCTCCAACCACCTCCTTACCCCAAGAAAGACGATGTCTCCAAGACCTGCAGGGTTTGGTGTGTTTTGGGGACAAGTTTGGGGCTGGTTTCAGCAGGAGCAGGGAGGTGGGTGACAGCCACCACCAGATGGGAGCCCTGTGCCACAATCCAACTGCAAGCAGCTCTTGGACCATGTGGCAGAGGCTGCTTCCAGGGAGAGGGCCAGACCCCTGGGCTGCCATCCCAGCTCCACCCCCCCAGGACTGCATGTGAGGGAGCCAGAGCAGTGGGTGCTCGGCACCCAGTGTCACCCTGTGCTGGGACACTGCCCCAGAGGTTGGGGACAAACGTCTTCCTGGCCCCCATGGGCTGAGCTGAAGTCCTTCCTCATCCCCTTGGGATGCACTGGGATCCTTTCCTATACCTGTGGGATGAGCTGAGATCCCTCCCCATCCCTCTAGGGTAATCTGGGGTCCTTCCCTATCTGCCTGGGATGAGCTGTGATTCTTCTCTGGGCACAGCTGGGATCCTTCCCCGTACCCTTGGACAGAGCTGGAATCCGTCCCCTTCTTAGGCTGAGCGAGGATCCTTTCCCATCCCTCTGGGATGAGCTGTGTCTTTCCCCACCCCTGTGTATCCTGGATCAGTTGTGGTGCATTCCCCAGTTACAACAGGCAGTGGTGAGTGCCCTGAGAGTCTCTGGTCGCTGCCTGGGCACGCGGTGGTGCTGCAGGTATCCCTCAGATCCCTGCGCTCCCAAAGCTCCGTGCTTCCTCCGTGGCCTCACCAGGAGGGCAGGATGCTGGGCTTTGCCTCCCAGCCTGGCTTTGGCAAGGCTGTGGCTGGAACGTTCCCATCTCCCTGTCCCAGAGGCAGCGGGCACCTGGTCGGGCAGCTGGAGCCCGTCTTATCTCGCCTCGCGCCGGCGGCCCGGCTCCCGTGTTTAGTCTTTGGTGCCTCGCAGCACCCCCGGCGCCAGGGTGCTGGGTGCCTGCACTCCGAGGAAAGTTGGCGTGGTGTGATCCAAAACCTCTGCCCTGCTTCCCTCAGGGATGAAGTGGGGTGTGGGTGAAGCTAGACCCCAGGGCAGCGAGCTTTGCTCAGGTCTGGTGCTCTGGATCTGTGGGTGTTGGCTGCCCAGAACCCTCGCCCTCCGTGTCCAGGAGGCATTTCCCGGCCCATCTGCGGGGCAAGGGCGTGGGGGGCGAGGAGGCAGCGGCAGGAAGCAGGCAGGAGCTGCGGCTTGGGGTGGGACGGGGGCTTCTCTGCTGGGAGCTGTCATCTGGAAGCCATCAGCAGGGCGGGAGGGAGGGAGGGAGCCGCCTTCCCGGGGCCACACACGCCGGCCGGCCCCGCGGGGACACAGCCGAGCGGCCCGCAGCCTCCCTCGCCCACCTGGGGGTCCCCGGCTCCCCTCGCCCAGGCTGGGCACTGGGCAGCGTGTCTGAGCCCAGTGGAGCCAGGGGGCTGCAGCAGGGCCAATGCATCCCCCAAAGCTTTGGACACGGGGCTGGAGAAACCCGCCCACCTGCTTTGGTGATTGCCAGCACCGCAGCCATCCGTGTTACCCATCCCTTTGGCGGCTTGGAACCGTCACTGCAAAGCAAAGTGGGGGGATGCAGTGAGCTGGCAGCAGGGGTGCAGCCCCCTCCTCCCTCACCCCGGGTCTCTCCCACAGCTTGGCCAACATCCCCTTGACTCCGGAGACCCAGCGGGACCAGGAGCGGCGGATACGCAGGGAAATTGCCAACAGCAACGAGAGACGGCGGATGCAGAGCATCAATGCTGGCTTCCAGTCCCTGAAAACCCTCATCCCACACACGGATGGGGAGAAGCTCAGCAAGGTGAGCGGGATGCACACGCTGGTCCTGCGCGTGGAGGAGCTGAAAGTGGAGCTGGGGGTGTTTGGGTGTTAATTTAGTGAGGGAGCTCTCTCCTGGGGAGGTTTTCCAGCAGGAGTGGGTGTGCATCCCCAGTCCTGCAGTGGGCTGGGAGTACGTGACAGCCCCCAGTGCCCTGGGAGCAGGGTGACACCTTCCTGGGTGAGGAGGGGACCCCACTGCAGAGGGGAGTGGGGTGAGGAGGCAGCTGGTTGGGTTCCTGAGGTGGGTGAACTGGAGGGTTTCACCATGGTGGAAATCCCAGGGGGAAACCTGGGGAGAAGCAGACTCTGGAGGGGAGACACCAGGGACAGGCAAGGAGCAGTGCTGCTTGCAGAGCTCATCAGGAGGAGGCCTGGGGGGACACTGGGGTCTCCTGCCTCAGCATGCCCCTTCTGGCTCCCCCACAGGCAGCCATCCTCCAGCAGACGGCCGAGTACATCTTCTCCCTGGAGCAGGAAAAGACTCGGCTACTGCAGCAGAACACCCAGCTCAAGCGGTTCATCCAGGTAGTGCCCCAGGGATGGGACAGGAGGGGCTGGGACAATCCTGGCTGCCCAGGGCAGGGGTGTCATTGCAGTTCCTTGGGCTCAGGCTGGGACCCTCTACCCTGCTCAGCCAGAGAGTGGAGATGTTTCCATTCCCCTGGCAGGGCAGGGAGCCCCATTCAACCTGGCATCTCTTACCTGGCAGGGGGAGAAGGGTTGGGGTCCCGTTTTCCAGTATTTCCACCCATTTGGAATGTCAGGGATGGCCTGGTGGCAGTTCCAGTGCTGGGGTGCCCTGGTTGAACTGCCCTGGGTGTCACAGTGTGAGAGTCAGGTTGGCACAGGGTGACAACCAGGGTGGGGGACGCAGGCAGGAGCCCCTCTGTCCCCAAGCATCAAACACAACCCCAGGGAGACCCTTTCCAGCACGGAGCTGTGGTGGGGAGTGGCATCAGCCGGGTGTCTGGCAGGGAGAGCATCCATGCTGGCCCCCTTTCCCTGACACCCCTTTCCCATGGCAGGAATTCAGTGGCTCCTCCCCGAAGCGGCGACGGGCGGAGGACAAAGACGAGGGGATCGGCTCGCCGGACATCTGGGAGGATGAGAAGGCCGAGGATCTGCGCCGGGAGATGATTGAGCTCCGGCAGCAGCTGGACAAGGAGCGCTCGGTCCGCATGATGCTGGAGGAGCAGGTGAGGCCAGGTGCCCTCTCTGCCGTGACCCCAGTGAGCCCCAGGGACACCAGCAGTGCCGTGGGGTCACTGAGCACCTGCTCTGAACGCTGCTTCTCCCTGCTCGTCCGGGGCTCCCTGGTCCCACTGAGGGGACAGCTGGGGTTCGGTGGGGTCACTCCAGACTCCCCACTGATATCGGGGTTCCCTGGCTCGCAGGTTCGCTCCTTGGAGGCCCACATGTACCCCGAGAAGCTGAAGGTGATTGCTCAGCAGGTGCAGCTCCAGCAGCAGCAGGAGCAGGTGAGGTTGCTGCACCAGGAGAAGCTCGAGCGCGAGCAGCAGATCCGAACCCAGGTGAGCGCACCCCAGACACCCCCAGGTGCTGAAATGCAGGGGGGTGGTTCTGTGCTGGAGTTGGCACCTCCTGTGGGCACTGATGTCCCAGAAAAGCTCTCACCCTTAGTGACGTGGGAAAGGGGTGGCCCAAAGCCCCCCCAGAGTGCTTGGGGCTGTGCTTGTGGGCACCCTGTGTTTCAGGGAGGGACTGTGGATTGCACCACCCGTGGTGGCTTCCAAAGTGGCTGCGTTCCCTGGCACAGGGGTTTGTACAGGGAAGGTCACTCGCTGCCAGAGAGGGTTTCATCTCAGGGCCTTCACCTTTCTCTGGGTGACTCCCACTGAGTTTCAGGGATCCCCAAACCACTCCCTGCTGCCCAGCAGGCTGGGAAAGGGGAGTGTCATTCTGGCAGGCGGTGAGGATGGGAACCTTTAACCTTTCCCCTGAGACTGCTGGATTTGCCAGTGGTGCAGGAGGAGGAGAGCGCTGTGCCAGCACCAGCCCCTGTGCGCTGCCGCCCTCGAGCCCGGCCCGGGGCCACGCCACTCTGGGAGCTTCAAAGGGAGGAACAGCAGCTTCTTCCCCGTTCCTTGGGCTTCTGAGAGCCGTGTCCCTGCAGGGTCCCCGCTGGCTGCCTCCCGGGGAAGTTCAGCCTATTTTTAGGTGAACTCTCCGTAGCCTCCTGCTAGGGCGGATCTTCCCATCCGCTGCTCGAACGAGGATCTCTGAGGGCTGTGGGGAATTCCTGGCCACGCAGGGGCTGGCACTTGCCTCTCCTGGCTTCAAAGTCCAAATCATTGCCCTTTGGGATCCGGGGAATCCTTCACGTTCCGCTCTGCAAAGCTGAGGTGGCAGCAGCTTTCAGCTGACATCCTTTTTCATCCTCTGGGATGGAGAACTGGAGCAGCCGAGTGATGCTTCACCTTTTCTGGAGCTCGGGCTCTGCGAGCAAGCGCGACGTTCTCCCCACGCCGCCGTGCCTGGGTCCCTGCTCACCGGGGGTTTCCCTTCTGTCCCCAGCTCCTGCCATCACATGCTCCCCCAGCGCCCACCCACCACCCCACCGTGATCGTTCCAGCGCCGCCTCCCTCCCATCATGTCACCGTGGTCACCATGGGCCCATCCTCGGTCATCAACACCGTCTCCACGTCCCGGCAAAACCTGGACACCATCGTTCAGGTGAGCTGGGGAGCGCCGGGGGGGGCTTGGGGTGGGTCAGAGGGGACCCCGGAGATGACCTGACAGCCGGTGTGTGCCCCGGGCAGGCCATCCAGCACATCGAGGGGACGCAGGAGAAGCAGCTGCAGGAAGAGGAGCAGAGACGCGCCGTCATCGTAACGCCGGCGCGCGCCTGCCCCGAGCCCTCCGCCTCCGACACCGCCTCCGACAGCGAGGGCAACGACAGTGACTCCATGGACCAGAGCAAAGAGGAGCCCTCGGGGGACGGGGAGCTGCCCTGACACCCCCTGGCCAGCACAGCCGGGCAGGGGAGCCGGGGCCGGGGGGGGAAACGTCAGAGAATATGCTGAAATTTTTAAAAAATACAACGCGATTTGGGTCTCTTTTATGACCTTTTTCCAATACTGTAAAGCAGAGCGTTAGAGGCAGGCAAAGGTCACCCTTCAGCTCCCAGGGGGGCGGGGGCTTAGGGGTGGCCACAGTGGGGCACGGGGGGCTCGGGGCGTGGTGGGGGGGTTTGGGGACGGGGGTCGCAGCCCCCCACCCTGGTTTATCACCCCCCACCTGCCAACCCACAGGGAATCCTGCCAAGCTGGCAGCAGCCCCGCTGTTCCTGATGGTGTTCCCTTGGGACAGGGCCTTTGGTTGGGATCTTAATTTGTTTTTTTTTTCCTTCTCTTGTGTTTTTGTTGTTTTTTTTTTTTCCTTTTAATTAAATGTTCGTTTTTAAGCAGGGGGGAGATGCCAAGTGACATGGCAGCAAAGGCAGGACAGGGATCCCTGACTTTGGGGTACCACCATGGCTCCTGCACCCCATTGTGGGGCAGGGAAAACCCCCTTGGAGAGTAAAATAATCCTGGGATGATGCCATTGGAGCACCGTAGGAGGGCTGGCATATGCCATCCCTCCCTGGCATTTCCAACACCCACCTCCTTGGCACAGGGATGGCAGCCTGGGGGCTGATTTTTACACCCCACCCCTGTCCCTGTGCCCGTTCCTGTCCCCCCACCCCGTTCCCATCCCTCCTTTAAGCACTTAACCTGGTTTGTGGGGTCTGTCAGCTCCGAAGAGCTTTTCTATTTTGTGATTGTGTTGCTTGGGTCTGTCGTGGCGGGTGGGGGCTCCTTGTTCTGTGCGTCCCCCCCTCGCCCCGCTGCCCCCCACCCGGCTGTAGGGTTTTAGGCCAGTCGTGTGTAGAGCCTCGGTGGTATTCAGTAGGTTCCCCCCCAGCTGCAGCTGTTTCTCGGTTCCTTTCCCCTTTTTTTTTTTTTTTTGTTTTGGTTTTTTTTGTTGTTGTTTTTTTTTTTTTTATTTTTTTTACAATTTTCAGGTCTTTGTGTTGATTGAGAAGCTATTCTATTTTGTTAAGAAAGTTGAAAAAAAAAAAAGAGGCTCGTGCCTTTGTAAAGAAACAAAATAAAGTTTGTACTTGGTTTTTTAGAAGCTCTGTCCCGGTGTTAATGTTTGTGGGGAGAGGGATGGATCCCACCCTGATGGACACTGGTGCCTCTGGGGCTCGTGGGGAGGGCAGGGAGTGCTGCCTGCACTGAGAATCACGGCAGGAGCCAAAGGCAGAGCATGCTGGCCCTGGTGTGGTTCCTGCTGAGCAGCCAGGCTGTATTTAAAGGCTCAGCCCTGCCAGTGTGATGAGCACATTGGGGCTCAGCTCAGTGCTGAGATGGAGGTGGGGGCACACCTGGGCTGGTTTTAATGAGGCCACACAGCTGAGGTGGGGACTGGGGTCAGACTTTGTGTCCCCCTGCCCCAGGAGTGGGGGTATGCATCTCCTTTCCACGCAGCTGACTCATGACTCGGGGTGGGGGCACTCATCTCTCTCTGTGTTTTTGGGGGGGAGGCACCCCTCTTTTCCTGTGGAGCACCCACCCATCTCAGCATCCTCCCATGGCTGTGGGTCCCTCCCACTGCCCCTGCCCTCCATGGCCATCTGTGGTGTCTGGCCAAGGGATGGCTCCTGCCTGCTCCATCATCCCCTCCCCACCACCCCCTGCTCCACACCACTGCCCCCTTCCCAGCCCCACCTTGGGTTCAGGGGCTCCCCCTGCTCCCACTCTTGGGGAACTGTTGTTTGCCCCCTTCCCCTGCAAAAAGCTGGGTCCCAGTCCCCCCAGAATGGCTCCTGCCCTGATGGAGCCCGGGGGTCACTGCCATGGCCAGGCTTTGGGGACAGTGCTGGGTGGCTGTTCTATACAAGGCAGGGTGCCAGGTGCTGGTGATATTGTGCCCTGTGCCACGCTGCCAGTGCAGTGACAGTGGGGACACCCTCAGGGTGGAAGGAACACGGCCTGTTCCCTTTGGGGTGTAGAGGCATTGCCTGGAGCTGGTGACCTGTGGTGGCTGGAGGGGACATCAGGTCAGCCCAGGGCGCCGTGCTTGGGGACATCCACCTTTGGGGCCGGGTGAGGACGCTGCAGCGCGGTGATGCTCAGCTCTGCCTGTCCACAAAACCCCGATCCAGCCCTGAAGGAGCTGCAGGAGCTGAGGCAGCCCAGGGAGCCCCGCTATCCCACAGCAGCGGGATGGACACGGGGACAGTGTCCAGAGGAGTTTATTCGAATAAAGGCAGAGAGGCACCATTCCTCCTGTCGCTGGGATGGGGACTGTGACCCGGCACGAGCAGTGCCAGCCCAGGGCCCCCACGCCCAGAGGTGCCCCGTGCCCCTGCATCCCTGGCATGAGCCATTCCCGGCGCTGCCGCTGTGTCCCACCTCTGTCCCCATCCCCGTCCCCATCCCCAGGGCCCCTGCCAGCGGAAGAGCGGCGGCAGCAGCAGCAGCAGCAGCAGCATCTGTGCGGGCAGCTGCCTGCCCTGCCCTGCCTGCCCTGCCCCGCGCCGACGCCGTATAAATAGAGGCAGCGAGCGGCAGGGAGCTCCTGGCAGCCACCATGAAGGGCCTCAACCTGCTCTGCTGCTGCGTGGCCTCGCTCCTGCTCCTCGGCACCGCAGGTACGGCCACACGCCGGGCTGGGGCTCCCGGGGAGCTGGGGGGCACCCCGGGGGGCTGGGGGTGCCCGAGGGCTGCGGCCGCTGGCGGGGCTGTGGGGTCCCCACGGGGCTGGGGGTGCCCTTGGGGCTGTGGGGACTCTGCGGGGCCGTGGGTGCCTCTAGGGGTGCCCGGGTTTATGGGATCCCCACGGGGCTGGGGGTGCCCTTGGGACTGTGGCAGCCCCACGGGGCTGGCAGGTCCCCGTGGGGCTGGGGGGTCCCCACAGAGCCGGGTGTCTCCACGGGGCTGCAGGTGCCTGTGGGAGTGTGGGTTCCTACAGGGCTGCGGGAACCCCAAGGGGCTGTGGGATCCCTGTAGGGCTGCAGGTGCCTGTGGGGCCGTGGATGTCCGTGGGGCAGTCGGTGCCTGTGGGGCTGTGGGTACCTAGAGGGGGTGCCTGTGGGGCCACGGGTGCCTGTTGGCTGGGGCTGCCTGTGGGGCTGTGAGCACCTTTGGGACTCTGGGTGCCTGTAGGGCTGCAGGTCCCTGTCGGTCTGTGGGGGCCCTGCAGGGCTGCGGATGGAATTGTGGGCGCCTGTGGGACTGGGAGCACAGGAGAGGCTCTGGGGTGCCCAGCGAGCCCAGCCCCGGAGCAGGACGGGGTGGCAGGGGTACAGCGCTCCGGGCTCCCCAACAGCTTTTCCGAGGCTGCAGAGTCACCCCAAAATGTGCAGGGAAACGTGTTGGGGGGCTGTGGACAGGAGGGGATGGCGGGAGGTGCAGACTGGGGTCCCTCTTACAGAGTCACGTCGGGCACAGGGGCCGCGCTGCCGCTGACATGCCTTGGGGCAGTGTCACCTGTGGCTGCCGTGGTGCTTTGATTTTGGACTCTGAAGGGGGATGTGCCAGGGCTCTGAGGATCCCTGAGGACCCCGGATCCCCTTTCCCCGAGCTGTCCCATCCCCACTTCGCACCCCGCTGCACGGCCGGGTGTCCCGGCGGCGGGGCGGCATCGCTGGTACCCTTGCTTGCCCTTGAGTTAATTCGGGCTGGTTCTCTGCCTGGCCGGACTCCGGCGGCCGCGCAGCCGGGAGAGGGGCGGCTAAGTATGGAAACAGCCGTGTAAGGGGACACTGCGGCCCGGCAGCCCCCCCGGCCGCCGCCCCCCCGCCCCGCGCCGCCGCGGCCCCGCGCCGGCACCCGCAGCTGCCGCCTGCCAGCGCCCGGCACCCCCGGCCCCGCCGAGTTTTTGGCCTTTTAAGGGCATCTCGGGCCATTCTCGGGAATGAATGGCTTTGGGGGTCGGCGACACACCCCGACAAAGGTGGGGTGAGCTCCCTGGAGCTGCGGGTGCGGTCTGCGGAGGGGGGGTGGAAAGGTGTTCCGCGGGCATGGCTGGTGGCTGGTCGCCGCTCCGAGCGGGGCTGGCGGCCTGGTGGGACATCGGGAGCTCGTTGTCTCCGTGGTGGGTGACCAGCAGCCCACGTCTTGGTTTGGCTGAGGCTGGCACGGCACAGCACCGGGATCCCCCATCTCAGAGGGGGCTCTGGGGCCAGGAGGCACATGGGGGTCTGGCAGCCCAGCTCTGGGGGGTCCCCCAAGTCCCCACCTGTTTATTGAGGGTCACATATTTCACCCCAGTACTGTAAATTTCCATAAAAGCTCTGAGCAGTGGCACGTTTCCTGCCCGTGCTTCTGCCCCTCAGAGACCAGTGGGATTTGCAGAATGAGTTTTGCTCTTCCTTTGGTGCCAAGCTGAACCCTCAGACCCAGCTCCTTCGGGGTGCAGGAAGTGGCTTGGAGGGGGTGTTTTTTCCGCTTTTGGGACACGTCTTCCCACTCAACCCCTGTTGGTGCCTGTGGGGCTGCGGGGCTGCAGGTGCCCATGGGAAGAGAAGGGGTGAAAGTCCAGCAGAGAACCAGGGGCTCCACTGGAGCCTCATGGCAAGGCGTGGTGCTTCAGGTTCAGTGGCACCTGGGGCTGCCAGGACCCTGCCACCATTCCCAGAGGCTGGAGGTGGGGATTGCCCTGTGCCTGCACTCCTACAGCCCCCCCAGGCAGCTCAGTGCACACGTGGCTGGGGCTGGCAAAGCTCCCTGGGGGTGCCGGGAGCTCGGCAGGGAGCAGCACCCACCGTGGGGCTGGGCAGGGGCTCATGGAGAGGGCACTCACCCAGTACCCCATCTGCTCCTGCCCAGGGGAGCACTCACACCTCAGGCAGAGCCCAGTCGTCCCTTCCAGGCTGGGTGACCCCTGTGGCCACCAGCAGTGGGCCACGAGGATGCTGGCAGGGCAGTGCCCGGACACTGGGCTTTGTCCTGGGGATCCCTTGGTCCTGCAGTCATCGTGGATTTGAGTGGGAGGGCAATTCCAGGCCATGCCATCACCGCCTCTGAGCTGAGAGAGGACTTGGGGAAAGCCCTGGCATGATGGTGTCCTCCTGCAGGGCACTGCAGGGCTGGCACAGACCCCTCCTGGTGACTGTGCCAGCCTCAGCTTCTGGGAGTCCTCGTCCTGCCTCATCCTGGAAGGTGTCACCTCAGGATGAGCTCCATCACCAGGTTCTCCTGGCATCTTGGGGTGTTCCCCATCACCCAGGATGTGTCACTTTGGAATGTGTCCCTTTAGGGCGGGCTCCACCTCCCAGGTCAGGACATCTTGGGAGTGGGACTGTGACACCTTGTGTGGGCTCAGTGCCCTGGGCACAGCAGCCATGGGGACACCCCACCCTGACCATCCCAGGCCAGTGGCCCCCTCAGCAACCAGCCTCCCCAGAGGTGGGGACCTCTGTGCCCCTGGGACACCTCACTGGACTTGTTCCACCCTGCAGCCCCAGCACAGCCACGGGCACCTCTGCCATTGGGTGTGTGTGACAAGGGGCTTGGGGTGCCTCAGGTGCCTTGGGTGCTTGTGCCACCTACATCCCTGTCACACCCCTGGGGCCTCATCCCAAGGAGACCCTGGTCCCTGTGGGTGCCTCTTCTTACTCCCAAGGTGTTGGCTGAGCAAAGCAAGGCAGGTGCCAGGCAGGTTGGCTCTGCTGTGACACCCTCTCCATCAGCCACTCTTGTCCCGGTGTGCAGGTGACATCCAGATGGGCAGGAAGGCCAGGAGACATCATTTGTGCATGGCCCTGGTGGCACAGAGGTACCAGCAGGTCTCTGTGGGCTGGCACCAGGCTGGGAGGGCTGTGCCAAGCCCAAGGACATCGCTCTCGCCACGTTCCCACTGTGCCCTACTCGCCAAGCTGGTGAAATCCCAGCCTGGCCATTGGGTCAGGGTGACCAGATTGCTTCTGAAGTTGCCTGTTCCCTGAGCTCTGCAGGAATAGCAGCAGCCCCGGGGCTGTGCAGGACTCCACTGAGCTATTTCCAGCCCAGGGGGACATTTCCCTTGCAAGTGACAGCTGGAGGGAGCCGTGAGCTCCTGTGCCCCTGGGGGCTGCAGGAGGGGCTGGGGAGGCTCTGGACAGGCACCCCAAGCCAGGATGGGCTGTTGGCAGTGGCAGCAAGGCCCCGGTGCCAGCTGGGCATGTGGCTCAGCCCTTGGGGTCACACAGCCCCAGGGACAGTGTGGGACAGGGCTTGGAGCTGTGTGGCCCTGTCCATGTGCCCCTGTCCCCAGTGCTGCAGCTCCGAGCCCAGGGCTGGGGCAGGGTCTGCCCCAACATTTGAGGATCTGCTGGGACATCAGGCATTAGAATCCAGGCTGGCAAGTCCAAGGGGTGTCTGGGTGACCAGGAATGCTTGGGATGACCCAAGGAGGGATGGGGAGCCAGGAAGTCTTGCCCTGAATGAACAGAGGATGTCCCTCAGGGGACAGCCCTGGGGTGGGTTGGTGAAGCCTCCCATGGCTGGAGGCCAGGGGGCAGGAGCAGTGGGACTCCTTGGACATCCTTCCCCTGGAAGAAGGCGCTCTTCCAGCCCCAGCCATGCCACAGCATGTCCCTTGGGTCCCCCAAGGGATTCCCCCAAGCTGCAAGGGACACTGCAGGTGGATGTTCCTCGATGTACAGTGTGACATCTGCCTGTGCCAAAATACCTGACGTTTCCTGGCCATCTGCTCACTGACAGGCCCAGACCTCCTCAGCCAGGAAGCAGCAGGTGCTTCATCTCCCACCTTCCTCATCTTCGTGTCTTCTGCAATCAGGGTTCAGGGTTCCTTACAGACTTTAGGGTGGGGAGACAGTGGAAGAAACACCCTGCAGCAGTAATTCCTGTTTTCATCTCTATTTAGAAAGCTCCAGGCCTGGTCTTCATCCCTTTGGTAGATCCTGGTGAGGTTTCTTTACCATGTATTAATAAAAATATCATATAGTTCTATCCAACCATTTATAGAAATCAAATCACTTCATAACCTTTTTAAGCTAAACTTAAAATTTTCTGTACAAATGAGGTCAAGTTAGTTGACCTCCTAGTTGACTGTTTCCAAGACCTCCCTCTGCACTGAGAACCAGAAATATATTTGCTTTCTGCTGGTGTTTTGGGATCATGAAGCTTCTGGGACGTGATGAGGTGTCTGGGCATCCTGGGTTTTGGGGTGCACAAGGGTCTGGAGAGCCAACCCCATCCTCAGCCCCATCCATGTGCTTGTGTCCTCTGGGCTGCTTGAACCCCTGTGGGACACTTCCCTCTGAAGGTGTTGGCTCCCCCTGCTCTGAGCCCTGGGCTGGCAGGGCCACGAGCTGGAGGAGCACAGGGAGGGGGGATGGCCCTGAGCAAAGGCCGTGGGGGCCCCACAGAGCCTGGAGAGAAGGGACATCACCATGAAAAGGGGTGTCACAGGAAAGGCAGCAGGTCCAGCTGGAAAATCCCAGGAACTCCCTGACAGCTTCTTTGTGTCCAGTTTTCATGAAGTTTTGAAGGGCTTTGCCAGAATAAAGGCAGGGTTGGATATTTGGGATACGAGGTCCCGCCAAGACCCCCCTGGGAGGACACGGGGAGCACAGGACTTGCAGGAGCCAGTGGATAATGCCCCCAGGGAAGCCGGGATTGGGATCTGGGCAGGGGAAGGGGGCGTGTGAAAAGCCATCCCCGCAGCCCTGCCATCGCCGGCCCCACGCTCAGGGCTCCGATTTCTGCTGGAGGGGGAGAGTGTCCCTCCAGGACCACCTGTGCCCATCTGTCCCTCCTCACCGCCCTCCTGGAGGACCCGTTTTGCCGCCGGGTCGTTGCTGTTCTGTCCGTCCCCGTGCAGGGATGGAGGGGACGCCGCGCTGTGCAGCCGTGCCCCTCCTTCCCGCACAGGCTGTTCCTGGGTGCAAACCAGCCACGGCACCCTGTGGCACCCGGAACGGCACCCTGGGGTCTCCATCCACCTGAAAAGGTGTCTCCTGGCAGCTCATAACAGCCCCAGCATGAGAAAGGGGTGGCAGGGGCAATGCGAGCCAGGGTCCCGCAGGGAGGTTAAGCCCTCGGGGGGAAAAGGGCGAGGTCTCCTCTCCAGTGCCACCCATCTGCTTGGCACAATGCAAGGTGTGAACGCGGGGAGCCCCGGTGTCACTTTACACCGTGGCTGTCCCCTCCCGGAGCCCACGGGGGCCCCCAGGTGCGGACGTCACCCTTGGCTGGCAGCGGGGCGAGGGGCCGGGGCTCGGCCGGGGCTGCTCCTCCCGGTCCCCGTACAGTTGCCGGGCAGTATTTTTAGCCTCCCGAGGGTGTTAAGCCCGTAACCTTCGGCCCATTTTGCACTCATCGGCCGGCCATGTGCAGGTCAGCACAATTCACCACGCATCGGGAGACCATGTAGGGGAAACAGGGAGAAGGAGGTGGAGAGGGGACGGGGACTTCATGTCGGACCTTGAAGGTCACAGGAAATAAAGCCCGTGACGGGCACGCCGGCGGGGGCATCCCCATCTGAGCGCCTGGGGGATATTTCCCTTTTTCCTCGAGGGATGGCTCCTGGTGGGCACTGGCCTTGCTCTTGTGCCTGGCCATGGTGGGTGATGGCCCCTCTGGGTCAGAGAGGGCACACAAACCCCAGACAATGCCCTGAGGACTCTCAGGGTCTCCTCTGCCTGGTCCTGCCTTCCTTCTCTGCTTTGACCCTCACTCCTCTCCCAGCCCTCCAGGTCACCAGCTGTTTTGGGGCCAAACTGAGAATATTCCTGCTCCCATCAGCTGAGGGGAGCCTCTACTGACTCAGGCTGGTTCCCAGGCCACCAGGGCCAGGCAGGGCCATGCTGGCCCCAGCCCCTCAGGGCTTTGCATGTCAAATATGGATATTCCCATTCAAGAGGCTCCTGCAGGGTCCCAGGGCTCTTGCAGGAAGGTGACCTGAAGGACCAGGGTGGAAGGGAGAGGGGTGGGAGTTGCCCACCACTATCTCCCTCCATCTGGGAGCTGAACTGGGTGCCTGGAGGCACCTGGGAGCTGTGTGCCAGCAGAGGACAGGGAGGTCAGCAAGGGCAGAGCAAGGGTGACCTGTGCATCCAGTCTGGGCTGGGTGAGGGGCTGTGGCAGCTCTGCTGTGCCAGGGAACCAAGAGCCAGTGTGAACGAGGGAGCAGCCTGTCCTTCCCAGTGCCTGCAGCTGGCACAGCACAAACCCCTCAGTGCGACCTGATCCTGGCTCACAGCCCCACCAGCCCCAGCGCCACGGAGATAAAAACACCCCCCTGGCATCCCTGGCAAACTGGGCTGAGGGCTCTGGGGCTGGCACCAGACTGACCCCAGCCCAGCTCCTCCTGTGCTTGGTCACCACAGGCCCTGGAGCGAGCTCCAGCTTTGCCAAGGTCCTGCTGGACTCAGTCCTGTGGCTCCTGCACAGGCACAGAGCACAGGACTGGCCATGCCCGCTCTCCTCCCGCAGCCTTGGGTGGAGGTGGCCTTTTTTCCTGCTTGGCATCTGCTTGCCAGCTGGAGTACAAAGGAATTATTTTCCTCTGAAACGCTCCCCTGGCAGGAGACGTTTGGGGGGGATTATTTAGACTGGCAGCAACTGTTTGTAACGGAGACAGTATAGCCGTGATCTTTTATTTTTGGCACCCGCTGACTGATGTTAAATTGCACTTGGAGCCTATGGAAAACACGGATGGATTCTCCTGGGCCACAGAACACACTCATTGTGTCCCCAGCAGCCGCACGGCGTGGCACATGCTTTCCTAGTGAAGGGACACTCACAATAAATAGCTCCCGAGCCCCGTGGCCAGGGTTGGGCCCTGCCTGTGGAAGGCAGGACCCCGTGCTGGGCAGCCCCTCATGCCAGGAAGCCCCTTCCTCCTCCTCCCCCTCACTTCACCTCCCACCTTGGCTGGTGTGATGTTCTCTCGAGTCAGGGCTGGGGAAGGACCCTTTTAACCTGCCAAGTGCCCACAGCCCCTCAAAATTTGCCATTTTTACTCCTTGCCCCGATTTTAGGGCAGCTTTGCCGCCTTCCTGCAGTGCTTTGGGGCGGGCAGCAGCCCCAGTGCCAGGCAGCCAGGGCTGGTGGAGCCACAGAGCCCCTGCCAGCTCCGCTTCGCCCCCCCACAAACACATCTTGGCACCCAACCTCTTGCAACGGGGACAGAAAGCTGAGCTGGAGCTGGAGAAGGCTTAGGGAAGAGTTAAAACCTCTTGGTAGCAGCCACAGCTCATCCCTGGGGGCTCTGGCGGGTGCCCCTGGCCGCGTGGCAGCACGGGTGGGACTGACCGAGCTGTTCTCATCGTTTAGAGCCCCGCGCCCCCGGCACGGGCCCTGGGGACGGCGCTGCCCAGAGCCCCCCGGCACCAATGGAGCCGCGGCTGCAGGAGAAGGCGGCCGATGGCAGCCCCGAGGAGGAGCGGGACACTGGCGGTGCCTCCCTGCCCGGCGTCACCGAGGAGGGACGTGGAGAGGGGGAGGAAGAGCCGGAGGGTGGCCTGAGGCCGGGGGACAGCCAGACAGAGGAGAGCAGCGAAGAGCAGGGCCAGGAAGGACAGAGCTCAGGGGAGGAATTCGTGGCAGCTCAACGTGGAGGGAACCGTGGGCCTGGCACACAAGATGACGTTCATGCCCGGGAGGATGAGGAGACTGGCACGGAGAAAGGAGGCTCTGAGGAGGAAGGGCAGCCAGGGGAAGAGCAAAGAGAGGAGCCAAGAGCATCATCTGCTCCTGAGGGAGAGGAGGAAGGGGATGAGCAGAGCTCAGAGGAAGATGAGGAGCAAGGAGAGTCTGAGGAAGATGAACATGGGGAGTCTGAGGTAGATGGAGGCAAGGAGGAGTCTGAAGAGGGAGAGTCTAAAGAGGAGAGAGAGTCTGATGAAGAAGGTGATGGGCCAGAGAATGAGGCTGAAGAGAATGACAAGGAAGCAGCCGGCACTTCCAACACAAAGAGCCACAGCAAACCAGCAGCTGCTGGCACTGGAGAAGCCAGGGATGGCCCTGCCAGCTGCCATCACCCACCCTGTGGGGATGCAGCAGAAGACCCACCAGCAGCCATGGAAGACCCACCACCAGCAGATCCGCCAGCAGCAGAAGACCCGCTGACAGCAGTGGAAAACTCACCAATGGTGGAAGATCCACCAGCTAAAGAAGACCCACCAGTAACAGAAGACCCACCAACAGCAGTGGAAAACCCTCCAGCAGCAGCAGACCCCCCTGCAGTGGCAGAAAATCCCCCAGCAGCAGCAGACCCCTCTGCAGACAAGAACCCACCGGCAGGAACAGCGGTCCCCAGCACCCCTGCTGCTGCTGCTGCTGGCGCCGAGCCCCGGCACAGGCAGAGAGGTTGGAGTCTTTTCTTGTGGGTGTGCTGTAGCAGCGAGAGTGACCTCCCATCAACCCGGCGGAGCTGAGCTTGGCACGTTAAAGCTCGCCTAGTGCATGGCCCTCTCCTAACGCTTGTGCTTCCCCGCCCGCCCCTAACAGCGCCCGGCCGTGGGCGGTGAGGCCGCAGCAGGACGCGCTCATCGCAGTGGTGCCAAAACTGGCCGCTGTTCCCCTCTCTCCACTCCACTCAAGTCCATGATTTCTCCTCAGGGATGTGGACATGGATAAAGTTTTTAACCTCCAGGCCCCTTTCAGCACTCGCAGATCTCTTAAAGACTCTTTATGCACCACCTGCGGAGTCCTCCTCGGCTTGAGCAGGGGCAGGATGCTCCTGGGTTGGTGAGGCTCCCAGCATTGTGGGGCTCCTCTCCACCGGTTCTTGGCTCGTAGGGAAGGTGTGAAGAACTAATCCAGGCCGATGAGCTGCCGAGGCACCAGCCCTGCTCAATCAGTGAAAGGCTAACTGGGGGAAAGGGACACCCCCCACCATGATTTCCTAGAACTATCTGTAGACTTTGGCCCACAGGTTGGGCAGTGACCTTTGGACCCAGATTAGTATTTTTGTTGTTTTCATCTGTAACGTCCCAGCTCAAAAAGCCTCCCATTTTCCCCAAAAGGCAAACCCAGTTCGGTGTCTGTGTCTTCACTTGGCAAGTCAAAAGGTCTTCCTCAGCCCAACACTCAGTAGATGCTCAGCACAGTCTCAGGGTTTAGTGGTGCCCTGCTTAATCCTGGTGTCCCCAGACCCGTCCCCAAACCCCTGCTAAAGTCCAATCCAGCTCCCCACATCCGAAAGCTCTTGGAACCTCCTGGTGTGCCAGCACCTCCATGGCAAAGACACGTCTGTCTCTGTGTTTTGGGGACAGTGGGGTGCCTTCCCCAGTGGAGGCAGCTGCCTCATGCTCCCCACACCTAGTATGGAGCCATGAGGGCCCGGGTGCTGTGCAGGGGGCTCCAGGGGAATATGGAGACAGAGGTGGGAGAGCTGGGAGGGCACAGCCCCACTGGCAAAGGCAGCCAGGATGGGCCAGGCTGGCCTGTCCCCCAGAGCCAGAGGCAGCCCCAGCCTGGGCACCCACATCTGCAGCTCACCTTGTAGTTTTTGGGGGAGTGGGCAGACAGAGAGGCAGCAGCACAAAGCCTGCACCCGAGGCTGAGCCCCACGGAGCTGCAGCTGCCGGGGGAAGCACCAGGGCCCCGTTGAGCAGCAGCTGCTGCGTGTGCTTGTGCTACTTCCCAACCCCGGGAGCCCCTTCCAGGCACATCCTTTGCATTCCCCACGAGCAGCCAGCCCCTCCTCGCAGCCAAGCAGTTGCCTGTGACGCTTCCCCCAGCAGGCACAGCCCTGGCAGCCTCCAGGAGCCTGTGCTGAAGGGAGAGCACGTGGCATGCCAAGGGTGGCAGCGGCTGCCGTGGGCACGGCGCGCCCGCAGGCTCGGGGTGTGTGTGCTCCCCATGCCCTCTCCCTGGCAGTCGCTTGTGTGAGCTCCTGTGTGGGTTCCCCCCTCCAGCAGTAACTGGTCTCCTTGTTTTCCCCTCCAGAAGAGGTTGAAGATGCCAGCGAGCCGATCAAGCGCGACCGGTCCCACTTGGAGAACACCCTGAAGCTGAATGAGGAAAAACCTGCCGATGATGTCTCAGGTGAGGAGACCATGTGTGCCCTGCACTAAGAGCATGGACAGGATTTTCCTTCTCTTGTGTTTGGATTTTAACCTCGCTTCTTGCAGGTCTAGTAATGCCAGGTCTTCAATAACAGCCCTTTGGCTGCTCTTGGGCTAACATATTTTAGGTATTTTAAGGACACTCCCGAGGGTATACAAGAATTAGGAGGGTATAGAGGCTGGAAGATGCAGATGGTGAATCAGGCACACCCCTGCTCAAAGAAACCTGGAGCGACTTCTAACAAAGGGTTGGGATTCATATTCCAATTATATATTGGGTTTTGCTGCCCTAAGGTTTGCTTCTGCTGGCCTCGCTGGCAGTTTGGGCTGGAAAGGCAGTGATAAGAGATACTGTGGAAAAAACTCCTTTTTTTTTTCTAGCAAGCAGCTCAGGGGCCATGTCAAGGGGCCCTGGCACCATGGTGGAAGGCTTTTTGGGATCGTGGGTGTTGAGTGCTAAACAGCACTTAGGAAGGATGCTCCTCCCATCAGCTGCTGGGACAGTGCCCAGTGGGAAACATTAGCAGGGGAGAAGCATCAAAATCCTAGAACAGCTTGGGTTGAGAGAAATGGTGAAGACCATCTCACCCCACCCCTCTGCCATGAGCAGGACACCTTCCACAGACCACATTGCTCCAAGCCCTGTCCAACCTGGCCTTGGACACTTCGAGGGATGGGGAAATCACAACCCCTCTGGGCAAAATGTGTGACTGGGATCAGTTTGGCCAAGATTTCAGCTGTAAGCCAAGTCCCTCCATCCATGGCTGGGCCACCCTCAGGACCTGCAGGGAATGGCCCCAGGAGGGTCTCACCCAGCCTGGCGGGGTTTGCCTCTCACCTGCCCACATGCTTTGCCCCCCAGGAGTATTGCAGCGGCTGAGGAAGATCTACCACTCCTCCATCAAGCCCCTGGAACACTCCTACAGATACAACGAGCTGAGGCAGCACGAGATCACAGGTAATGCCACGGGCACTGGGGTCTCCGGCACCACCAGGCCCTTGGGATGCAGAAACCAGCACAGAGAGCAGCTCATGGACAGCCTTGGACAGTGTGTCTTCCTTTGCAGCTTCCCAGGGAGTCCATGAACACGCTGGGCTTAGAGGCCATGCCCTAGTGAACCCAGCAGCAGGAATTCCTGCCTCTGCCTCAGCCCATCTGCTGTCAGGGCCATCTGTGTGGGCTGAGCATTGAGCCCTGGCCTGCCTCGGGTCTCCCACCTGCTCAACATCAATGCCCTGTACCCCTGCCAAGCAGAGATCATGGCCCAATGAAACGGGCTTGGCAAGGAAGCTCAGGAGCTCTCAAGGCTGGGGATGAGCTTCTTGGGGGTGGCTGGAGCTGGCATCCTTCCTGCTGGGTGCAGGACACAGCCACGTGGGCAGGGTATTCCTCAGACTCCACAGCCTTCACTCATCCTGAGAGTTGGAGTTTCCAGCCCTTGGCAATCTCAGACACGCTGGATGGGGTGAGCAGGTCCCCGTGGCCCCTGGCATGGTGTGGGCTGAGCCAGGTCACACGTGTGTCCCTCCAGAAGAGGAAAGTGCCACCCTATCCCAAGATGCTCACAAGACACAGGAAGTTCCTGTTACCCAGGAAACACAAGCAGCCTCATTTTCCAAGCACAGATGGCTCAAACCCAAGTCTGACTTCCTTCTTCACTGGAGTAATTCTCGTCTGAGTATCTATTCAAGCACAGGAGCCAGGGCCAGATGTCTCCTGAGCATCCAGGGGATGCTGGAGTCCCTGCTGCCAGTGTCCCAGGACTTTGCACCCATGCCAGCCTCCTGCCAAGTTGTCCTCCTTGTCCTGCAGCTCTGCCTGCCTCCCCAGGTGTCCAGGCACACACCCCTGGAGCTATGCCTTCCCTCCTGGTGAGGCAGGACCAGGATATACCCTCCCCACAGATCTTTCTTTTACAGCTGACCCTGTTCCACTAGCACTCAGCTGGGCAGCCTACTGGGGCACATCCCTGTAAAGCAGACTTCTGCTTTCCCCCTGCAACTCCTGAGTCTGGCTCAGACATTCTGTAAGCAGGCTTGGACATCTCCCTGCCCAGCCAGGCCATCTCCAGTGTAGAGCCCATGGGGAGCACAGGACAGATACCCTGTGGGAGGCCGACTGAGGGGCACAGCAGCATGTTCTGATTGTGACCCCATGGCTGCTGGCCTGTCCCCTGGCAACACCCCAACTTCCTCTGCAAGCTGCTCTGGTCTGTACTGGTGATGTTTGCTGTCAACTCAACTTGGGGCACAGTTTAGGAGGATGTTTGGGGTTGCAGGGGAAGCCGGTGGGCTCTAACACCCACAATCCTAAGCCAGAGGATACAGCCCCCAGCCTCAGTTTCCAGCCCTCAGGATGTCCTACCCTACCCTTAATCCATCCCATGCCCAAGCAGCCACCTCCCTGCTCCCTTTTTGGGAGGAAACAAGTGTTGAAGTGTTCCCCAGGCTCCTGCTGGCTTCCTCCCTCCCAGCTCCTGAGGAAACAACCACTAACCCTGGTGTTTTCCCAGCCTCTCTCAAACACAGCTCCTGAGCAGGACTCTCCTTGGACAGCAGGTCCTGGTGCTCCTCCCAGCCTCAGCTCAGCACTCCATGGTCTGTTCCACCTCACTGTGAGGAACAGGCACCCCTCAGGCTGACAGTCCCCAGGTCAGGTCCCAGCACACCCTGCTGTGTCCTACAGGGCACCCTCACGGTGTTGTGACCCTGGAGCTGGCCACTCACAGTTCCCTCTTGCCCCCCAGGGAAGGGCACAGGGATGCTGGACTGCCTCCAGTCCTTGTCTCAGCTGTGAGACACCCTGGCCATGCTCCCCTCAAAAAGATTTCTACAGACACCAAACTTCTTGAATGATCTCTGACAGCCCAGCTGCACCCTGGCACACACAGCCCTATCTGGAGACCTGCAGCTCATTGGTTTGCCTTTCATACCCACAGCTCCAGCTTCTCCCAGTCCCTCATTAGCAGTGTAATCAGAGAAACCTGCACATTAGTTACAGGGTTGGCCCAGGGAACCCTCTTGACCTTGGAGGGCAGGTGAGGACACAGTGGAGCTCAGGGAGCCTTCTCAACACTTCCCCTGCCCAGTGCCCCTGTCCCAAGCGGGTTCATTGCATCAGTGGTGTCCCTGCAGGCTGGGAGGTGCTCCCAGCTCCCCCCTGTGCCCCCTCTCTGTGGTGGGGGGAGGCTGGAGGGCACAGAGCTGCCGGCTCAGCTGGCTGGGAGGAGCAGGACAGCTGGGAGAGCTTTGGGGCAGGCCTGTCATGGAATATGTGTGACCTTTGGAGGTGTAAACCAATATAGAGGGGTGCTGTGGCAAGCACCCTGGCCCCTCCATTACGTGGCAGCCTTCCATTTTGTCTCCCTTTCCATCGGCTCCGTTCACTGCAGTGTAATCCAAAGAGTTCCTCAGCTCCCCACAACATGTGAAAACTCCTGCGGAGCCCTGCGGGAGCTGTGGCTGTCACCATCAATTCTGGCTTGTTAGGGTGCATCTCAGAAAGCTCCCACACACCCTCTGCTTCAGCCTGGCAGATGCCATTTCCTCCTCCCTGCCTGCCACCCTCCCTCCTCTCTGCTCTGCCATCCCACGTGGATGCAGACATGCTGTGCCTGGGTCCAACTCTGTGCTTGGAGGGACTATCCCCAGCTGAGGGTGAGGGATTCTCCCAGTCCAGCCACAGGAAGCTTGCTGTGAGGTCACCCCAGGTTCTGGTGCATGCCGGTGACCCTAATTACTGATCTATGCTAATTAGCAAGTGTTCCTGTGTAGGGAACGCCCACCCGGATGCCATCACCAGCCACAGGGGCTGGGTCCAGGTGACCCTATCACTGGGGCTGTCAGGACAGTTGCTGGGTCGGCAGCTGTCTAACCCCGGCTTGTCGGGCTCCGTGTGCTCGGTGGGTGATGCCAGGGAAGGCAACGACCCCGCAGAGCAGGGGTTGGGATGCAGGGCACCCCGAGCCACATCCCCGCCCTGCAGGGCAGACAGGGGTTCAGTGCTTGTCCTGAGAGCTGCGGGTCGCTCCCGGGCTGTAACCCCTTGTCCCCTGCTGGGAATGTGGCCATCGGTTCCCTCCTTGTCCTGGACCACACCCGGGCTGTCGCATCCCTCCTCGGACTCACGGTTCCTTTTCTCTCTCCCCGTGTCCCTCGCTAACAGCTTACCCCGGACGCACCCTGGGCTCCTCGGCCACAGGTTGGTATCGCCGCCTGCTCCCTGCATGCTGCCGGCACTGCCTCCGCTCTGCGCTGCCCTCCGCCTTTCCCGGCCTCCTGGCCCGAGGCAGCCGCGCTGCCCAGGCACCGAGCAGAGCCGGGACCCGCCAGCCCCGCCGGGACAGAGTCCCCAGCCCTTCCAGAGCCCGCACTGCTCCCAGTCTGGCTCTGTGCGTCCCGACAGCCCGTCCTTCCCTGCCATCCTCACCTCACCCAGGCTCTGACACCTTTCCCTCTTGGTTTAAGACTGAGAGGCAGCATATTCCTCTGGCCAGGGTTCAAAGACGTTTGTGGTGGTCCTGTTAGAGCGGCTGAGGAAGATGGGGGGGCTCAGTCCTGGAGAAAAGGAGGTTCAGGGGGGACCTTCTCACTCTCAACACCCTGACAGGAGGGTGGAGCCAGGTAGGGGCCCGGCCCGCTCCCAGGGAACAGGGACAGGACAAGCAGAAATGGCCTCAAGTTTCACCTGAGGAAGCTTAAGTTGGATATTGGGAAAATTTCTTCAGAGACAGGACTGTCAGGCTTGGCACCGCTGCCCAGGGCAGTGGTGGAGTTCCTAAGCCCAGGGGGATTTTAAAGCCCTGTGGATATGGCACTTGGGGACGTGAGTTAGCGGTGGCCTTGGCAGTGCTGCAGGAGCATTTAGAAATGGTGATCTTAAAAGGCTTTTCCAACCTAAACAATTCCATGATTGCATGTGTTGGACCTTTAGGTTGATCTCTCACCCACGGCACGAACTGGAGGAGCCCAGCTGACAGCTCATCCTGTAGAGGGGATCTCTTCCCACCCTTCACCCTCAGATGTGCAGAAACTTTCCTGAATGTCCACCCTTGATCCCAGAGCAGCTGTCCCAGTAACACGGGCTGGCGCCTGCCCAGCAGCCTCAGCCCCCTCAGAAGCCTGAGCTGGCTCCTCTCCCTGCCTATCCTGCTCAGGGTGTGCTGCCAGGTCCCCCCGGAGGATCAGGAGATGGGAGACACTCCAAGAAATGCCAGCCAACACCCAGCCCTTCCCCTGGGCCTGGTGCTCAGCCACGGGAACGGTTTTCCTGCAGGGAAATCCCACCTTCTGTCCCTCCTGCCCTGCCCCACGGCCACGCTGCCAGACCCTGCCAGCCCCTGCTCCTTTGCACGGCCACGGCAGAGCCCTGCCGGTGCCTGGAGAGCCTCTGGCTGCCGGCTGTGCCAGCTCTGGGGAGGGCTGTGGGTATTTATAGCATATTCCGATAGCTGCCTTATCTCATCTCGGGTTCAGGCGCTCGCACACGTGCTGGGGGTGGGCGCAGGCACGGGGGGGCACACGGGGGAGGCACAGGCCATCTGCAGCCACGTGGGCTCGTCCCTCCGTCTGTGGGCACACGTGTGGTGAGGATACTCATGGATTTGGAAGCTGTGGGAGCAAGGGGTGCCCTCCCAGGGTTGCTGGATCCATGCCATGGGCATGTGGCCGGTGCTGTTTGGGGCACAGGGGTGGGACAGAAGTCTGGGTGTTGCTGGGTGTCTCCCCAGGTGTTCCAGCCTTCCTAGGTGGCTTGAGGACAAAGAAAGACCTTTGTGCCCGTGGCTCAGTTGGAATCAGGAGAGGAAGGAGGCTTTGCTAGATCCTCTGCTTCGCTCAGCATCCTTAGGGCAGACTTGCACTTGGGGCAGAGGCCACACCAGGCACGTCTGCAGGGCTTGAGGACAAGGGGGGAAAAGGCCCTGCTCAGGATTAATCACAGAATCATGGAATGATTTGGGCTGCAAAAGACCTTAAAGCCCACCCAGTTCCACCCCCTGCCATGGGCAGGGACATCTCCACCACCCCAGGCTGCTCCAAGCCCTGTCCAGCCTGGCCTTGGACACTGTCAGGAATCCAGGGGCAGCCACATCTGCTCTGGGCACCCTGTGCCAGGGCCTCCCCACCCTCACAGGGAAGAGTTTCTTCCTAAATCCCATCTAACCCTGCCCTCTCCCAGTGTGAGGCCATTCCCCTGTGCCTTGTCACTCCAGACTCTCATCCTTAGTCCCTCTCCAGCTCTCTTGGATCTCCTTTAGTCACTGGAAGGCGCTCCAAGTTCTCCCCAGAGCTGTCTCTTCTCCACCCCAGAGCAGCAGTGCTCCCAGCCAAGGGCAGTCTGGCACTGCCACGTGGCAAAACCTCACAGAAAGCCACTGCTCTAGGAAAGAAAACTACTTGGATATCCAAACCGCTCCTATGCCCGGAGCTGAGCAGCCCAAGCAGACCCAGGCTCTGCGGAGGGATGAGCTTGAGGCTCGTCTGAGCTTGAGCTGGGAGCGAGCAGCCACAGGGTGGCTGGAGAGAGCCGCTGTGAGGGAGCTGCCTCCATCCCCGCCCGGCCGAGCCGCCGCCGAGCTCCGGCTCTTTTCCGCTGTCCGGGCCATCAAGCTGACCCGAATCGCTGCTGACAGACATGGCACGGGGACACAGCAGGGACAGATGCCAGGCCAGCACCCTCCCGGGGGGGAGATGCTCCCTCTCTCCCAGCTGCTGGGCAAGCAGCAGGGAATCAGGGAATCCATACCCAGCCTCACATCCTTGCAGCTGCTGCACTTCCTGCGGAGTTGCAAGTGCCTGGCAGTGCCCACACGGCCCGTGGGGGTAGAGAGGTGCTCGAGGGGCTGTGGGTGGCCAGGCAGGGGGGCTGCCCATGTCGCTGCCCACCTTGGCTCTGTGGAGCAGAGAGGGAGATGTGCAGCAGAGCTGGAGCTCACAGGTGCCCACATTCAGTCACACCTGGCCAGGGATGTGTTATGAAAGAGCACACAGGGACCCACCCCAAACCTCTGGCACAACATCACAGGGATAATAGTAATAATAACAACTATCCATAACCTAATTAAAGCTGGCAAGAGAGCAGAGCAGCGGCGACAGAGCGGCAGAGGAATGATTAATAATGAGAGTCCAAGGTTTCAACACTTGTTTTGGTCCCATGTGAGAAGACAAGGCTGGATTCTGCAGCTGCCAGGCAGGGAGTGGGGTGCAGGAAGAGCCATGCATCCCCTGCTTCAGAAGGGCTGCCCTGTTTTGTGAGGGAGGGCTGAGCTGTATGGATGCAGCAGTGCCTCCTGGAGAGATGTCCCCAGCCCCATTCCCTTCCCCAGAGGTGACATGGTGAGCCTGTGATGGGCAAAGACAGCAGGAGGAGGCTGGAATGTTCTCCCCAGCTCCTGCTCCCAGATGGCTTCAGTGTGAAGCTGCCTCCAGCACCCTTGGGGCAGGAGCTCAGCACCTTGGGGGCTTTGTGGCTTCCCCCACCTTGGAGATGGATCCCTGGCCTGCTGGAAAGCTGCTGGCTCCTGCATGGGTGGCAGCCATGGAGCACCAGAGGCTCTCAGCTACCTCATGGAAAATAGTTCTGACTTAGGTGTGGGGATGAAGAGAAGGTGCCAAGGGCAGCACAGCTTGGCCAGGGCATCTCCTCACCCTGGGCCATGGGGGAGGGCTCTGCTACAGCTGAGATGGCAGCTCCCAGCTCCTCTGGTGTCATCCATCCCCCGGCTGAACTCCTGCTAGCAACAATGGGATGGACCCTCTCCCACCCTGAGCATAGGATGGGGTTGGTTTTCACCAACAGGAACTCACCCAGTTTTACTTCCATTCTTGTCCTGTTTTGGACTCACAGGCTCTTGTGTGTCCTGGGCACAGCTTGAGGGCTGGCATCAGGCCCTGGGCTCCTCTGGCTCCACCAGCTGCCTGCCTGGGGTCCTGGGGGCTGGGGGGTCGAGCAGTGTGGGCACAAGCTGATTGCATGAATCCTGTTTGAGCAGGGATTGCTCCTGGGGGTGCTGGCTGCCTGTGTCCAGGGATCTCTGTGCTCCTGGACTGATGTCATGGCATGGGGACAAGTCACCATCCTCATGGATGAATGGAGAATGCAGGATGGGGACTAGAGTTCACTCTCCTCTTGCCTTTCCCCAAGCCCAGAGCAGGGCTGTTTGCCCTCCCCACGCCCCGCTGGAGCCTCACACGCAGCTCACACCCAGGCAGTGACCTCCTCCTGGGCCGGAGGGCCGGGAGGCACGGCCCGGGGGTAGGTCCCTGCGAGGGCATGGTGGAAAGGCTTGCAGGCAGCTGGCTCGAGGCTCTCACCGCGCTTCCCAAGCCCTCCTCCGCCGCAGCGCTGCCCCCGAACCCACGGCAGCTCCCTCTGCCCTCCCGGCTGCGGCATGGCCTGCTCCTCGGCATGTCCCGTGCTTTGCGGCGGCTGCCCTCAAACAACACCCCCAACCCCGCAGCCAGCCCCAAACTCACCCGGCTAAACCAGAAACAAACCGAGACAAGGCTTAAATGACCTTCCAGTCCTCCGTAGCGCAAGAAGGGCTAAACCTCGGAGAAGGTCAGGCGGCGAGGTGGGCTCTGCCGCAGAGCACGGGGCCGTCCCGCTCCCGCAGCCGGCGGGGCTCTGCCTTGGCTGGCGAATGGCTGGTGGCCCCCAAGGGCGGCTGTTTCCCCGGCAGCAGCACCGCGCCGCTCGGATGGGATGCTCGTTACAGCCGGGAGTTAATCGCACGGCGGCGACGGCTATTGTTCCTTCACTTCCTCTTGTTATTTCCCCTCTCCGCAGATGGGGAGATCACTTCCAAGCCTATGGTGCTATTCCTGGGACCGTGGAGCGTCGGCAAGTCCTCCATGATAAACTACCTCCTGGGGCTGGACAACACTCCCTACCAGCTCTACACAGGTACCACACTCGCTGCTTTGCCTGGGGGATGTCAACACCCGCATTTCCACATCCGTGCAAGTCAGCAATTCCCGGCCGTGTGTCTTTGATCCCTCGTTACAGCTGGGAGGTTGGGATCTGCTCCGTGCCACCTGGCTGCGGTGCCATGTGGAGGGAGAGCTTCCCCATCACAGCCTGACCACCCTTCCAAGGGTGGAGGAGAGCATCTCTCCCATAATGTCCTCATCCTGAAGCACAGGGCTCACAACTCCCAACCCCGTGAGCAGCAGTCATGTCAAAAGGGCAACTCACCTTTCTCTTCTCCCCATCCCTCCTCACATGCAGCCAGCTAAGTCACCCTCCCAGGACAAAAGCCATTCCCCTTCCTTCCTCCCTGCTCCCACGGATGTCATCTCACAGCTAAGGGCAGATGTCCATGGCCAGATTAGTGCTGTGGTAATGAGGGCTCCCAGGAGATGGTTCTCCATGACACCTTGTGCAGTCAGGCCACTTCCAGAGAAACCAGTTCCCACAGAAAACAACCCCACTGACATCTTCTCAAGAAGCCTGAGCAGGAATTTCATGCTGCTTGCTTTGCCCCTGCATCTCTTGAGCAGCACGCGATGCTCCCACTGCTCCCAGTCTCAGGCCAGCCCTGTTGTGTCCTAGCCTGGCATGGATTTCATGCTCTGCTGCTCCTCTCGTTGCTGTGCAGGGGCAGAACCCACCACCTCCGAGTTCACTGTCATCATGCATGGCCCCAAGCTGAAGACCATCGAGGGCATCGTGATGGCTGCTGACAGCGCCCGCTCCTTCTCACCCCTGGAGAAGTTTGGGCAGAACTTCTTGGAGAAGCTGATAGGCATTGAGGTGCCCCACAAACTGCTGGAGCGGGTCACCTTCGTGGACACGCCGGGCATCATCGAAAACCGCAAGCAGCAAGAAAGAGGTAGGGGTTCACTGGGTTCATCTAAGGGACTCCAGAAAAGATGCCATGGTGTTCTGAGGTGACAAAGGTGGCTGAAGCACAATGGAGAAGAGTCCTGACACAACACAGGACAGTGGTGGAGCCACCATCCCTTAGGGGGATTTAAAAGACGTGTGGATGTGGCATTTGGGGACATGGTTTACTGGTGGCCATGGCAGTGCTGGGGGAATGGCTGGACTCAATGATCTTAGACCACTGAGTCCAACCACAATGATTCTCTGCTCCTGTGATTTGATATCTGCTCACAGGAACAGCAGGAACCTGTGGTCAGCATCAGGGAGCAGGAAGGTCTGGAGATAAGGGTGAGAGAGGCCCAGACATCCAGGGATGGCTTTTCATGCCAAGAAGCTCCAAAGTGCTTTTAGCATGTGAGGAAGAGGTTCTAGGCTTCAGGGGAAGTCTGCTGTGCCTCACAACTCGTGCAACCCAAATGGGGATTGAGGCACAGCAGGCTCATGGTTTATCTATCAACTCATTGTGCATTGGATTTCCCTCTTTCCTCAAGGTTACCCATTCAACGACGTGTGCCAGTGGTTCATTGACAGAGCCGATCTCATCTTTGTTGTTTTTGACCCCACAAAGCTGGATGTGGGCTTGGAGCTGGAGATGCTGTTTCGTCAGCTGAAGGGCCGCGAGTCTCAGATCCGAATCATCCTGAACAAAGCTGACAGCCTGGCTACCCAGGAGCTGATGAGAGTGTACGGCGCCTTGTTCTGGAGCCTGGCTCCTCTCATCAACGTCACAGAGCCGCCCAGGGTGTATGTCAGCTCCTTCTGGCCCCATGACTACCACCCAGAAACCCACAGAGACCTGTTCCTCAAAGAAGAGATATCACTCCTGGAAGATCTCAACCAGGTGATTGAGAACAGGATGGAGAACAAGATTGCCTTCATCCGCCAGCACGCCATCCGGGTGCGCATCCACGCCCTGCTGGTCGATCGCTATCTACAGACCTACAAGGACAAAATGACCTTCTTTAGCGATGGAGAACTGGTGTTCAGGGACATTGTGGAAGATCCTGACAGGTTCTTTATCTTTAAGTCCATTCTGGCAAAGACCAATGTCAGCAAATTTGACCTCCCCAACCGCGAGGCTTACAAGGACTTCTTTGGCATCAACCCCATCACCAGTTTTAAGCTGCTATCTCAGCAGTGTTCCTACATGGGAGGGTGTTTCCTAGAGAAGATCGAGAAGGCCATCACCCGTGAGCTTCCCGATCTCTTGGGAAGCATCGGCCTGGGGAAGAAGCCCAATGTCCTCTCCTGCGACGTCACCGGCTGTGGCGAAACCCCAAAGAATCGCTACAGGAAACCCTAAGGTGACCCACAACCCAACTGTCCACGTGTTCCTACTGGTGAATGAGCTTATGTCTTATCTGTCCAAGAAGCCGTGGTTTGTTAACCCTTTGAGCGCCGCGCTGGCAAAGGCTACCGTACGATGAGGACTTTGAGTCATTGACATCGATGGCAGGGGAAGATGGGTGGGCATAAGGAAGAGAATAAAAACTGTGAATTCCTGACATTTTATCTTTGTTCTTTCGAGTAGAAGGCAATGTTTAAGCTGTAAGTATGAGCAATGCATGGGCAGGACTGCAGCTGCTTTTCCACTGGTGCCAAAAGTGCATGAAGAGGAATTTCAACCTCTGCATCCCCGAAGCCATGAGGGAGTGAGAACAAGGGCACAGCGTGAGAGCACAGGGGAGAGCAGTGACACACTAACCCAGGCATCACTGGGAGTACTGGTCAAGGAAAGAGAGGCCATGTCCCAGCTGTTGTTTTCAGGCAGAAACCTGCTACAAATCTCAGCAAATATTGATCTTCTTTTTATTTCCAAGACCTCTAGGTCACCTGGTGAGTTCTGTTTTCACTTGACAGCTCAGTTCATCTTCTGCAGCCTTTATGTGGGTGTTTGACTTAAGAAGGAGCATTTTCAGGGGCATTTGTAGCTCCAGACAGGCAGCCGTGATGGGATTTGCAAGTCCATGGCAGAGGAAGAAATGGGGTGGAAAGGAGCAGCAAGCACTGGCTGAGCTGTGCTGGAGGAGGAGGGCCAGCACCTCACAAGGAGATATGAGTAGGGTTTCCTTCCCTGGACCAGCACAGAAGGTGGCACTTCATGTCTACGTGTGTCATTAACCTCAAAACCCATGCTAGCAAGTCTTGTCTGTGGACCAGCAGGGCTCCAAGTGTGAGGGTTTGGCAGCTTGTCTTTGTTCAAGTCCACGTTGCTCTTTTCTCAGTCAGCCCCCCGTGTTTTTGCGCTCTGTGGAGCGAGGCAGGAAGGGGGGTCATTAGCTGTGAAGTTCAAAAGGTCACATCCCTTTTGCCCACCTGCTGATCTGTCCTCCCCAGGAGAGTCTAGGCAGGTTTCTGGGGCTTGCTTTCCAAACTCCTCCCTTTTTAGCCATTTGTTGGCTCGTTTCTGAGCATCGGTGCTCAGTCCTGAAGGAGTATTGCTTTGGAAGCACCCGAGCAGGGTGAGGTTCCCCATGGACAGCTGACCTTGAAACTTGGCCCTCATGGGCAGCATCGCTGTCTGCCAAGCTGAGCCCAAACCAACCAGGAGATAGATGTTGTCCTGGATGGAAAACTGGCACCTTCAAACCCACCAAGGATCTGCTGAAAGTCCTTCCTCCTGCCAAACACCCACAGCAAGCGCTGCTCTCCAGGAAGACTCTGGAGAAAAGGGACTTACCTTTAACAGAAGCAAGAGGACATGGAGGTGCTGGCTAAAGCAAGAAAAAGGCAAAAGGAATGAAAGAGGGAAAGAGAAAGCTGGGAATGGAAGGCTGTGTTGTGATGGGGAGGGTGTGAAGGGCATCTCCACACGTGCAACAGGATGTGAGCTATGGCAGGAGGCCTGGGAGAGCTCCATGTCCCCCAGGCACTGCAGCAAAGAGGTCCCCTTGAGTCCAGGTGAGTTTGAGGGGATGCTACTGCAGGGACTTGAATGTTCCTGGCCTCTGCTTCAAGGTAGGACTTGACACTGAACTAATGAAGCTGTGACCGAAATCTACACCAAGCACAGGGCAGGGCGTGGTTCAGGAAGAGGGATTTTGCCTGCAGTGCAGAGGGAGCAGAGGTGCAAGGGAAGGCAAGCAGTGTTAGAGAGAGCAGCAGCAGCCAGAGCAGTCTGGAGAGAAGGGATGTGCTTGTGAGTCCTGTGAGGTCTCAAACCCACCCCAGTGCTGCTGCCCCTCCGCTGTCGTTCCTTCTTTCTTGTCCATGACCCCATTGCTCATCGGTTTTCCTCTCCATCTGTCGTTCACTCTCCTCTGTTGGACTGGTCTGCATGGATTTTTAAGAGCTAATGGAATAGAATCACCAACAGAAACTGGCTGATGTTGTCACTGTACCTGCTGTCACACTGTGTGTCACGGAAAGGAAAGGCCTTTAAACATTTCTGTTTGCAAGCACTGTGTTGCACCATCTCTTTCCTTGTTCCTCTGTCCCCCTAAAGCCCATGGGGTACCCAGGGAAAGGCCCTCTGTCCCACCAGGAGTATTGACCTTGAAGGCACTGTTACTCTGCTCTCAGGCCACTCCCATCGTTCTCCCCACCCTTTCTCTGGTTTCCTTTTATCTTGCTTTATTGTCCAGCCCTCATCTCCTCCTCTCCTCCCTTCCTCTGCCCTGCAGCACCTGCACGCCCTGTGCAAAGCCTTGGTGCCTGTGTGCTGGATGGGGCTCCCCCATGACAGCCAAAGCCCATTTCCCCCCCTGATATGGTTTGTTTGGGTTCTCTTTCCAAAGCCATTGGTGTCTGTTCCCTGCTCCCTGTGACACACACTGACCCAGCTCCGTGCTGCCTCGGGGAGATGCTGCCATGGCCACTGAGATGCCTCCTCTCCCACGGATCCAAGTGGCTGTCAGTCCCAAGAGGATTGCAGTTCCCAGCCCAGTTCTCACTGAGCTTTCTTAAGGAGACCTCTGGGAATCTGGGAGTGAAAAAATGGGGAGCAGGGAGACATTTCCATTCTGCTGAGAAACCCCAACCCCCCAGCATTTGGGGGGGTGAACATCTTGCCCAAGAGCTTCGTGGGAGGGAAGGAGCTGGGACACAGGCCCTGTAGATGCCCTGTGATCGTGTGCATTGGGATAAAACTGTCAGCTTGAACATCAGCCTGTCTAATAAAACCTGGTATTTTCCAAACACACTCCCTGGAGATGCTTGTTTTGTTTCTTCTCCTGATGTGGGAGAGAGTGCCGGGACTGGGGTGGCTGAGGGGGTGCAGCTGCAGGGGGCAAGGCAGGAACTCCCATTTCCTTCCCTGCACCCCAGCTTTGGCTTCTGTCCCTTGCACAGGACCTGCCAGCCATGCCTGAATCATTTGGCTGCTTTTCCAACCTGTCTCCTTGTGCCATAGGTCCAACAGGCAAAGCGAACCCCAACTCCTTTGCTTTGTGCCTCAGATCAGTGTGATCCTCCCTGGTGAGACAGATCCCACCTGCCTCAGCAGATGCTGTCTGGGCACCACGACAGAAGGCAGAAGTCAGGGACCACACAGGAAAACCCCGGACTGGGGATCACAGCAGAGGGCAGGGAATCATGGAGGAAGGCAGGGAATTGAGGAGCATGGAGTTGGAGCATGGAGGTGGACAGGGGTGTTGGGATCCCAGCAGAGGGCAGGCAGGTGGTCAAGGACCATGGAGCAAAGAGCGGGGCTTGTCATCCTCCATGGGGAAGGACAAAGGGGTTGGGGACCATGGAGGAGGGCAGAGATTTGGGGACATGGAGGAAGGCAGGAGGGGAGTACCATAGACGAGGACAGGGTCTGGGGACCATGGAGGAGGACAAAAGGGTAGGGGACCACAGCATGCAGCAGGGGCTCTCAGCAGCCCCCCAGTGAGGGGTGGATGGAGGTACCCTCCCACCAGCAACTGGGGCTCATGCAAACTGCTCATTATAACCCCATTCCCAGCCTGTCTGTCTGTCTTCTTTCCAACTATCTGTCTCACTCACTAATCAAAGAAGATTGTTCCAAGAAAGCTGGAAGAAAAGAAGGAATGTCTCATTTGGCTGTGGCTTCCTTTGGAAAGTCTGGAAAAACTGTGGCATCTCGACGTGCATGAAGGTCTGCCTGGCAAGAAGCGCATTTTCCTTCCAACGCTGCTGTAAAGATGTGAATCATGAGCCGGTAACGCTCCTGGCAGCGTGAACCCCAATTCCACTGAGACACGGTGCTGGCAGCGACTCTGCTGTATCTCTTGGATGGAAAAGACAAACATTTATCATAGTGACATTGCTGGGGAAGAGCTGCCGGTGCTGCCGAGAGCCTGGCGGCGGCCGGATCCTGCCAGCGCCCAGGGTGCTCCCACCAAGTTACCAAAGGTCCCCCGAAGTTCCTCAAACACCAGCAAAGGGGTTTCCAGTCCCTTTTGGGTTGTCCTCTTCAGCTCCTCAGTGGCATTTCTTGCAGGCATGAAAATACCCCGGATCCAATCATCAGGAAAAGAATAAAAGCTTTTGGAAAGGTCTGCTAGGAGCCAGGGAGAGCCCTGGTGCTCTGCCTGCTGCATGGAGGAGGTCCCCACCCAGTCTGTTTTCTGCTGTTCCCATGCATCCAATGCTGGGGCCAAACTCCTTCCAAACCTTGCCCCTCAAAACTCCCTGTGATGCAATTGCAAGACTGCAGTGGCTTCATGTTTATGAAGCCAGTCACTCCCTGCCCAGGTGCTCCCAAAAATCTGCCCACCTGGTTGGCCACCACAGAGCTGGGGCTGTCACTCTCCCTGCTGGCAGCAGGTGCCTGGCTGGGTTCAAGCTGCCATTTACACCTCCTGGAGCAAACAAAATACCCCTTCCATGTAAGCCCCTCCTTCTTGGGTCTGTGGAACTCCACGCTGCCCCAAGAGCACCCTGGCTTGCAGAGACCCCAGCCCTCTGCATCCCTCCCAGGACAGGGTCTAGACTCAGGCTTGGAGTTGGAAGAGTTTTGACATTAAGTGTGAATGTGCAGTGCGTGGATTCAGGACATGTTGGACAGAAGCCTCGCCTCAAACCAGAGCACTGTGGTCAGCTTGTGTCTGTGGAGAACCCCAAAATCAACACATTTTGCCCAAGATGTGCAGGACACTGAACCAGGAAGGCAAGTAAAGCCATGTCCTGGAGAGTGTGCAGGGGCTTGGGGAGCACTTCCCTTGGCTGACACCAATGGAATCACAGGTTGGAGAAGCCATCTAAGATCATCAAATCAGCTGTTAATCCTGAACTGCCAAGGCCACCACCAAACCATGTCCCCAAGTGCCACATCCCCACATCTCCATGGGAGGAGGATTTGCAGGCTGCAAAGGGGTTCAGACCCAGAACTGGGGTTTGCATGTAGCATTGGTGTTTCCTGGAGGAGACAGGATGAAGGAAGGGGAGCAAACCCACATCTGGAGCTGTCTGCCTTGGGAAAAGGAATGTCCAAAACGACTGTCTGCTTGAGGGAGATGGGAAAAGCCTGGTTATTGGCCCCAAGGGATCACCACTTGCTTTAGTACACTTACAGGGCAAGCATCAGAGGAGCCAGGGCAGCCTGGAGCCTGGGAAGGGGATTTTCAATCCATGAGGTGTCCAGCAAATGCTACCCCTGAAAAATTGGGGGGTGATGGGTGGTGGGCCAGGGCCTGGGAGTACCTCTAAGCAGAGCAGAGGCCAGAGGATGACAGGGTGCTCACACACTGCTGTCCCTGGCCAGGAGCTGCTGCAGCCCAGGCAGCAACTTGGTGCCACATCACAGTGAATTCCCAGCAGTTATTTTATGGGTGCCCAGCACAGGCTGGATCATTTTGCTGCTCCTTCTCTAACATGTTCATTAGTGGTCATTTAATTACAGGATGCAAAGACAAGCTGTTCCAAAATCCTCATGTACCTGTGCAAAACATGCAATGAGTAATTAGTGCTGCTAATGAGAGAGGGAGTCACAGTATCCACAACAGGAGATACCCATCAGCATCCCAGCAAACCTGCAATTCACCCTTACCCACGTGGACTGCTCTGATCTGGAATTATCCCAGTAGCCTTTTTGGGGCAGAGGGAGGGAAAATGGAATGTGGGTGAGATGGTGACAGGTGGCCAATTCCTACCCATGGGGGAGACAAGAGGTGTCCCAAACCACCTGTATTCCCATCAAAGGCTGTTGGTGGGAATGGGAAGGGGGTGCTGGTGCCACCACCACTTCAGCTCTGGATCAAAATTCAGCAGCACAGGCAAGGCCCTTGCTTCCTTGTGACTTTCCAGTGCCATTGGCCTGGGGATGGGAGTTGGTGGGGCTGAACATGCAGACTGAACACTCCCAGGGCAGGGAACGCTGCCGGCTGCTTCCCGGTAGCTGTGATTAATTGCTGTTAATATTAAATTCAGCACTTTTATGCAGGACGCAGAAGTGCTTAGGCAGAAGCCCAGCTCCCATCCTACCTGTCATTAAAAAACATTGCAATTAAGCTCTAGTGGAAGGAAATACAAGTAAATGCATCCTCTGTAAGTGGCTACAGCTTTCCACAGACATCTGTGTCCCCTGTTTCCTCTCGGCTGGCTGAGCTGCTTCTGTTTTCCCTCTTCCCACGACCCATACATTGCTTTTTCTCCTTAATCCTGCCCACAGCTCCCAAAGGCGAGGGCTGGAGAGGGGAGGAAAGGAGCCCCAGGGGAGGAAAGGAGCCCCAACTGCCCCTGACCCATTGCCACCGGTGGAAAGTTCGTGTCAGCTGCAGCTGCAGCCCCAGCCCCGGCCAAAATCAAGGCTGTGCTCTGGGTATCTGCTCACCTAGTTGGATCCTGATGCTCTCTTTGGTCCTCTCCGTGGGCAGAAATCCAAATGCTTCTGCAGGAGGAAGGGGTGCTACTGCCCCAATATAAAGCATTTAACAAATTATTTCCACTTTGCAGCAGATCTGGATGGGATTTTCAGCAGCTGAGACCTGCTCCTGCTTAGGTCAATGATGACAAACTCACCCAAATGCTCCAGGAGAGCCAGCTCGGCCTCCAATCCTGCAGGGCTCAGCACAGCCCGAGCTCTGTGGCAGAGCTGTGCCAACAAGCACAATCATGTGGCAAAGCTGAACAGGCTGGGGGGTTATTGCATCCCAGGACAGGGTTTTCCTGTGGTATTGTCCCCCTGGTTTACTCCAGCGGTGGTTCTTCACCTGGAAAAGGATGAGGCAGGATGCCAGAGGTGGGGTGTGGGGCAGGTAGTGATGGGTCAGCCTGAGCCAGAGGACACCCAGAGGAACTGTGGTGGCAGGGCCTGAAGGGACAACCTCTTCTGCCTCTCCCCAGTGACCAACGGGACTGTGACGTGGCCAGAAGTTGTGGTTAAAGTTCAGGGAATGCCAGGAGAGGCAGGTGGGAGTGACAGCCACATACAGCCAGGTCTGCCAGGTCATTGTGTGGCCAGAGTTCCTGTCAGGTCCTTAAAGCCTCCAAAAAACCAAGATAAGACTTAGGGCAATGGAGTTGGAGATAAAAAGGGGCAGCGAGATAAAAATAAACTCAGTGCCAAGGATGATACCAGTGCCAGGAATACTACATTGAAGATTTTAGACCTGGGGGGAGAAAGATCAAGTGAAAGGTGTCCTGAGTGCCAAAGCTGGATTTCCAGAGCCCCAAAAGATGCTGGCAGAATCACAGAAGGTCAGGATTGGATGGGCAGGGCAGAGGGGCACCAGGTGTGCCTAGATTTGGGCAGATCTGGGGCTCTGGCAGCTGGAGGTCTGGGGTGCAACGTGAGGACTGTGGGTGCTGAGTGGCAAAGAGTGGTGACAACAGTGCCCACAGCAGACTGTGCCTCTGGCCACATCCCAGGCTCTGCTGATGCAGCTGAGGAGGGAAAGGTTTTGCTGGGATCATGGTGCTGATGAAGACAGGGTTGTTCCCCTGTTGCTTGCAAACATCGTCATCATGTATATAAACACGAAATGCCAAAATGTGAGTCAGCCCAATGGCAGTTTGGCTCCTGCACCAACAGCCTGATAAATGGTGGAACCAGAGCTTGCAGAGGGGATTTATTCCTGTTTCAGGGGTTTCAAGAAGTTGTTTCATGGCAGGTACAATATACTCCCAAGATAGAAAAGAAAAAAAAAAATTAAAATTAAAAAAAAAATTATAAAACAAGGGGTTTTTTCCAATTAGTTTCTCTCTATTGATGAGGGGAAACCTTTCAGTCTCAGGTAATGGCCAAACATACTTTTTTTAGAGAGCAAAGAAATGCAGACAGTATTTGCATGTGAGCTATAGATTCAATTTTTATGAAGGTGGGGGGGGCGGGTTTAATATTTGCTGAATAAGTTTTGTGGCCCAGTGCTGTGATCCAGCATAACAAAAGGTCCTATTCACACAAGGGAGCAGATCTGAGACCACCACATGAATCTTAATTCCTGAATTTCTCAGGGTTGTTTTTTTTTTTTTTCAAACATGAAGGATCCCAATGAGCCGATTATGCAGACCTTGATATAATGTCATTTTTTAAATTAAAATGCTAGAGTTTAAACTCTGCTCTGTAAACAGTCTGGCCTTCATTTCTATCTCCAGGTGTCAATAATCCCATGAGGGTCAGCAAAACCAACCACAGATATAAAGTTGAGTGTGTGTGAAAAGTATCTGCAGGATTGAGGCCAGCGATTGCAAAACAGTTTAAACTATAATCCTCCATTTTCATTAGTTTCTTGAAAAACTTCTGCTGTGGGCTTGAAATCCTTCCTGTTTTGTTGAGCCAAAGGTGATTTTTCTCCCCAGCAGTCTGAGCACAAACCTTCCTGCTGGTTTTATGTTGTCAGGCTTCAAAAATCACATTTCCCACTAAGGACATTCTGCCCTTTTCACTGAGAGAGCTTGACATTGACATCTATCGTGTAAACAAAGCTAATTAAAGACAGTTATTACTTGCTAGACATAAAATTCTTCCAACCCCACAGTCCAGTAGATTTGGCTGCTTTTGGTAAGTGAAGCTCTCCCTATTCTGCAGAAACACTGAATACATTTCCAACCTAAGAGGTTTCTTCAGCCCTGTATCTCCTTATTTTCTGTGAGATTTGAGGCCTGTAAAAGGGAATTCTTCCAGTCCATGGTGTTTGCCACATCTTTGCCTTTGCAGGAGGAGGATGGAGCAGCCCAGACCATCCCTGCTGTCAGCCTCACGCTCCTGCAGCACCCACAGGAGCTGGGAGCATCCTTCATTCCTGTGTGTTCATTTTTCAGCCTAATATACAATTTAAGTAAGACCTCAGCCCAAAAACTTTACATCTGCATCCTCTCTTAGGACACTGAGCAGTGCACAGCTGGTGGGCTCCAGGCAGTGGCCACCTGAAGCTCTGTTCTGTTGGAGAAAGAAACATCCTCTCACTAAGCTGTCACTGTGTGTTGCCTTTTTGGGGGGAAATGAAGGCAGTGACTCTGTGTTGCTGAAGTTTCCGTGGTTAGAGAAACAAAACTGCTCATCTAGGGACAGAGGTGGGCTGTGGGCTGGTTTGCACTCAGGCTGGGGTTGGGATGATGGTAATCTCCCCAAGAGCCCTGCCCACATTTCTGGCTTGGAAGAAGGAGTTTGAGGCTGTAGCAAAGTGATGGACTTGGTGCCTCCTGGTCTGAGCAGTGCAGCTGGGGGGGTGAGACAGGGCAGGAGGAAAAGTTGGGTAAAAGTCCACACAGCTCCACCCAAAGTGTCCCTAAAGCCATCCATGGGACTTGACTGTGAACTGAATGCAATGAGAAAAGGAAGCAACAGATCCAGATGAAGGGCAAGTTCTTCATTAAGAGCTTAAATGATCCAAATAAAATATTCAGACATGGCAATAGTTATTTGATTTATAATAGAATGATCTTAATGAATATGTATTACAACTGTGAAAGGGGAATAGGATATTTTCCCTGCTTTTCAACAGAGACAAAGCTGAGGAAGGAATGGAAACAAGGACGGTAAAAGAGGATAAATGAGCAAAAAGCCACTTAGCACAATCAATCTGCTTCTCAGCCCCCACTTCCCTGGTGCATGGCTAGAGCCTTTTCTCTTTCTCTGGTTACATGTCTCTGCCTCCTGAAATCACTGCAGAAGTGGGGAAAATCCTTCAGCTGAAGATGGTGGGATACCTTACTTTAATATTTTCAGCCAGGCTTCAGCTTTGTAGCTTATTAAGTTACAGGTTCCCCAGCTCCCCAGGAATTTAACATTAATAACTGAGATGTTCTGACTGGACATGTTAGTCACACAATGGGCTTGTTTGGTTGTTTTTTTGTTTGGACTGAAGAAATATTGAGGGGCAATTTCAACTCCTGCTTTTGTTTTCCACGTGCTCTAGAAGTTAATTTCCCAAATAAATAGACAAGGTGTAGGACAGTTTTAGGCATGAGTTCACACATATTAGCATGGTCTGTACCAGGTTCCCTTTGGTGAATAACTCATCTCTCTGAATCTACCAAGCAGCCTCTGAGCAGTTCTCACACATACAAATCATTCAGAGCTTCTGAAGCTGCAGCCTGGAGGAAACCTTTGGTGGGAAATTGCTGGAAAGCCTGTCGTGGGATTTTCCCTGCCTGCTCCACTGGGAGTTCAATGTGTGCCACAAAGCACGGGGGTGTGATTTCTGCTTATTGATGGTGACTGTTGGTGCTCCCATTCACCCAACTCAAGGAGATTCCTGGTTTATAAAAGGATTAGGGGCCCATTCCTAAATCCTGGTAACATTTAGCCAATAAATGCTGGATTGTAGCATTTCTCCCTCTGTGACCTTTCACTGTGTTCTATGTGCCACTTTGTCCTGCTCCCCCAACTCCCTCTTTTAACAAACATTTGCTGTGTTCTCAGTTCTCAGAACCACTATTACCCTTCCCCTGTGGAAGCAAGCATTCCCTCTTACCTCTGTCAAAGGGTATTTATGTACTTGCCTCATGCACAACCAGCAGGACCCAGTCCTGAGTGACTTCACACTTTATTTCCACAATACACTGCAACTGTCAGGGCAGCACCACAGGTAAAGATGCCTGGAGGATGTGATAAGCACCTCTGCCAAAGTGTCATGTTTTAGTGTTTTCAGCAACGTTTTCTTCCCATTTCGTTTCCTCTGGAAACAGAAAAAAAGCACATGGCACAAACATGCATCCATGCTCAGTTTTAAACATGAGTTTTTGGAAGGTGTTTGCTTTCACATTCAACCTGGACTAGTGGAAGGTGTCCCTGCCACAGCAGGGGGTTGGAAGGAGATGATCTTTAAAGTCCCTTCTGACCCAAACCATTCCATGATTGTTTGATTCTATAAATTGCCCTGTATGAATTTTTCTTGGTTCATCCAAGTCTCAATCCTACCACCACAACAATAAATTGAAATAACAACTAATTCTTGTGTTTGTAGACAGAAGTGAAGTTTTTCCAAGCTTGAGAACAAGCTACAAGCTATTTTCTACACAGAAGTGTGTAGAAATTGTCTTAAATACAAACAAAAAGCTGATATAATAGTTTCTCAATGCCTTCCACTTCATACTTCTCACATCATTGCTAAGTTGCTGAGATGTATCTGCTCCACTGAAGGAGTGAGGGTCATGTAACTTTCTGGATGTCACTGGAGTTGCAGCCACACAGGCGAAGTCCTAGGTACAGGTGAGAAGAATGTTGACTTCAACCCTTTTTGGGAAAAAAAAAAAAGTGCACCAGAAATCCAATATTACTGAGTTTGGTTATTAAAAAAAAAAACGTTGGCACCTAAAGGGCAGAATAACAGATTTGTGGCTAAAATAGAGCCAGGGAAAGAGCAAGTGAATCTATTCAGGGATGCAGTTGGGAACACTCTGCTTGGCTCTCACCAGACCCATTCCCAGCTCAGCCGTGCTCGGGGTCACCTTTCCACCGCGGATCAACCAAGACGAGGGATCAGGTCACAAAAATGCCCCAGCAATCCTCTTCTTCCCAGAAATCTAAATTTAAAAAGAGCCTGGTGCACACATAGCAAATGTTTCACCAAGTTTTACGTTGTGTAACTGCTTGTGGCACATGCAATTCTTTAGCTCGGGTTTTCTGTGGATTTGCAGCAGGTATTGCTCCCAAACCTGCAGTGTGTGCACGAGGTGACTGCATAATCCTGTAATTACACCTGTAAATCCTCACCCCCACCTCTTTTCAACTGAATAATCCCAAACACTAAATATAAAACATGTTTCAATTTGCAACTGCATCGTTGCAAAAACCCCAAAATGGTAGAATTGTGTGTTCCAACCTTCATACCTGTTGCAGAAATGACAAATTTTTAAAATATCTACAGTTTCCTCTATAGTACTGCAGGAAAATCCTGTGCCAAGGATCACATCTCGTCTGCCCATGGTTTGAAAGTGGTTACTGATTTTTGTCTGCCTGTTGGAATGGCCTTGCCTTGTGGAAAATAGAGCCAGTTCAGACACGTTTAATGGAAGCACCAGAAACTGTAGTTTGCTTGGATCAGGAAGAACATGACACCATCCTGCAGCATGCAGGAAAGGAAAAACAGGAGCACCCATGGGAAAAGGGCACCCCAGTGCTGCTTGACAATGGGAATCCTCTTGTAGGATGCCATAAATCACAAACACTCATTTGCAAGAGAAAAAACTGCAGAGCTTGAGAAGGGCAGATCGACTGAATTCACATTATCCTCATTCTTCCCACTATTTGACTGCTGCTCTTGGTCATTTCCCCAGGTTTTTGCTGTTTTGTGCTGTGCTATAAAGCAGAGTTGCCTCATGGCAGCAGGACTGACTCAGCTCTACCTTGGGAATGCTGGTAGCTGAACTCCAGTCAGTGCTTTAGAGCTTCTACCAAGTTTTCTTGCCATTATTTCCTAATGGCTTAAGACTTTGCTTCAGTTTGGTTATAGCTTGTCCCTTGTCTCCCTAATTTGTATGTCCTGAGAAACTGCAAGCAGGTGGAGAGGGAGCTTGATGCTGGGCTAGGTGACATCAACGACTGCCACTTGTAAAGTCCTTCTCTTGCTCTTTATTCTTTGGGCCTTCCACATCCACACAGTCCCATTCATAGCAACCCTAACACTCCTATTTTGAATATTAAAGTGCCTTTCACTTCCTTTTTTCTTTTAAGCAGCAGAATGCCATGCAAGTCCCTGCACTGTTTGTAGCTATAAAAGCATGTCAGATGTGGCTGGATTTGCAGACAACAGTGGTACTTCCTCTCTTCGGAAATGGAGCAAGTTTCTATTTTGGGCTGTGCTGACTCAAGGGTGAGGTACCCAAGCTGATTCAGCAGTTTGGCAAGCCAGGAGAACTTCTGGTCATGAATGGAATGAGCAATAAATTGAAGTTTGTCTTCATCTTAAAGAAATGTATATTTGAGTGAAGCCACCTCCTGGTGGCAGACATTTTGTCAGATTAGTGGAATATTCTGCATTGCTTTTGGCAAAAAGACCCCTCCAATGAGACAACTATAAAGCCTGCAAGTAAAATCCTGGTCCCAGGGGAGTCAGAGATTCCCACTCATCCAGACTGGGATTTATCCTCCCTCTTGAGTCACATAAAAAGATCTTTTACTGCTTACTTGCGTGTTTAGTCTGTGCATCTCATCTGGGACATGAAATCCTCTCAGTGATATGAATAAATTGAACAGCAATTTCAGAAGGATGAGAATACAGAACACAAAACCAACCTGGCCAACTCAAGGAAGTGAGAATGCACCACCCATTTACTCAGCTTCCGTGGGTTCATGTGGAACAGATGTCAAAGGTAACCCTTGTGCTCTTCTGCTATGGAAAAATGAAATAAACATTGTGATACTTTATAATTTTTAAAACCATGGAGAAGTAACAGTCTTTCACAATATTTGCCAATGTTTACCTGTTAGTCTGTGAACAGAAGCCAGATTTGTTGAGTTTTTGTTTTCCTAAATGAGTTCTTTCACCTGGAGGCTTCCAGGATTCAAAACAAAGCTTGCAATAAATGCTCCGCATGTCAGCAAGGAGGAAGACACAGAAGTTTGTCAGAAAGTGAGATCTTTCTATGCATTAAGGCAAGATAGCACGAAATGGGTCATCTGAGCTGTCTCCCTTGAGCCCCCTTCTGTCTGTGGATGGTCCAAACAGGTTTTAACACATTTGCCTTCATCTTTATGCTGTTTCCAGACAGGATCAATAATCCCCACAGTCCCCACCCACGGCATCCATGCTGCCTGTTCTTCCAGGCTGCAAGCTCTTCCCTTTGACAGCACGCAACAAAAGCTGCAAACTTCCAAAGAGCATTCCTCCTCCCCAGCCACAGCAACCCTGCTAGCATTGAGGCACGCCGTTGTTCCAGCCAGCCCCTCCCGTGTCATATTCTCCTGCCTCATGAAGGCGGCTCGTGGAGCCTAAAAAAGCATCATGTGGGCTGTCACATTTCAGAAGCCCCCAAATAGCTTTGCGTGGCTCCATCAGATAAGCAGGGAAGTACAATATTCTGAGCGTCAAACAACAGCTCATGGTTACAGCTCACAGAGCTCGTTCCTCTCAGAGGGGAAGGAAATTCAGTTCCATAGACTAAATGTGCATAGTTAGTGGCTTGATGTTAAAAGAACTCTGCAAGGAGGATTTGCATTTGCCCAGCTATTGCTGTGTGAAATATTTCCTCTAGCTCAGTCTCTGAGAAAGGAAACCAGTCACAGAGTATTTTGGAAGGGTGGTCAGAGTTCTCCACAGGGAATCAGCACAACCAAGTCCAGAATGAAGCCAGGACTCAATACCCAGACTGCATAGAGTCTCTCAGCTCTATCAGGATGGCTCATTGTGGTCGCTAAGAAAGTGATCCAGAGGAATTATCCTCCTTAAAGGATGTCACAGACATGCCCCACTCAGGGACACTCTGTCTGTTACACCCGCCCTGGATAAAAACAAATCAGAAGGTGGTGGTGAGGAAATAACAAAGACAACCTCAAACCACTTCTTGCTCTCTAAAACAAATCTCAGTCACACTTAAAATGAATCCAAGCATCACTGGCGTTTGTGGGTTTTCTGCTTCGTGTACTTAATCTGCTGCTTGAATTCAACAGAGAAAAATTTACACAATAAAAGCAAAGTGAAATTAAAAATTCAGTGTTTCAGGAGACAGCACGAGGTCTGTCCCAGCCAGAACAGAGCTACTGAAAGTGAAGATAACTGTTCCTTGACTGTACATGCAGGGTGTCTCCATGGAATTTGATAAGGCAAGGGAAGGTGGGTGGATGGCTGGGCCGGTGAGTGTTGGCCGACTGTTCCACCCAAAAGATCAAGCAGAGCAGCAAGATGGGAGTCTACAGGTTCAAAGTCTAATGGGAGCTCCTTGGGGGAGCAAGGATTCTGCACATCCTTGAAATCCCCATTTGAAGCTTAGCAAAGGAGGTCTGACAAGTCAGATGTCTCCTTCCATCCCATCTCCCTCCTTCAAACATGTAAAGAAAAGCTGGGAAAGAGGAACTATTTTATTAGTGGAGATCAAAAGCTGTCTCTGACCAGCAGCCAGACAAAATTTGGCATCATGTGGGTCACTCAGTGAAAACTTGTGATGTAGCCAGTATCTTTGATGTGATTCTGTTTATTCTAAGAACATACAAAGTCCCACTTTACGGAGTGCAGGGGAACAAAACAAAAAAATCTACGCTGGAATTTCAGTACCTCTTAAATCTCTAAGTTCAAATCACGCAACATAAACCTTACAGGTTTGCATAAAAAAAAATTAAGTTTTACCTTAAATTCTCTGCCAATGAGGTAACTTTTTTTTCCTTTTCCGACCACGCCTTTGAATTCTTGGAAGCTGTTACATTTCTTTAATCCTGCAGATTAAATAAATTCATCATCCTATATGAAGTAAAAATGTAACTTAATGTATATTTAGATGAATCAATAAAAAGGTTGGAAAGAAGTTTTAGTAAATTTATCAATTAATTGCCAAGCCCAGTAGGCCATCCTGCCTTTCTGCTCTGTCAGCTCAGGGATTTCTCTCTTCCCAACAGTGTTTATGTAAGAGCTGCACGGTAAGCAGCACTCGCTATAAAATATTGATCAGCTAAGCCATTAGCTGGAATTCAAGAGACAACTATGTCACAGCAAAACCAGAACAATTATTGCTATTGATTGGAATTTTTTAGAGATTATTTTGATATTTGAGCATGTCAGGAAATACAAATTTCTTCTAAATAATAATACCAGAAACATACGTTACAGCATGGTTACAGGACATCTTTACAAAGGAAATGGAAAATAGGGCAGGTTTCAATTTCAGTAATGGTGTGGCCACGGATTTTGTATTACTGTTTTTGAAAAAGAGTGTGGAGAGTCATAGATCATTGTGGCTGGAAAAGACCTCCAAGGCCATTGAGTTCAACCTTCGACCCAAGAGTACCATGCACACTAAACCCTATTGTGAAGCACCATGTCCACTCCTTTTTTTGAACATTTCCAGGGATGGTGACTCCACCACTGCTGTGGGTGCCTTGTGCCAGTGTCTGACCACCTTTCCAATGAAAAAATTTTCCCAATATCCGATCTGAAGATGTCTTGGCACAACTTGAGGCCATTTCCCTGTGTCCTGTCCCTGTTCCCTGGGAGCAGAGCTTGACCCCCCCGGCTGTCCCCTCCTGTCAGGGAGTTGTGCAGAGCCAGAAGGGCCCTCCTGAGCCTCCTTTTCTCCAGGCTGAGCCCCTCTCCCAGCTCCCTCAGCTGCTCCTGGTGCTCCAGGCCCTCCCCAGGACTCTCTCCAGCCCCTCAATGTTTGTCTTGTCTTGAGGGGCCAAACACTTTACCCCGGGATTGGAAGTGCCCCAGCACAGGGGATGGTCACTGCCCTGGTCCCTCTGGCCGCAATATTACTATTATTACACTAGCACCTTTGGCTTTTTACGGGATGGTGTGGTCTTTAGAGGAGAAGGGATTGCAGGAGGAAGGACAGCTGGAATGAAGTGCTTCGCTGGGGAAGACTCACCTGGAAAAAGTAAATAGGATTCAGGGAAGGAGAAGCCACAGCAGGAAGAGCTGGGGCTGGAGCTGAGGGGCTGAGAGGAATGAGGTGCGACCAATTTGGGAACATCACCTGTGAGCAAGGGTGAGGGATGCAGAGCTGGGAAGAGGAGAGGGAGCTATAGCACCAGCAGGGAGAAGCCCTGTGAAGAAGGAAAGCTACGGTCCATCTGCGAGAAGAGATAATGAAACTGAGGGAGCGGTGCAGGCGAGATAGCGTCAGCCATAAACAAGCGGAGAACGAGGAGAAAAATAACCCAGCGAGTTTACAGCGGGGCTCGGGCTGAATTGTTTGGTAAAGTGCGTGTTGTCTGCGCATGGCAATTGTCAGCCGGTGGGGAGGGCGGTGGCGGGGGCAGCCCGGGAACCCCGGCACCCGGCCCCGAGGACTGTCCCCGCTGAGGGGCCGCCCGGCTCCCGCCACCCCTCACTGTCCCGTGCTCGCCTCACGGAGAGTGCCACCACCATCACAGGCCATCCCTCTCTGAGGGGACCGTCCCCGCTCCTGCCCGCGCCCCTCGCACTGAGGCGGGAAGTGTGTGTTTGTGTGTAGGGGGGGGCGCGCTCCCGCCGCGCCGCCGCGCCCAGTTGGCCAGCGGGGGCGCGCTCCCGCAGCCCCCCAGAGCCCCCCCCCCGCGCCGTGAGGAAGATGGTGGCGGCCGCTTGAGCGCGTCCCCGCGCTCCCCTTCCTCCCCTCAGTCGGGCGGGCGGGCGGAGCGGAGGGGAGCGGCTGCTGCTGCCGTCCCGGCTGGGCGGGCGGCTGGCTGAGGGCGGGAGGCGGCCCCTCGGCGGCGGCCGTGCGGGGAGGAAGCGGCGGGCAGCTGCAGCCGACATGGAGGAGCGGTCCCCTCCCGGCGGGGGCCCGGCGTCCCCCCCGCGGGGCTGAGCCAGCGGCCCGCCCGCCCCGCGGCTCGGGAGGGCTGCGGGGGAGCGGGGCCAGCGGCGGGCGGCGGCAGCCCCGGCCCGGCTCGGCCCAGGCGAGGGGACTATGCGGGGCTGCCCCGGCGCGCTGTGTGCGGAGCCCGGCGAGCGGCCGATCGCCGCGGCGCTGCCCGGCCGCCCCTACGCGGCGGGCACCGGAGGAGACTAGAGGCGACTCTGCGAGGCGCCCGGTGGCTTCGGCAACCCCAGAGACCCAAGTCCGGCGCGGGCTCTTGAGGAATTGACAACATGGCTTCCCCACCGCACCAGCAGCTGCTGCATCACCACAGCACCGAGGTGAGCTGCGACTCCAGCGGGGACAGCAACAGCGTGACGGTGAAAATCAACCCCAAGCAGCACCAGGGCTGCACCTCTTCCAAGCACTGCAAGTACAGCATCTCCTCCAGCTGCAGCTCGGGGGAGTCAGGGGGCACCCGCCGAGCCGGCGTAGCGGGCGGCGGTGGCTCCGGCCTCCGCCGGCAGAAGAAGCTGCCGCAGCTCTTCGAGAGGGCCTCTTCCAAGTGGTGGAACCCCAAGTTCGACTCCAACAACCTGGAAGAGGCTTGTATGGAGAGATGCTTCCCGCAGACCCAGCGCAGGTTCCGCTATGCCCTCTTCTACATCGGCGTGGCCTGTCTGCTCTGGGGCATCTACTTCGGCATACACATGAGAGAGAAACAGATTGTTTTCATGGTGCCGGCTCTGTGCTTCCTCCTGGTATGTGTAGCTTTTTTTGTGTTCACTTTCACTAAGACTTATGCCCGCCATTACGTATGGACTTCGCTGATACTCACCCTCCTGGTGTTTGCTCTGACCCTCGCTCCGCAGTTCCAGGCTCTGAAGCCTGTCTCAGGAAGTGGTGACATGTCCAACCGGACTCCGCCGGCAGATCCCACGGACACTTGTCTTTCTCAAGTGGGCAGTTTTTCTATGTGTATTGAAGTGCTCTTGTTGCTTTACACAGTGATGCACTTACCCCTGTATTTAAGCTTGTTTCTGGGACTGTCGTACTCGGTCCTCTTCGAGACCTTTGGTTATCACTTCCGTGATGAGAACTGTTTCACACCTCTGGGAGCTGGTGCAGTTTACTGGGAGCTGTTGAGCAAAGCCTTCCTGCACATCTGCATCCACGCCATCGGGATTCATTTATTTATCATGTCCGAAGTCAGATCAAGAAGCACATTCCTGAAAGTGGGGCAATCCATCATGCACGGAAAAGACTTGGAAGTGGAAAAAGCCCTGAAAGAGAGGATGATTCATTCTGTCATGCCAAGAATAATAGCCGATGACTTAATGAAGCAGGGGGATGATGAAAGTGAAAACTCCATCAAACGTCATTCCACCTCAAGCCCCAAAAACAGGAAGAAGAAGCCCTCCATACAGAAAACCCCCATAATATTCCGTCCTTTTAAAATGCAGCAGATAGAGCAGGTGAGCATTTTGTTCGCAGATATTGTTGGCTTCACTAAAATGAGCGCCAACAAATCAGCCCATGCCCTGGTGGGACTCCTGAACGACCTCTTTGGACGCTTTGACCGTCTGTGTGAGGACACTAAATGTGAGAAGATCAGCACTTTGGGAGACTGTTACTACTGCGTGGCCGGCTGCCCCGAGCCCCGGGCAGACCATGCCTACTGCTGCATCGAGATGGGCTTGGGGATGATCAAAGCCATCGAGCAGTTCTGCCAGGAGAAGAAGGAAATGGTGAACATGAGGGTCGGTGTTCACACTGGGACAGTCCTGTGTGGCATTTTGGGAATGAGGAGGTTCAAGTTCGACGTGTGGTCCAACGATGTCAATTTGGCCAATCTGATGGAGCAGCTCGGGGTGGCTGGGAAGGTCCATATTTCGGAAGCTACTGCCAAATATTTGGATGATCGTTATGAAATGGAGGATGGAAAGGTGGTTGAGCGCGTCGGGCAGAGTGTGGTAGCCGACCAGTTAAAAGGTAGGTGCTTTTATTTTGTTGTTACTTGTTTTTCTTTTGTGAGGGAACGGAGTTGCCCCGGTGCCTGCTTTGTGCTTGCTGACCGTGTTTTACATTTGATTCAGTGTGCTGATGATCACAAACACCCAGGGCAATTACAGGATAAAAGATGCCACGGAGATAAGAGTAAAAGATCATCTGTGGTACTCAAAATAGGCTTTAAAACTCAGAACTCCTTCTGAGGGGGTTGCCTTGTAGGGAGGAGAAGGTTCATGTGTTTGCTGTCTGCAAGAGGTTTTTGTTTTACTGTTGTGTGTCATCCTTTAATTCAGTAAGTAAACTTGTTAATTGACTTCATGTGCCATACAGAGAGCATATGTGTTTTGCAAAATTATGTATATCTGTGAAAAGGTTTTTTTGGCATCGGGAGAGTTGGGACTGCGAAGGCATTTGGGAAAAATGACAGCTGGATTCACAGAAAGAAATGAGCACTGTAGATTTGGCAGTTTGATATGGCAAGTTGTTGCAGTTTGGAGTTAGGCTGGAAAAAGTTACTCAGGTGGCTCAGTGAGCTGGCAGATGCTCTCATTTCTGCAGCTCGAAGGATCTGGGGATGAAACGGCAAATTTGCCTTTTGGAGAAGAAAATGAAGGATCCTTAAGTTCCCCTTGGTTAAGAGTCTGATTTTCGTTTTTTTACAGCGTTCATTTTGAACTGAAACTCCTGGCTGCTTTCTAGCAGCGCTTAGAGGCGCGTGCAGGAGGATTGTACGGGCTGAGGGTTTAATTGTCTCTTTTGTCAAAGCTGTGTCTCTTCAGTGCCGTGCCTTTGTCTCACAGAGAGATTGTTGTCTGCAGTGCTCGTAGTCCAAGGGGGGAGCAGATGGATCAAAATCGGAGTGGAATATATAACAAACCCTGTTATGCTCTGTGAGCTTATTCCCTCTGCTTATAAAAGTACCATTTTGATGAAGTAAACTGGAAAACTGTGTGGAAGAACCCGAAAGAGTCATAAAGCTGGCATTGCGATGGAGGAAGGAGATATTTGTGGCAACAAACACAAAAGGAGGCCAGGATGGTGGTAGAAAGGTCAGTGAGTAAGGACGTGGGGAGAGCACTGCAGAGCAGTGGTGGCAGTGGCAGCCACTTGCCCCTGGCAGGTGCTTGTTTTGATGTGACACAAAAACTTATTTTTGGTGAGCGAGCTGTCCGCATGCATACGGCAGCGGGGCTGCAGCGGGAGGCTCACGGCGAGCTACGACATCGGCAGTGACATTGGTGCCTGGGAGCCAGGGGCTGAAGCAGATGTGTGTCCCTGGGCTTTGGCTTTCTGTTTAGCTTCTAAAAATACAAATTCAGTTAATTTCTTTGAGAAGTGTTGACACTGATGTATTTCAGTGGGAGTGTGCTTTCCAGAAAACAGCATCAGACGTAACCTCGCTGTTACTCTAAGATGAATTTTGCTGTTCTAGTGGAAATAAATTGAACAGGTTGTAGAGAAACATCCCTGTGATATTTCCCTCTTCCTGTATCTTTACAGCCAAATGCTGTGTGAAGGCTGTGTTGTAGCAACAAATAAAATTCAGTATTTTTGCTATATTTATAACTGTTCTCAATATTAATCCAAATCGGACATGAACTTAGTTGTGGAGACTGATGGTACTGCTCCTCAATATCCTTATTTATTTGTTTATATTTTCTGGGAGATCACAAGAGCAGTGTGTAGAGCAATTATACCACATGCCAGCAGTGGGTTTTTCATGGTCTTTCTCAGACTTCTGTTCTGTCCTTGGTTGCATTTACCATGAGAGGGCACAGGCTGCTCTGCCTCCTCAGTACAGAGGTTTGGATTTTGCAGCCCTGAATGTCTTTCACAACTCCTGCTTCAGCCAGGCTACTACAGATGGACAAACTGATATGCAGTCTAGATAAGATGAAATTTGCTTTGTGAACTGACATTTAATGGTTTCTTTTTACCCTGAAATGTAGCTGGAGCATGTGGTAAGAATTACTTTAACAAGGAATATGGGTTGGGCCTTGCTTTTCCCCCATTTCTCTTCTGTATTTTTTTCATAGAACTGTAATCAGCTGCCATTTCTTACCAATGTCTTATGCAGTTATAGAAATCAGAGGCTGTGTGTACTTCTAAGCCAAGCAGACCTTTGCCATGACTGCCCTGAGCCACAGGTTTGTAGCACACTTACTCTGTTCCCTCCCATGCACAGACCCTCAGGGGATGTGGTAGTGGGTGCTTCAGAGCTGCCCATTTTTTCCTGTTTCCTCAGAACTTTGTTCTGCAGCCAGATTACTCAGCTGATAGGTAAATGCCATCAGGGGAAAAAATACATCAAAGCCAATGATAAAAGCCATCAGACAGCAGTGCCACGGGCTGGTGTGTAGGATCTGCTGCAGGGGAGGGTTTTGTTAGGGAGCAGCTCTAGATTTTAATAAGGGAAGCTGAGATTTCACCTCTTAATTAATTGATCTCTGCCAAGCACCTGCTTAGTTCTGTGAATGGAGGTGCTGTTAGGAAGCTTTACTTTACTATTTTCCCTGAGAATCCACTGATAGAAGCAATAGAGAAGAGGAAGTTTGTAGTGGTTGTTTAATTATGTCATACCCCATATTCTCTTCATAGAAGTGCTGTACAGATAACAGACATAAGCTTTGTTTCCCTACCAGTACTTCAATTCTCAGCTTCCTTTCAACCTTTGATATCTTAATTATATCCTATTTTTAATGCTGTATGTCTAGTATATTATCTCTTAATTGTCTGAGCTGCAGCAGTCGTAGCTATCTTTGAGGCTGAGTCCACAGGAGCAAGTAAACCCTTCAAAGAGCAAAGTAGGAGGTGCTGAGCACACGGTGTCCACGTTCCACTCACTTCAGGACTTCTACCTAACACTGCTCCTGGAGCAGGTCTTGGAACAAGAGTACCTCTGTGGCTGGAGCATGTCAGGCGTGCTCATGGAGCCAGTCCTTTGGCTCACTTCACCCCGAAGGAATCCAGGTGCAGCTCTGCAGTGTGCACCAAAGCAGGGTGTGGAGGAGTCACCTGGGCAAACTGCTTCAATACCCTGCTGCCCATTCCGTTTGAAATACTCAGGTTCATGTACCCCAATTTGTCCTAGTGCTGCTCTTCCTGTTTTTTGGACATGAGGCAAAACTAATTTTTTTTCTGCTTTATGGTTCACTGGAGTCTTAGGATGGGAACATCTTTCCTTCCTCCTTTGCTTTCTTGGCTCCTTAGTGCAAGCAGTGGGGCCCCGGTACGTTCCTTACCATTTCTGACTTCAGAATTAAATAGCTGGTGTTTAAAAGAAACCAAAAAGGAGAGCTTGCCAGTGATGCCTTGCAATATTTTTGCCTATTTCTGACTGCTCTGTGTTTTAAGATTCCTTAGACCCTGCGTTTTCACAGTACCTGATCCCCTTGGATGCGAAGAGAGCGCAGGAGAGCAGCGTGGCAGTGAATTTTCGAAGTCTGCAGATAAACCCCAGCCATCAGTTCAATTATATCTTCCATAATAATTTTCCTCTAGGATTTGAGACAATTCACATTTTCTGTTTTCTTGCAGAGCTTCCTAGCAAATAAATGTATTGAAGATGATGAGATACTGAGAGTCACACAGAACACAGGTTAATGTGTCCCTTTCGAGCTCCGGAGGCAGAGATCTCTTGGGATATAAAATGTTCTGCTTATGGAAATATTTTTGTTTTGCTCTGTTCTTCTTGGTTGTTTGCATTTCTCTTTCTTGTTACTTGGGAGGTCACAATATTGCTATTTACCAGCCAGCAACTCTTCCAGAAATACCAGGGTCACCGGCATCTTGTTTTTTGAGTGCTCAAAATACGTAAGCACGTTGGGGCAAGAATGCTTTCTCTGTGTTTACAGGGCATAGCACAGCAGAACCATGATTTCATTTGGGGCCTCTCTGTGTGCACTGATACCCAAAATAATTCCTGAACTTTCTGCAGCCAGACATCTTCTTGTTAAGTTTGCCTCAAGGAGTGGCTTTATTGCTGTATTCCTGTTAGAAGCTCTTGACAATACAGCCATGCTTTTCTCTCTGATTCTGTCCCTTACTTCATCGTGGAGGAAATGCTAAGGGATTCTTGTGCTCTCTGTCACCTGGCTGAGCCAGGGCTGGTGGCACAGGGGATGTTGGCTTTCACAGCACTTTCTGTAGGAACACCTACCAGGTCACCTGTGGCCAGCAGTGGCTGTTCCTGATAAAGCTTATCAAAGATCTCCAGCTGATGTGCTGCTTTCACTGTTCTCTCTGTTTCTTTTATTATCTGCTAATAATTTAAAATGTTTCTTTAGTAATAAGTAAATTGGTTATGAAAGTCACCATTTTGCTCAGTGGTGAAACCTTTTAGTCCATGAATAGCCTGGCTCTTTACAGGGTGGCAGCCTGTGACCCAGGGAGTGCTTTTCCCATGGCACATGGGATGCAGCCCTGCTTGGTGGCTTGATATTCCACTGCTGCTTCCCATTTGGGTTGCCAGCAACATGGCATGGGTGTTCCTGAAAGACAAAGCTCTTGGGTCAGGTTATGAAGAGATAAATCATTGAATTTTTCTTCCCTTCCTCTCTCTGTGATGGGTCAGGGGAGAGCAGGATCCCACCCTGACAGCACTGGAGTCTGCCCTGCCTGTCCTGGCTCCCTGTCCTTTACCAGCACTGTGCACAGAGGACCTGTAGCTGTCATGTGCTTGTGGAAGTTCAGAGGTAGATGAAAGATCAGATGAAAGTTTTCCTTGGCTTTTGGAGCCCAGCCTGCTGGGCACAGTGTAAATCTAGAAGGTTTGTGCTCATGCCAGCAGGATGGCTCTGCAGAGAGCTCTGCAGATTCAGCTTTGCTGTGGGTCTAAGGGCAGCTTTAGTCTTTAACAAGTGAGGGTTTTGGAGTCAATGAGAGAGGTTAAGGTGCTTGTCTTGTATCTTGCCAGCTGCTGTGCAGGTCTTTCTGTTCAGCTTCGGTTTCATCGTGTTCCATAAATGTAAGTCTTTAGATACAGGCTTTTTATATTTATTGAACTGGCTTGTGACACACTGTGATTCTGGATTTCATGTGCTCTGATACTGATCTGATGATCAGGCAAAAATAGAACAAATGTCTGTTTTTTAAAAAGTGGTAATTAAGTAAGCATGTGCCTGTATTTACATTTTCCCACAAAGAGAATTTTGGGTGCTGACCATGACAGTAAATTGTAGTGACCAATTTATCAGTTTTACATAATCTCACCTATTAACTGTTGTTGAGGTAGTGGTTCATGATCCTATGTGTGACAGTGAAAATAAAATATCATACACAGGTTCACTTCACCCCTGTATTTCAAAAACGGAAAGTGTTCAGTGACAGATAAGGAATAATCATTAGAGGTAATTTGCACAAAGGCATAATGCCAGGGAGAAGCAAATTCTACATTGATTTAACATTTTGACATGATCTGTAATTTTACCATGTAATATCATAAAGGAGGTAAATAGTGAATATAGTTGCTCAACCAGGTGCTTGTCAAGTCTTCACTCCATGAAGATGTCTGTCATAGCTATAAACAAAAGAAAGAACTCAGCAGGAAAATCTGGTGATTATGGACCTTTCCTAGTATGATTTGATAAAATGACATAACTTTTTTCTCAAAGTAAACCTGAGTTTGTGTGCAGGTACTGCTCAGATTGCTGCCAGACCTGGACACGAAGGTCACAATTTCTCCAAATTTTGAGGAAGGTTTTTTGACTTGCTCATAGTTTTATTTATGCAAAACCAAGTAGAAAAATCTGTCCGTTAAAAATATTCACACTTCAGCTGCTTTTATTATTTAAGGGCAACTTGGATGCTGGCATTTGAGGCTCTGAGTTTTGATAACTTGTTTACAGGCTAATTTGGCTGGACACAATGAAAATCAATTTTTAAGCGTAGTTAGAATTCATGGAAGGTTCTTCACTTTGAAGGGGATAGAGCCTGGCCCTCACCATATACTTTAACAATGTGGGCTCTGGTTTCAATATCTCATGTCCTGACACTAATCAATAAATAATTAATAAATAAGTCAAGGCAGTACTGAGGGTCTGGTTGTCAAGTGTTACAGCTCTGCCTCTTTAAGCCCTGTATGAACACTGTGAGGCAACAGTTCCAACAAACCTTAAAGCATTTACATCCTGCAGGAGCTCAAGTCAGCATGGCTGCAGTGGAGCTTCATCCCAGAATATGGGAAAGGTGAGGGCTGAAATCTCAGGTCCTGTGATACTGGAGGGACCCCATGGCTTCTGCTGCATTCTGTGATCATCATCTGCAGAGTCTTTGACCTGTATTTCTGTCTTTGGCTACCCCAAATCTGGGTGCATGGTGTACACAGGGACCCTACAAATTGCAAATCTGAGCTTCCTTCTCCTGTTTACATCAGAAAATCTTAAGAGGTAGGGAGCTGTTTAAATGCAAGAGATCGCCTTCTTTAAATAAAAGCCTTGACATGGTGCTTTTTGGGGGAAAAGATTGATGGAAAAGACAAAACAAAGTCAAAGACATGCAATTTATATTCATCTTCTGTCGTGAGGAGGATGCATGATTTGAATGGGTTGTTTGAAACTCTTTTTGCAGTTATTTCACAATATGTACTTCACTTCTGCTGGCAGGCAAAGAATATAAGAATTCACATTCACCACTTTTAAAGTACAATTTCCCTGGATTTCAGTTTGCTGTAGATTGTCCCGGAATATTATTAAAATGAGGAAATTAGAATTATTTCCTACCATCTACAGTTTGTGTGTAAGCTGTCTCCCTGGATCCTGAATCATGCTCACTCCATCCATGCTGGCTCTGTAAGGAGAGACAGCCATTCCTCTTTCCGTTACAGCTGACACTTGAAAATTCTCAGCTATTTTTAGATGATTTTCAATCTCACTTCTGTCCTTTGAAAAGAAAGGAAGAAAAAAAAAATTCCTAGCCTTTAAAATTTTTAACTTCCAGTGGGAGTTGGTTTTGCAGAGAAGCCAGTTAGTCAATATAGCCTCATTAACACATTTTAACAGGTTCTGTTATATAAGTTTGCATTATTGTGATGGCTCTTTCATAGGTTTGGAGGGAGTTGTTGGAACTCAATTTAAAGAGGAGCCACGCAGGGTTTGAAAGTGTAGTTGCTTGCTTCCAAGTAATAATTTGTGAAAATATAAAGTGGCAGTTGGAAAAGAAGCCTAAACTGAGGATGTACCGTGGAATTACAGCTCGTTCTTTCCTCAGAGGTCGTGTTTGGGCACGGCTTCTGTCTTAAGCAGCAGGACAAATTTGGCTGGTGAGGTGGTTCTGGCAAGGCATTAGTCTGTATTGGACTACACCAGAAATCTTTACTGCCCTTTCAAGGCAAATTTTTTCCACCAAATTAATATTCTCTTTCATTTGCCCCCCCAAAATGTTTTAACCTTGAGCAATAAGCCTCCTAGATATATGGCTTGAGAGCTTGGTATTTTTTCATGGTTCTGAAATTTCTTTGTGGAGGAACAAAATGTTCTAGATATCTTTCTTCAGCTAGCATCCCTCAGGATCAAAATCTCTCTCTTAACTGCCTGTAAATAAATTTTTTTGAGTTCCTATTTGCTACAGTAACTTACTGTGGGAATTCTTGGTAAACCATCTAAATAACGATTACATTGCAAGTCTTTATTTCACTGATAGCACTTACTGTTCCTCTTGTTGCACGTCTAAAACTGTTGCCTTCAATTTGACTTGATAAATTTAGAAATCATGTTGCTGTCATAAAACAGCATTACTTACAAAATCTCCAAAATTGGCACAGTCCAGAAGAACTGGCTGAATAAAGTCCACTAGTTTTTGGTGATGGGATCTTTCCTTCTGCCTGCTGCTTCACATGTGTGGGAACATGCAAACAAAGGAAAAGTAACATCTTGATCATCTGCTCATGAAAGAGCAGTTTGCTTCCTTTTGGTTTTGTTTGTTTTTTTTTGGTTTTTTTTTTCCTTCTGCTGAAGTTGACTCAAATCTGCTTATGTGGATGTCGTCACAGGCTAGAATTCCCAGAGCTCATGCTGGGTACATGATTCCAGAAACCAGAGGTCCAGCCACTGCAATGAGAGCAGAGGGGTTGTGCAGAAAAGAGCCCAAAAGCATCCAAATTCAGCTCTGTTTATAAAGACTTAATTTCCTTCCAGTGTCACTAATTTTTAGGCCTTGATGGGAAGGCCTTCAAAACAGAGGGGGAAAAATGGAAAGCAAAACAAACTGATAAACAATACCACTGATATTAACAATTATTTGTGTGTTTGAAGGGACAAAATGGTTGTAGTTTGACTGCAGTTAACTGCACAATGAGCTAAAAAAACCACAACCCTCAACAAAACTCGCCTCATAAAAAAAGTAAAGTCTATAATTGAGGTAAAACATGCTATGAAACATTGACACAGACCACAGGAAATGCATGAAAACTTCTTCTTCTGATAGTGGATGCTTAATTCTTTAAGTTCATTAGATAAATGAGGATGTTTGAGTCAGAAATGGGATCTTTTCAGTTGTTAAATGTGCAGCTTTGCCGTCTGACTCAGATGCACGTGACCGAGAGATGGGAGTAGAAGTTAATTTTTGGTTGTGCTGTTCTCAGAAGACCTCCTTGGGAAGCTTTTCCATAGGTGTTTCCAGTAGTTCTTGGAATGAAGTTCTTGCCTTGTTTAACTCGTGTTTAGTGGACGCTTGGAGTGTGTCCTGTAGGTACTGGGTGTCTCTAACCTCTGACCGACTTGGACGAGCGTCCAGCAGATAAATCTTTTGGAATTGCTCAGGGCCTGACAGGAGCGGTGCTACAGGCAGGATGTAATGAGGAAATGTTCCTGTATAAGGGCATTATTTGCAAAGAGACCAGGTACAACATCAGCTCTGAATTTCCTTTGTTTAGACAGCGTGATGCCTGGGAAGAGCTGTTTCCAGCAGGTCTGAGTTCGGCCTGTGCTCGGGGAAGTGGCCATGGGCTGCCAGGGCAGGGATGGAGACTCTGTGGTGTCACACACAGTGACTGTGCACCAGCAGATAGGCAGGCTTTGATCCAAGGCTTTTCTAGCTTTTCCCATCTATTTCCAGTTTTTAAAACTTGCCTCTTATTTGGAGTGGGTCCAGAGGAGGCCACTAAGTTGATTAGAGGGACGGAGCACCTCTCCTATGAGGAGACAATGAGGGAGTGGGGAATCCTCAGCCTGGAGAAGAGAAGGCTTTGAGGTGACCTAGTTGTGGCCTTACAGTACCTGAAGGGAGATGACATGAAGAGAGACCATTTACAGGGGCCTGGAGGGACAAAACAAAGGGCAGTGGCTTCCTGCTGCCAGCTGGCAGGGTTAGATGGGATATTGGAAGAAATTGTCCCCTGTGAGAGTGGGGAGGCCCTGGCACAGGGTGCCCAGAGCAGCTGTGGCTGCCCCTGGATCCATGGCAGTGCCCAAGGCCGGGTTGGACAGGGCTTGGAACAGCCTGGGATCCAGGATGGGACTGGATGGGCAGTAAGGTCCCTTCCAACCCAAATAATTCCATGATTCTGGGAAGTAGTTTGCATCTGTCTGACTCCTTATTTGGGACTGACCTTGCTAGTAAGATCCATGTTATGAAAGAGATTCTCTCTCATGCACACAGAAGTTACTAATGAGACAATATGAATAGTGTTTAATGTTTTACTTGCTGCTTGGCAATGTGGCATCATCTAGAAGCAGAGAGTGTTCTTAAAAATACCACGTGAGGATGAGAAAATTTATTGTAAGTTGTTTCATAATTCCAATAAACTATTTAAGAGAAACATACACACCCCGTGCCTCACCCGAGGTTCTGGAATCCTTAATGATCAGCAACTAAATTTTTCTGCTGAGGATGTTAAAGTAACATATATGTCTTTGGTTATGAAACATTGCTGCTGCTGGAATTTGCTGTGGATACAAAGATAAACAAAAGGTCTGCTAGTCTTCACTGGAGTCACATTTTCTTACCTGTATCAGGTACTTTAATTTGGTATTTGATGATAATTTTCCACAAGTCCAAAAATCTCAAATTCGTAAAGCTGTTGAGTTCATAGAATTGTGGAATGGTTTGGGTAGGAGGGGACCTTGAAGATCATCCAGTTCTGCCTCCCTGCCTTGGGGAGGGACACCTTCCACCATCCCAGGTTGCTCCCAGCCTGGCCTTGGGCACTGCCAGGGATCCAGGGGCAGCCACAGCTGCTCTGGGCACCCTGTGCCAGGGCCTCCCCACCCTCCCAGGGAACAATTCCTGCCCAATATCCCATCCATTCCTGCCCTCTGGCAGCGGGAAGCCATTTCCTGTGTCCTGTCACTCCATACTCTCTCTTTCCCCATGTATATGTGTATATATAGCATTTCAGTAACTATGTGCACCCTTAGAATGTTTTTTTATGTGAAAATTATCCCAGTTGTTGTCGCAGTCTGTTATTTCTCCATAATCAGATGCTTGAATCCTGTTTAGTCAGCTTGGAAAACGTGTTTAATTCTTGTAGCACGAATGGCTGCGTGTTTATGAACTGAGTGACATTTCTTACTAAAAGTTTTGCTTGGCTCTGTTTCATAGGGAGCATCACAGAACTTACCTGTTGGTAGCTGAAGGTAGGAGCTTCAGCACATCAAGAATGCCATTTTTGAAGTGTGAAGGCAGAGGATCCTGACACGAAGGTGGTGGTTTCCAAGCCCTCATGAAGCACTGGGATGATCCTCTTGCTTTGTTGCATATCCCTGCTTGGGGATAGAGGCAGTTTGGCCATGGCTGTTTGCTGATCAGGAGTCAGGAGTGATTTTGTGTCCATACTCGGGTACTGAAAGTGAATCAGACCATACGGGAGGCATTTTTATCAGGCACAGTGTTTTCTGTGTGTTCTAAAAAACGCGTGCGTGATGTGGCTATATTTAAAATGGAGTACATCTGTTATGCATTTAATTCTTTCCAAGATTTCAGGAGGTGACAAAGTTGGAATTTGTCTTAAAATTCAGATTAAAATTTTGTTTTTCCAAGTTAGGAGATTTGCCTGCTCAGCTTCCACCTTCACCAGTGCTTCTTTGAAGCAGTGAATTTGTGGAGCACTTAAAGAAACGGTATTAGTTATGTATTTTGGGATTTAGGTTGTGATGGGAGTTGTATGATCCTAATATCAGCCCGAGCCAAGTGTGCAGCCAAGAGGGTCATAAATTACTGTGAGCTGTGCTGCTGCTGCTGCTGTAATGGAGCGGGATTGTGCTGACGGGGCGTTATTTGTCTACCTCATTTGGAGCAAAGGATTTGTTAATTCTTGTGCTGCTTAGTAAGTGCAGGAGCTGGACCATGCCCCAACAGTGTTTGGGGCAGCTTTTGAAACACCAAATCCTCCGAATTCAAATGGCACTTGTTGAAGTTTGCAGTTAGAATTGTGTCCCTTCAAAGAGGAGCCGGTTGGTTTTAACAGCAGAATTATCGATTTGTGGAAATAATGTGATTGTGTGTGTTAAATGTCATCTTTGGGATGTTATGGTAACACAACAGCCTGTGTGAGGGAAATACATAACACAATTCAGGAACTGCATCTAATATACATTGAGCATGCCTATAGCTTGTCTAAATAAAACAGCTTTAAATGTAGCCTATGAGTCACTGATATAAGTAAAGCAAAATGTTGCTCCAAAAGTCTTTGCTGCTGTATTTAGGTGATTCAGTATAAAATCAGAGAATCACAGCATGGCTTGGGTTGGAAGGGACCTTAAAGCCCATCCAACTCCACCCCCTGCCATGAGCAGGGACCCCGTCCACTGTTCCAGGTTGCTCCAAGCCCCATCCAGCCTGGTCTTGCACACTTCCAGGAATGGGCCATCCACAGATTCTCTGGGCAACAAACACAAAGAGTTACCCTATAAACAGAGATTTTGGTGTCAGAAGAAGGATGACCTGCAGTATTTATGAGAGGTTTTATTGCCCTTCCAATGCATATATAAAATAACACCCCTGCTTTAATGACTGTTGGAGAATGAGCCAGTGAAGTGTGGCTGGTGTTAGATGGTCATTGAAAGGGTTCGTCCTTGGATCTTTATTTGTAGACTGAGGCACCTCTCAGGCAAGGAGCAGTATTAAACTAATGGAGCCTGTGCTGCTACCTGGGCTCCTCAGGTGCTGAGGAGCCAGTGGGGCTGAGCCCCAGTGAGGTTTGTGTTCACACAGTGACAGCAGAAGGACCCCAATAACCCACTCCATGTGTGCTGTCCTGCTCCACACGGCTGAGGGGCTGTGCATTACCCAGGAAGGGAAGAAGGTGAGGCAGCCTGAATTGATTGTGGCTGGGCCAAGCCAATCCAGCAAGGATCCCATCCCTGTGCTGGAGCTGGTCATGGCTCTGTTGGAACCTTGCAGGACAAAGAAATGGTTCCCATTTTCTGAGATGTTTCTTTTCCTGATGCGACTTTGCCCTGTCTCCTAAATTGAAGGAAATTACACTTTGCTTTCAAGAAAGCCTAAAATGAATGTTTTGATTTATATACATTTGGATATTTCCATATTAATATATAGCTGAACCATGATAAATGGGGATGAATTTTTACTCTCTAGTATTTACTCTTTCCTTTGTCGGGGGTAAAAATCTCCCATATTGGCACAGTAGGGGCACTGGAAAGATCACCAGCTGTTTGAATAACTGGTGTGGATTAAAGGTGTGTTACTTGTGCATGGATATTGTGGTAAAGGAGGGTGGATCAGGTGCCTGGCTTGGAAACTATAGAGTCCTTTAATTTTCCTGATGAATAAACTCCTCATCTGCAGCTGTGGAGCCTGTTCCTAAAACCTCCTTGTCTAGACATTTGACTGTCTGAGCACATCATTTTTGGCCTTGCCCATTCAATAACCTGACAGAGGAGGTGGGTCCTCAATCCAACTCTATTTCAAGCTCTTGTTGGGTGTCTCAGGGGCTGTTTCGTGGTGTTCCTGCTTGCTCTTACAAACTTGGAGAAAACCCTGCTTCAGTTTCCTGTTCTGTGAAGTGTAATTGTTGCCAGTGTGAGGAGTTTTTAATGTGACACCAGACACATCCTGGAGATGTGGCAATGAAGCGTTGCTGTGCTTGAGATTTCTACTGTACATTCTGCTGTGGGAATCCTAAGCCCAGGTTTAAATCCCAAGCAGTCATACCTGGTTTCACTTCCAAACTGTGCCTGTGGTTCATGAGTGACACGAAGTGCTGGTCTGTGCTGAGGCAGGGACGTGAGCTCATTTATTCATAAGAAGCTGTGCTAATGTTTTGGTGACAAAGGTGCCCAAAATGCTGGATTTGAGGTTTGTCCAGAAATCCAGGTGCTTGTTACTGGAGCACAATTAATAGACTAAATAGTGAATAGTGAGTAGCTAAAATTAGTATTATTGTTCCATGGGACACAGGGTGTCTCACTCTTTGTATTTTCTCATATCACAGTCCCACACATTTTCATCCTGCTGCATTTTTGTTCACACGTTGAAGGGGGAATAAAGGGGAGGATTGTACTTCGTGGCAGTATAAATCCTTCATAAAATAGTTGGAGGTCTTAAAAAGTCAAATCTGCATTTGAATATTAGAATGAAAAAGGATGGGGGACTATGGGGGTACCAGGCATTGTCATTCCAAAAATGGGATAAAGGATTGCAGGTTCAGCACAGCAGCATTTGAAATAATTTTTTTTTTTTGTAATTTGTTTGTTTGACTGTTTTAATACAAAGCAGGTAATGATTTCTCTTTCTTTTGCAATGTCACACTGGCTCTAAAAGACAGAGAGGGTTTAAGTGACACTTTTTTGGGAGGAAGGAAGTGATTCTTTAATGGTCTAAAGTTTTCTGATGCTGCTTTGCATCTGGGGCAGTTCCTGCTGTTTCTTGAACCAAAATTTAATTTTTTGGATGCTGGAGATAGAACATACTGCAGCAGCAACAGTATATCCAAGATGATTTTTGTTATTTTATGCTCCCCAAAGAAAATTCCAGGACCTTTAAAACGTGGAGGAGCCCCCACCTGTGCCAGATGTGGAAGTGACTAATTCAGTAAATATATCCAGCTAATAATTTTGTTTTGGATACAGGGACTACTTAGCACAACTGTTTATGTAAGTACTTCTGTTGTGAACGTGTCTCCATGTGTGGAGAAATTGGGAGTTTTGGAACCATCAGTGTACATTGTACAAAAGAGTTTTCATGTCTTTAGCTGCTGTTGTATCAGCCAAGGCAGCAGAGAGCAAATGTATCTAAACCATGAAAATCTGAGAAGTCATCACTAAAGTGATGTTAACAGCACAGTCAGTAAGTTGTTGAATTTCTACATGTTTGACTTTAAAATATACTGTTAGGAGATTTGGAGCTTTAATTGGTTAATTTTAAAATATATTGCCATTTTTAATTTTATTTTATTTTTTAATCTACTTAAATAAGATGGTAATTGGTGAAAAAAATGTTTTAAAAGAATCTAAGTGAATGGAAGATTAACAACTGTTTTTTGGCCCAGTGGGGAATGATTAATTCCCATGGTCTCCTGAGCACTGAGACCATGGTACTTCTCTATTTCATGAGCTCTCCATGGAGGCTGAGTTTTCCTTCTGGATGCTCTTCCATATCCTTGATTGCAGATTTTAGGGGCCACGCAGGAGTTGAATTTTCTCCATGAAGCACAACGCATGCTAACCCGTGTGCTCTAAAGAAAGGTCGTATTTGCTGGTAGATCATTCTTCCTCCTCCCCAAAAAAAACCTGACAGCTGTTTTAAGAAGTTATTTTCAGGCTGCAACGTGAAACTTGGAAGAGAACCAGACTCCTTTATAAACAAACTTTGCTGTCCTTGTCCCCTCCATGAAAAGTACTCCATATTTTTATTTAAGTTTCATGTAGTTGGTAGTATGTTGATTCTCTTGTTTATTACCCTCTTTTTATTTGCTTCATTGTTCTTTCATATTTGTTTGCCAATAATTCAGAAGCATGAACGAATGGAGGCAGTGGTGGATTTTGTGGTGGGAGTTGTAATAGCATTCCCAATGCAATTTGCTGATATGAAATAGGAAAGGTGAGATTTGCACATATTCGTACTACTATGGGTTCTAGCCATAGAACTGAAGAGTAAAACTGACCTCTGAGCAATATCTCATGTATTTTGGTGCAAGTTTCCAAGGTCCAACAGCACCATGGCAGCTTTTCTCAAAATATTGTGGCTTTTTAAGATAATTTTTAAGTGTTTGTTTTCATTGTTCTCTTGCAACTGAAGATAATCCCTGTAGGCATTATGACAGCAAAATATTTTAATGGGGTGGAAGCTGTTAAGGGAAAATACTTATTCCTAAATTCTCTTTTATATTTTTAATTACCCATTAGATTGTATCTTCTGAGAAGTAAATTAGAGAGGAATTTTGTGATGGTATTTGTAAAATCTGGAAGGCAGTGGGCAAGTGGAAGCCAAAGGCATGGTGGGTCACAATGTGAGGGAAGAGATTGTAAGAAGTTGAAATCTGCACGAAACTAATCTGAAGCACTTTTTTGGGGGTATTTTTTGTTTAGTCCTTAAATCTCAGAAGTTGTTTCAATAGTAGAAGAAACATCAGTTAAAGAGATGTGAACCAAGTGGAGAGAGCCTGTAAGAGAGCAATTGGGTGGGATGGATGGATGGATGGATGGATGGATGGATGGATGGATGGATGGATGGATGGATGGATGGATGTCTAGAAAAGAGCAAGGCTCTGCAGTTGTGTTAGTCTGGAGGAAGAAGCTCCAGATGGGAGAGCTGGCCATGGTCTCCAGACAAGGAAAGGGTCACTTATGGAGGGGAGGGAGCTGGAGCAGGAAGCCCTGTGCTTAAACTGCTGCAGGGCACTGCCATGTGTGGGAACCTGTTCCCACATGGTTGTGGAAACCAACATGTCATGGGAACCAAGACCTCCAGCAGGGGTTCAGGAGCTCTGTGGGAACAGCTTTGGGCTGTGGCCTTGGGGCAGGTGAGGCCTGGAGTGGTGAGAAGGTAACTCAGCACCTCCCAGGAGGCATCAGAAAGCTGGAGCAGCCATGGATTATAGGGATGGATCACCGCTGTGCCACCGGGAATAACCACGCAGTGTTTCAGCAAGATGGCATTGCAAGAATTTTAATCCTCTTTCTGAATAATTTGAATAATTTGGCATAGAGCTGTTGCTGATTTACTGAGGTTGTTGTTTTGGGGGTTTTTGTGTGTTGTGAACTGTCTGGCTTGTCCAGGACACGGAATGAAAAAGAATTGCTCCACTCAGAGTAGACAGAGATGATCTTTGCTGTCATCAAAAGCCCCATGGAGCAGCAATGTAACACTGGAGCTGTGCCTTTCCTCACCACTGGGATGGAGGTGGCCCATCCCAGTGGTTTGTTGCCCCTGAGGTGCTCAGGGGTGCACACATCCAGGTTTGCCTGCAGAGTGCCAGCTGCATGTTGATGTGGTGATACCCATTTCTGGAAGGGAAATGTGCTGTGGAACAGATACTTGTTGCCCTACCCCTGATGACAGCTGGCTGAGCAGAGCAAGGGGCTTCAGGGGGTTACAATCTCTTTTTTTCTTCTTTTCTATTTTAGCATTTAATCAGTCTCTGCTTCTCATTACCCAAGCTTTTCCTATTGGTAGAAATCCAACATCCAGTGATACTAATTTTTGTCTTTTTATGCACATGTATAAGTATATAAATAAATCCATCAATTCAGTTAGCTCAGAACTGAAAAAAATACATTGCAAAGGAACATTTGGGGGTTGTTTTGCTTTTGATGTGAAAACCTTTGGACGCTGCAGCCTTTCCAAATGCCAAGCCAGAAGCTGGATGTCTCTTTCCACCCTTGGTGCTGGAGGAGCAGCCCATGTCCCTGGCAGGTGGATGTGACAGCCCAGGGCAGCGGCGCCTGTGTGGGAGCAAATCTGCCTGTTGTGTCTTCTCTTTCCCTGTTGATCCACATTTCCTTGGCCAGCCCAGCCCAATCCCAGTGCCCTGAGCCAGGCCTTGGTTTGCAGAGCTGCTGATCCCTGCTCTGAAGGTGCTTTTGTTGTGGGTACGCTTGTGTGATAAGTTTTTGTGATTACAAGTGTTTGTCGTTGGAATTTATTCTGCCCTGCTCTGGAGTTCTTGCAGTTCCAAGTCCATTTAACTGGAAACTTCGCTCACACTGTCTAAACTTACAAAAACAAACCAGATGTAGCTATCTGGAAAAGTTTTTATGTGAGCTGTTCTTTCTGTCTATTTTCCAAAATTATGTTGCGAACGATCAGATGAAAATGAAAAATAGGTGATTTGGGTGAAAATATGAGCCACAGTAGGAACAGATCCATTCCCTCCTTGTGCAAACAAGAGCACATGTATCGTAAGACATTTCTCAAATATTTTCTCTTCTTATTTTCATTTTTCCTTATCTACCTGGACAATCATATAGGCTTATCAATAAGCAGGTAAGTATCAAGGAATAAGAAAAGAAATTTGATTTTTTGATTGAGACAAAGTTGGCAAGTGATGGAGCAGTGTGTGTGTCTGTGAGTGTTCTCCGAGGTTGCTGAGCCCTAATGGTTTATTGGTTTTATTTCAGACTTAAAGCCTCTCTCAGCCATGAGGGCAGCCATCAAGTCATTAATTTAATATCGCCTTAGCAGCTCTCTCCTTGCAGTTATCTACAGGGAGACTAAATAAAAATACCTTAAAAACCCATGTGACTAAGATCTAAATATCCTTAGGGGAGGAGCACTTCAAGGGCTGTTTTTAGGTACTGAAAACTTGAGACTGTCTTCCCTCTCCCTCCAGCACAGTTTAGGGTTTTATGGTGCTTTTTTTGGTTGTTTTGTTTTTGGGGTTTTTTTGGGGGGTTGGTTGGTCAGTTGGTTGGTTGATTTCGTTTTTAAAACTAATTCTGTTTCTTTACATAATTGGGAAGGTTGTTGCCTTGATGTACTGATTTTTAAGGGTCTCAGCAGGTTTTAGGGAATTGTGTTTTTTAGATTAATTTTTGTCAGGGTTTTTACGTAAGGATTTCTTTGCATCTGTTTTATTAATTTTTAAACCTCTTTAATTTCCTTGTTAAATTGCACAGGGCCGTGTTTATTACAAAAGGCTGCCAGTGTATGTTTGTATCCAGTTTCCACAATAATTTGTTCTTCTCTCCAAGTTTGAAACTTGAATCTTTTATTTGGTTTTGTTCAAGTCTAATATAACGGTGCCAGATCTAATTATTTAAATTTCCCATTATAACCTTCTTATAATTTAAACAGTTTCTACAACACTGAACTTTCACAAGCCCTGAGCTTCTCCAGGCTATGCCTTGCCTTTAATTTGCAATTTAAAATTACAGTGGGAGCTGTGTCCCTAACTCATTTGGATCTCTGCATCTACAGGTTATGGAAACTGAGTTTTAAACATGGATGGGGAAGAAAAGCAAAGTATAAATATATTCACTCATTTGAAGCCCTTGGTATGATGCAGCACATTCCCAAGAAACAACGGGGGGAACTGGAGGCCTGTTTCTCCAGTCTCCCACTCCTGGTGGATCAATGTGATTTGAATAGAACTGAGATTTACTCCATTAATCTAAATCCCTCCTTCTCACAGAATCATGGAATCTCTGCCTGGTTTGGGTTGAGGGATGTTAAAACTCATCCAGTGCCACCCCCTGCCATGGACAGAGACACCTTCCACCTGTCCCAGGCTGTTCTATGTCCTATCCAGCCTGGCCTTGGACACTTCCAGGGATCCAGGGGCAGCCACAGCTGCTCTGGGCACCCTGTGCCAGTGCTTTTGATGGAAAGGAGATGAGTTTTTAAGTTTCTCCATTCAGTTTCCAAGCTCAGTTTTTTCAGAACTGTGGAGTTGCACACTGTTTGCTGGAGGAGCAGAGAAGCCCAACCAGGCTGGGGCTCAGGCAGTGGCCAGGATGTGTTTCTCTGCAGGATTTTCCATCACAGGAGGTTTTGTGTTTCCTGACAACCTTTGCAGTTTTCCCATGCCTGTAAAGCTTGTGCAAATAACTGCCCAGCAAGGCTACATCCCTACAACTCAGCTTCAGGCTCAGCATTAATGTTCCTCAAGTTGTATCCCTCCATTCCTTCTGCTCACCTGCACTCTGGTTTTTCCCCTTTCTTTGCTGGCTTCTCCCCCTCTCTTCTCATGAGTGTAACTTTTATCAAGTTAAAGTAGGGAACCACATGGGAAAGTGCATTCAGTGTGAAAGGCTGGTTCTTCTCTGCTGGTGCAGTGATTGTGAATGCTGCTTGGAGTTTGCCTCCATCAAAGTGTTAGTTTTGCTTTGTTTTAGAAGAGAGCAGAAGTTAGATAAGGAGTTTTAAGTAGGGGGGTAATTATGCTTTGCTGTTTGTAATATGATGCAGGCAGTGTTCAGCCCTGATTCCTTGGCCTTCCACTTTCCATGTAGATTAGAATTGTTGAATTTCCAACTAGCCTTTGGAAAATTTATCTTCTCATAGAAATGTTTTTCTTCCATGCCTCCAGCGTCCTACATTTCCCCATTGCCCTTTCCTTCCTTCCAGTCTTTCCTTCCAGGTTTCCACTCTGAGATTAAAGCCACGAAAAAGGGCTGGTTCAGTGTTTGATACAAGTGAAGAGTGAAGAGCTGAAGCAAAGGGAATAAATGAAGGAATGGGAGTAAGTAGCCAGGGAGGCTGGTTGGGAACCTGCTCAGCAGATCTGCTCCTGGACAGGTGTTCCTCATCTATCTGCAGCTCATCTGCTACAGGGCTTTCCTACTTCCTCTGCTCTTTTGCTTTCTTCCTTGCAGTTGTTCCAGCTTAAGTGCCCATTAGTTCAGAATTCCCAAAGAAATGGCCAAAAACTTGATTGGAAACGGTCACAGTCATCCTTTTAATTTTATATGGGCCACGACATGGGACATTGTGCAATCTCAGTGTTGATGAATTGGCAGTGAATTTCCAGGCCATTTGTTCTTCAAAATCCGTTTTAGCTGGTTTTAATGGCACAAAAATTTAAATACACAAATGGAAAAGTGGCAGAACAGCTGAGCCTGTCTTGGTTCCTTCGCAGGAGAGGAGCCCAAATCTGGTGGGCGAGGAAGTGCCCATAAACGGTTTTCAATCCAAGTTGTTTGTTTAAACTCTGGGTTTATGGGACCTAAAATAGAGCAAAAGGAAAAGTAAATAATACAATATCCTATTTGGAGTGGCTCTTCTGCACTTGAAAATAAGTGAGTGCTAGAAGGGAATCATCAGGGTGACTCTGGGAAGAACAGCTAGACCAGGGATGACAGTGCCTTCAGATGAAGCACGGGGAGCTTGCCCACTGCCTCCCCACCCCAGACCACAGCCACCAACTCTGGGCCATAAAAGGAAACGACTTTTCTTGTCAAAATACAGCTGCCAGCCCGTTTGCTTTCTGGGAAAAATGTCCAGTAACTGCTGGTACAGCTGTGTGATGTGCAGCTCTACCTAGAAACATTTACTAACTCTGAACTTACTCATTGGCTTTTCAGAGCCCATGGGGCAGGGGAGTAACGTAATGTTGCCAGCTGATGAATGGTCTCCATGTAGCAATGGCAAGCATGGATAGAGTTTAAAGTTCAAAAGAGTTTGCTTTTCAAAAAAAAGTGTGTTTTTTTTTAATCAGAACAAATAATGTGAAGTACCTAATTACTTGTAGAAATCATGCATCTCTGCATGAAATTAATTTTTGCATAAAAAGTAGCAAATATGTTTTGCCTCATCGTTTAATTTAACTTATTTCATAATGCTTTTCCTTATTGCTCTGATAGTCTTAAATTTCTATAAGCTCTTTAAATGATGCAAGAAAGTGCTCTGCTGGCACAACATGTAAACTGAGTGAGTGGAAAAGTAAATATTTAAGGCTGACATATTGAAGTATAAATAGCGGTTACTGTGTGTAATGTTTCAATTGTAAAACTATTTCTAGGGCTCTATTAGTGTGCACCATTGCTTGTTAAAATGGGAATGTTTTCTAAAAGCTGCATTTCTGTTTTGGAAAGTAGATCCCAAAGTGGTCACAAACACGTCTCTGACATGGATCCCTTACGTGTTTGTCACTCAGCCCCAGAGAAGGTCTGAGCAGCACAAATTGATGGGTGGTGGAGTTTACCATTCTTGGAGGTTTATCCATGTATTCCAGGCTGGGTTTGGTGCTGCCTAATGAAAAAAATGAGGAATATGGTCAGGTAATGGGGGCTGGCTTCATCAAATGCCAGTGTTCAGTCATTTGAGGTCTGGGGTTTCTGCCCGGCTCTGGCATGAGCAGCATTCCCTGGGAAGCTGCTCTGGGGGCAATGTGTGTGTTGTCCCTCAAAGATTCTGGAATTAACTTATCTCAGACATCTCACTCGACAAGTGGAGTTTGGTTCTTCTTCTCTTTGGAACTTGATACTTAGCATTTGTGTTTTGCAAGAGCAGGGGATTTATCCTACCTTGTGCCTTGTTCCACAGCCTCAGTCAAGGCACTCTCCTCTAGAATTCCCATCCTTGCAGGTTCTGGGAAGACACCAGTGTTGTTTTAGCTCAGTTGTTGTGTCCAGCAGTAATGAACAACTTTCCTGTCCATTCTCTGTGTCAGGAGGGCTGTGTGGCTTCCACATGGGCACGTAAATGAAGGCTTTTAGTGCTGTGACATTGCACAAGAGCTGTAAACTACTCAGAGCTAAAGGTTAGCTCGGGCTGAGCCAGCCTGACATTTGAACTTAATGTTTAACGTGTTTTACTGTAGAAATAATATTATAGGAAGGCATCTTGCTGTTGAGAAGTTATTGTGGTAACAGGTATCAATGATCTGCTGGTAATTGTGGCTAAATCCACTTATATTTTGTATGGAAAACAGGTTTTTAACAAAAGTTTTCTGGAAGAGAATAATGTGAGTGATCTTCCAAATTTCAGTTTTTCCAGCTCTTAAAGTAATGAGTTTGAAATGCAAAAATTCAGTCTCGGATTGCCCTGTAGGATGTGAACACACTGGAACCTTTCAGAGTATTCCTTTTCTGAAATGTAGTTTGCTTGGGCCAAGTTAATAACTTTGTCAATGGTTCTAAATCTCATTATCACAGCCCCATAGATACCCCTGCTGTCTTTGTCAGCTCATGCTTTCTCATGTTGGTTTTTAGTTAATTTATTGTTTTTTGTAATTTATGTGAAACATGCTTATGCATTTAGCAATGAAAAGTTGCTCTTGCACTCCCATACCCCTGCTCAGGGTGAAATAGTAACATTTTTCTTACTACCTCAATAGAAATAATTTATTTATTAAGTTATTCATTTATGTATTAGTTTCAAATCTAATATATAATTATTCAACAGTGTTAGTGAAAATCAGAGCATTGTTCCAAGTGCTCTAAAATTGAAACAAAAAACTCTTCATCCCTGTGAATTCTGGTTTCAATAAACAAGATGGAGAGATACAGCCCACAGCAGAAATGAATCCGTATTCAGGATAGGAATATACCTAAATATTTTCTTTGAAAATGAGGTTTTAGAGAGTATTATTTCATGTCCCATCTTAGATACTTAGATGTCTAAAAGCTTTGTTCAGAATGATCAAATGTGCTGTGCTGATGATGCAATACAGATAATCCAGAGGCTGCTTAGCACTTAACAAAAGACCAATCTTGCCAACTTTCCTCTTAGATTTGTTCTCTCCTCCATTTGATTGGCTGCATTTCTTGCAGCCTACTGCTACTTTTCCATCTCTCTAATTCTGTAATTTATTTGCTCTCCCTGACATTCCAGAATCAGCATTTGGGAGCTGTGGAGGAGCAAGGCTGCCCTGCAGCTGCTGTGCAGTGGGGAGATACCCAGGGGTGATCATCCCAGAATCACAGAATCGTGCAGTGGTTGGGTTGGAAGGGACCTCAGAGCTCATCTCCTTCCAACCCTTCCACTGTCCCAGGCTGTTCCAAGCCCTGTCCAACCTGGCCTTGGACACTCCCAGGGATCCAGGGGCAGCCACAGCTGCTCTGGGCACCCTGTGCCAGGGCCTCCCCACCCTCCCAGGGAACAATTCCTGCCCAATATCCCATCCAGCCCTGCCCTCTGGCAATGGGAAGCCATTCCCTGTGTCCTGTCACTGCAGGTCCTTGTCCAAAGTCTCTCATCTTCCTTGCAGGTTCCCTTCAGGAAATGGAAGGGGCAGTTTTACATCACTCAGAGCTTTCTTTTCTCCAGACTGAACAATCCCAGTTCTCTCAGCCTTTTGCTTCTCTTAGCCCACCACAAGACTCACCACAAGCACTTTTTATGTTCTATTTTTTTCTAATGGTGCTTTTAAAATCTCTTCTACAGACTCACTTGCTGTGTTTTAAGCATATTCACATACTTTGCTCACGTTGGCTGTTTGGAAACAAACTACTCCAAACTCGTTCAGGTAGTAGCTGTAAGCAGCACATTTAAATCCCATTTCACATTTTATTGCAGTTTGTAAATCCATCAGTAACTGATCAAAAATATTCTTCAGGTACTCTGGATATAGTACTGTCAGGTACTTAGGGTGCTTGCTTTAGCTTATTCCCTTTTTAGTGCTAAAAACCCGAGATTTTTTCTCCTCATAGTGTACTGCATATCATCCAGGTGTTTGAATGCTGGAGGTGAGAGTTTTCCAGTAGATCCTCCTAATCTCAGAGCTGGGGAAGGACCAGCTCCCTTCTTGAGGTAGGGATTACTGATTTGACTTCTGTAAATCATACATATTTCTGTCTTTAGCAGCATTAGCTCCAATACTTTTGTATAATTTATAAAGCTTTAATCCCAACATGTTGTACAAGTTGTATGTAGTTGATTCTTATCACACAATGTTATCTTGAGCAAGTGTTTAATTTCTTTAATCTCCCCAGAAACACAAAGTGCTAATTTATGATGCAGTAGCATTCAGGTTGAATCTTAATTTCATGTGTGTATCACTTAACAGATGCTCTGGGGAGTAAAGACTCCTATAATTAGGTTTGACATATGTTTTCATGCGAGGTGAAATAGTTTGCATGCTTCTAGAATAAATATTGACTGCAGCCTGGATTTATAATCCCAGTAAACAATTGGACATGTGCTGGGAGCCCTCCACACCAAGTGTAAGCTGTGGCTTTGGGAGCATGGACCCTTGTGATTCCAAAATATTGAGTCCTTCCTAATGGCCTTTTTTTGTTGTTGTTTTTGCTCCAAAAAAGGGCAAGATCAAAGTGCAGTCTGTTCTTTCCTGCCCTTCTAGATATACAAAACAGCTGCAAAGCACAATCAGCTATTGTAGTGATATGTGCCCCAGGTCTATAAATAGATGGAGAGCTGCAGGCTTGAGCTGTGCTGCTGCAGAGGCCAGGGGATTTTTGCTTGGGGTTACTAAACATTCCCTTGCTTGTTTGTGGTTTAGAACCATCATATTCTGAGGCTGCTATATATAATTGAATTGGAATTCAAAAGGATTTTGCCGTGGTAGCTTTATGTGACTTCACTGTTTGCATTTTCTCCTTCCGTTGTTGTTTTTTTTTTTCTCCCCCAACACACAAGAATTTTGCAGGTTTCTAAAGGAATCCAATTCAAACACAATCATTAATTTGCTCACTCAAAAAAAAAAAAAAAAAAAAAAAAGAAAAGAAAAAAAAGAAAAAGCTGATGTACAGCCCTAGTGGGAAGCTTGCAGAGGAGAGTATGGAGATGTGAGAATCGGAACCACGTTTCATTAAATTGTGGTCTGGCCTCTCCTCCAGCCTGGAAACGTGGAGTGCAACACTTGATAAGAGCTCTGTGTTCTCCTGAACTGGAGGTGGGTGGCTGTGTGAGTACACTCTGCCTCCTGTGCAAGAGGGATCAAATCTGCATGGCAGAGCCAGAGCTGGCAGAGCTGTTCCCAGATTTTTTTTTTAATTCAATATGCTGCATATTTTTTGTTCATTATGTTAACTCAGAAGAGCTGTTGAGAGTGTGCAAGCTAAGGACTTGTTAGATGATGAGAGAAAAATTAGTGTATTTGGCAAAAGTGAGGTGTTGGAGATAATCTGGGATTTGAGTATCCAGGAGGTGGCTGAAGCTGCTGCTGGCAGAGGTGAAGCAGACTTTAAACTGCTCATCTCTTTTCCAAGCTCTCTCTTCCTGGAAAAGCTATTGATTCCCGTTGCATTTCAACAACATTAGCACCTCACAGTATCAGTACTGCTGTCCTGCTTTAAATTTAAATGAGAGGGAGGGCTAAAAATAACTCCTTTGGCATTTCACATGGGTACTTTTCAGCTGTAACCTTCATGCTTTGAGTCAGGTGAACCAGTTCACCTCTCGAGTCTTTCTCCTTTCAACAACAGGACCTGAAAATTGAATTTACTACTGTGAATCAGGAGGTCTTGCCCCACGCAGGCATCTTGTTGATGGTGCATAAATGCAATCCCAGTATATGTGGTCAGGATTTTCTGAGGCCATGTGAGGTTATGGTGGAAATTCCTCAGAACAGAGCATGAATTTCTAATTTCCAACCTACTTGTTGTTTCTGAAGAAATAGCAGTAAGAATGTTGAAGAAAAACTGTTGTAAAGGTTGAAATCCCAACTGAAAGGAATTCATATTTACCTGAATTCAAAAAATTCACCTGATATGACCTTTCTCTGTGAAAATGAGAGCATGAAATGAAATTTTAAAGTCAAGTATGACAAAAACTTGGAAAACTTCTTCCTGCCTATCTATTCTGCTGCATCAGTGACAATGTAAACCAGACAGACACAAGCAGATCTTGGAGGCAAATCAAACTTTTCATGTAGTTTTGTATGTGGCAGCCATTTGATTTCCACTTGGTTTGGTTAAACAGCGTGATACAGGTTGTTGAGGGACCTCTGAAGATGTCTTGTCCAAACTTGGGCTCAAGAGAGGTTTAGAGCTGAGTTTTAGGCATCTCTCCCACTGTAACTTGTCCTCATCATATCCTGTCCTGGTGCTGTGCTGCTCTGTGGAGAGCCTGGCTCTCCTCCTGCCCTGTTAGGTGTTGTAGCTTTCTCCTCTTAAAGCTCCCAAAACCCAGCTCAAGTGTTTCAGCCCCTGATCATCATGATGGTCCTCTCTGGTGTCACCCCAGTGCATCAGCTGCATCTCTGGGGAGCCCAAAGCTGGAGGTGGCTTTCCAAGTGCTGCTCTGAGTGCTGACTGGGATGCTCTCAGTGCCGAGGTCTCTCTGAACAGCAGCATGCTCTGTTGGTGTGTTGACTGCTCCCAGTTTGTCATCGTGTCCTGTCCCCCCCAGTTTGGTATTGGCTGTGCACTCAGTGGTGACATAAAGTTGTCATCTTGCTCAGACTGAGATCTGCAAACCGAGGAGCTGTCACTGTGTGTGGCAAGGAGCCAGAACAAACCTGTGTGCAGCACTTGGTGACAAAAACTCCATCTGAGAGACTCCAGCACCTCATCAGCTTCAAGCAAATAGAAGTTTCTAAAGCAGAGCAGAATGAGGAGGGGGAAGTGGCAAACCTTGCCCTCAGACTTTGCTTTCAGGCTGAGACAGCCACAAGGAGAGAGAATCCATTTCTCCACAACCACTGAGGCTCATCTGTGTGGAGGCAAACACAGTGGGAGAGGCTTAGAGAGAAAATCAGCCTCCTTCCTGCAGATTGCACTGAGGATTTTAGCTGCTTTGGGAAGACTTGGGCTCTTCCTTAGCATAGATTTTGGTTTATCCCCTCTTTTTCAGGAGAAACATTTCAAAATGTAATTACAAGATGGATTCCATCTCTTCTCATTGGAAAGAAACAGAGGGAATAAAAACATGCAGATATGGAGATGCACAGATGATCCATCTGGTCACACACAAAGGTAGAGGGAGGGAGGGAAAGGAGCATCTTTTGTTTTCATTTCCAGCCAGGGGGTTCCTGTGGGAGGCCCAGCTGCAGGCACAGCAGGGATGTGTGTTCCTCAGCTGGGCACATCCCTGGGTGCCCAAGGAGATACTGACCATCAAGAGGGTCAGGAGCAGCACAGGTTTCACACCAAAATAACAGGTTCAGGCTTCAGTGAGCACAGCTACATTTTTTTTAATTATCTTTTTTACCCCCAGGCTTCTGTGCTTGCTGGTTTGTCTGGGAGAGAAAGTGCAGCTTCCCTGAACGTGTGCACGATCCAGGTCCAGCAGAAAAGACAAATGCTTTGCTTGTGCTGTGGTGCTAATGGGAGAGCAGACTTCAAATAATCAGTTTTCCTCTAAAGTAAACAACTTCCATGCTTCTGACAGAAAAGATGAAAAGCACACCTCCTTTTAAAACCAGACCTTGCTCCTTAACACTGTGGCAGCTTTATAAATAAAAAAAGAAAATTAAAACTACTGTATAGGCTTCGTATGAGAAGTTCTTTCTAGGAAATACTGTACGGATTCCATATTCTGTATATTCTCTGTATTCTGCAAAGAGGACACCCAGCTGTTGTGTAGTACCTTGGGTAAATGGCTGGGACTCAGTGGAGCCCTCCAGTAACTATTAGAAAAGTATTTCCTTTCTCACTTTTAAGTTTATACAGTTCCATTCCAGTTTCCCAAGGAAAGTCTTGGAGGAAATTCCAGTGGCACAGATCAATGGGAAATTAAAATGTCCTTTCTTGGGCACAGAAGCTAACTGAAAAAAAAAAAGCTATTGAATTACAGGTTTAGCACAAAAAAAAAAAAAATTGGTATAGGTTGGGTTTTGTGCTCTGTAGGAAAATAATGTTCTTCATTTTGAAGCTTCATTTTTCTAAGAGCCATCAATAGGGGTTCCCAGCCTAGGGAAGTGTCCCAAGTGGAACAAACCCTGTTGTATTAGCCATGTGTATTTCCATGTTGTTGTGTATCATAATATACTCACCATTCTGATTTTCCTGGTGTTTCTGAGATACCCTATGATGATGCTTTTTAAGGGAGAAAAATCTCCTGCTTATGATACCTGCTGCACTAACATGTCTTCCTTTATATTAAAAATTATTTTTACAATGTATTTCTTCACTTATTGAAAAGTGTTTAAACAAGTCTGTTAATAAAGCTTTTTAGACTTAATCATTTGGGAGGGTACTTTTTATTTTGACATCAAATTAATCTGTAGTTTGTCTGTTGGTGGTTAAGGAAGGAAAGTGTGCTAGAGCAACAGGACAAGTGAAATAAAGTCAGAAATCCACTCAGGAGGGCAAAATGTCATAAGGAGCAGAGATCTCATTGTACACAAGAGTGATGTGAAAACTTAGAGTGGATTTTGGTGTTGGCAACAGGGAGTAGATGTACTGACCAAGCTGTGAGCTCACCTGTAAATCATGCACTCTGTTTAAAACCATTCCGTGATATCAGTGTCTTTAATTTCAGTTTCCTTGAGGGGAGACATTGCAAATCAAATGGTAATTTTTTTCTGCTTTTTTGCTTTGCACCTCTGAGGTGTGCAGCTGCCTTGCTGTACTCTAGATAAGCTGTTGCTTCTAAACCAGCAAGAGCTCATACTGGTTATCTCAGGGTCATGCTGAAAAATGTTAAAAGTTAGTTATAAAATCCTCCCTTTACATAAAGTAGTTTACACAAGTGTGAGGGTAACAAAGAGTATATTCTGTTTCTCATTCAAACAAGTTGTCTCAAATAGTTTTGAAAAAGGAATTGCTTGTTATCAGATTAAAAAACCCACACTTTTTAAGATGAGTAAGCTAAAACCACTGTGATTCATCGTGTTTCTGAGAAACCTTGATCCTTAACCTCAGGGAGAGAGTAATCCCACAAAGTACTTCATTCTTCATTGAGGAATTTTGTTTTTGAATGCTTAAATCTTCAAATAAGCCATGAAAGACTTCATTAGGCAAGTGATTCTGTGGAAGTACAAAGGAATTGGGCTATGGAGTTGTCTCTTGCAATTTTAACAGAGTTGTGGCAGCAAATGGCAGTGGTATCAGAGAGGCAAATACAGAGGTTAGAGAAATATTTAGACTTTGTTGGATTTCTGTCAGTTTTGCTAAGTAGAGCCAAGAGCTCTTTTTTTTTAGAGTTTGATGGGGAAGGGGGTATTTCCTTTGTTTCTGTGCTTTCACTTGATCTTCAGTCTTTAAGTTGTTTTTTAAAACTTTTTTTTTTTGCCTAAAGGCTGCAAATAAATAGGTTGTTCTCACAACAGTCTTTCTCTGGAGACCTGTAATCCTTACTTTCTCCAGTATCTTCTATACCTCAAAGTGAGTAAGAATAACTCCACATCTAAATGAGAAGGGATGTGAGTTACACGGGGGCAGCACAAAGCCCCAAAAATCAAGCCAGGGGACTGATCCCTAATTTCCACGGATCCCATAAATCCTGTTTATAGCCCTTGAAGGGCTGCTCTCTTGCTGAGTGCTGTAACCCCCTTTGCAGAGGCTGGAAAGAGAGACCAGACCTCTGTGATGATCTCATGGTTTAATACTCAGCCTGAACTTCCAGGTGGAGTGTGATGCAGGAATTTTCTTGGACCAAAGTAAGTTTGCATACCAGAAACTTTCTGTCAATAAACCTGATATCGTTCAACCATAGAGAAAGCTTCCCTAAGAATAATTTTTTCCCCATTTCTTTCCAAGATGTGAAGTATTTGGCATGTCATAAAACTACTGTCTCTTACATGAGTTTATCAACAGATTATGCAGGGTGGTTCTCTATCTCACATGCAAGCACAGCAGAAACATTATTTATATTGTATTTGTGTAGATAGGAGATGCCTCTTCCTAAGGTCTGGGAGATGGCTGAGTCAGTTCTCCAGTAAGATTAACTGGAGGAGATAGGGGGGCACTGTCTTTGGGTTTGGTTTTTTGAGAGAAGATGAGTTTCCACAGTGAACTATCTATTTATACCAGCTCAGAGCCCACTGATTTTTCACCCCTGTTGTTTTTGCATTCCAGATACATTCCTGCACTCCCCAGTTATAACTTTTAGCCCAAGGGTTTGAAATGTAATCAGCTAGTTATTAGCACAAAGTCTGAGAATGTTTTTGCAAAGGATGAAGAAATCAAATCTGGGCCATGAGCTGACAGAGGAGGTGGTTGTTGGGGGCTTGCTCTGGTATGAAGTAGGCTGCCAGGACTGGTCCAAGTGCAGAGAATAATAATAGATGATTTATAGAATATTCAAACCTTGGAGAAACAGAAATGCTGATTTTACTCATGTCTGGTTTATGTCACTTGAAGGACTTCTACTTGCTTGTCTGATGGTGCTGGTATCTCCTTCACTCTTGAAAATAGCTTTGAGTATCAGCACTGGGCAAATTTGCTGCTGGGAGTGTGGGGGTGGACTCATTTCAAAAGAGCCAATAGAACATTTCAATGGATGTGCATTTGGAGAGTGTTTCTTCAACTGCACATTATTTAATGTCATTGCCACTGGATAGATTCAGTGACGTGACATAATGATGATCAGGCAAACCTGTTGCTAGCAAGTGACAGATCTCCGTATCTGTTTCATCGGGTGTTCGTTTGGATACATGAAAGAATTCATTACCTGTGCTATGTGCTTTATGGGCATGAGTCATGCTATAATCCAGCATACTATGTGATTTGGTGAGGTACACGCTGCTGCAGGTTTACCTGTGGTCACCACACGTGGTTTCAGGCTTAGCACGGGATATCTGTGTTAGCTCTGATGACTCCTGACCCAGGTGTTTGGCTCCTCTATGCTGGGAGCTTTGAGGGGTGGGCTAAAACCCCTCAACAGCTACTTGTGTGACAGAGAATTTGTTTTCTGTCCTTGCAGTTTTGGGACGTGGGGGGTGTCATCACCCTTTTTGCCCATCATGTTGTTTCCCAGAAATAAGAGATGCTGTGAACTCCATTGGACAGTGATCCAGTGGGTGAGAGCAGTAGAAGGTGTCCTAAAAGATCATGGCCAGTTTGGAGCTGGTCTAGTGAATGTGTCCCTGCTCATGACAGGAGGGTATTTGAACTAGATAGTTTTTAAGGTGCCTTCCAAGCCAAACCATTCCACTTTTCTGTGATTTTTTGTCACGGTGCTTTCGTGACTGCTCAGAGTTTGAGTGATTCGGCACACTTAGAGGCCAGAGCCTGAGGAGCACAAGCTGGAAACCACTGGAGATGACATCAGACAAGACTCTTCCAGTAAAGAGCTGCCCATGTCTTTCCCGTCCCGCTGCCGAGCCCAGAGCACAGTGTCCTTTTCACTAGGTGACAGGGCTGTCCTGCAGCCAGCCATCCCAGCAGCCCCATGGCCTTGAGGGCCTGCTCCGTGTGTAGCAACACGTGATCCATCTCCAGGATGGGTTTGGTGCCACCTGGGTGAAACAGATCCATGCTGGGGATCCAACCTGGCATCTGAAACTACAGCTACCATGCAAACAGGGATGGTTCAAATGTGGCCTGTCAGGACTGGAGGTCACCTCAGTGTTGTACTCTGAGGAAATGGAAGGAATTTCAGAAACGTTTTGACTATGTGAATAAACATAGTTCTGGCAATATTTTCTTTTTAACCTTGTTTTTGGACTTCCAAGTGGTTTTTATTTTGGGGAATTATTACTTGTTTACAATTTCACCTAAGGAGGGGAGTAAACTGAAAAGCTGATCCTCTGCTTGGGGGAGACACAACACTCAGTAGCTGTTCTGAAAAGAGCAGTGGCTCTGAAATAAATCTTACTTTGAGCTAGAAACAGTGCAAACACTCAGTGGCTGAAGCTTGCCAGTTAAAATACAGCTGTATAGTGATACATACTTAGGTGGTGGCTGCTCTTGGGAGTTTCTTCTTCACCACCTCACCGGTGTTTATACCACTGTGAGATATTGTTATTCTGAAGTGCCTCCTGCAGCAGTTTTATTTGCATTATCTTTATTTTTCAGTACTGAATTAGTAACCATTTAAAACTGTCAACCACATGTAAACAAGCGGTGCGTAAGTTATGAATAACAACTTACCTGGAATTCCAGCTGCCTGTTTGGATTGCACAAGGCTCGGCGCTGGGGGAGTTGTGAAATGACTGAATTCACTACTGCAACGTTATTTCTGTTTGTCTGGGTTCTTGCAGCCCATTTGAATAAATACCCTGGTGCTCACATGATTCCTGCAGCCGGCGGTCCTGGGGGGCATTGCTGGCTTCCCAAGTGTTGGAATATGCTTGCTGGGCTCCAGCCCGTGTGATGAGCAACATTTTTTTGCAGGCTCTGTCAAAGCTGTGCTTGCTCACTGTGTAACTCGACAGTTCTGTCCAAAGAGCTTGGATGGGGGAAGAAATGCCATTGTTAACTGATCTAATAATAAAATGTATTGAACAAGCATTTGATATAAACATTAGCTCTTCAAACTGTGCTGGTGGGCTCTGACAGCAGGTGGAAAAATGATCCTAGACTTGTGGAATGGTTTGGGTTGGAGGGCACCCTAAAGCTCAGCTTGTTCCCTAAATATGCCATGGGCAGGGATGCCTGCCACTATCCCAGGTTGCTCCAAGCCCTGTCCAGCCTGGCCTTGGACACTTCCAGGGATCCAGGGGCAGCCACAGCCAGGGCCTCCCCACCCTCCCAGGAAACAATTCCTTCCCAATATCCCATCTAACCATGCCCTTCTGTGACAGTGGGAAGCCATTCCCCCTTGTCCTGTTGCTCCAGGCCCTCGTCCAAAGTCTCAGGTTCCCTTCAGGTCCTGGAAGGCTACAGTTAGGTTACCCCAAAGGTTCTCTTCTGCAGGCAAAACAATCCCAATTCCCCCAGGCTTTCCTCAAAGCAGAGCTGCTCCATCCCTCTGATCACCTTGGTGACCTCCTCAGGACTCACTCCCCACAGATGAATGTCCTTCCTCTGCTGGGGACCCCAGATGACCTTTTTCTTTACTTTGATACACAGATATATTCAAATTTTTAAAAAACCTGTATTTTTTATGCAGGAATTATCTAAGATAGGCAGATTTACTTCTTTTAATTTGATCCCTTAAGGGCAAATATTTTATGTTCTCTGAGTATGTCTTAAGCTACTCAAGCTAATGAATTGTTGTTCAGGGTAACAACATGGAAGGTACTTGTGTTCCCCATGCAGAGCTCACCAGCTTTGCACGTGGATTTTAACTGATTGGGGTTTTACTTCCCTGTGAGCCCCTGGAGCACGAGGGCACTGCCAGCCCGTGGGATTGCCCTGTCCCAGTAAAACGCTGATTTAGCGTGTCACATCCAGCTACCTGCATTATGCAAGAGGGAAAGAATTTGCCTGATCCTAGTCCTGTCAACACAAAGAGATTGCAGCAGTATAACAAAACAGGCTTCTAAAGTCTTGTTTAAATTGAATCTGGATTCTATTAAAAAGTGTTGGTCCAGAGAGCCACAATAGCTCACTCGGTTACCATGGGCCGAGCAGGCTCCAGTTGCATCAGACTATTGTTTTTTTATTGGAATCCTCTCTTCCACCCTGCACGTTTGTTATTCATCAATTCTAAAATATCAATCAAAAAGATAAGTGGCATCCTCTGGTCCCAAGTGGAATTTTCCTGGGTGGGATTTCTGATGAGCTTCTAACTGCTTTCACTCTGGCCTCGCCTTTTTAGTTTAAAATGAATAAATTCCCATTCTTGAGAGCCTGGAGCTAAGAAAACTTGCACCTACAACCTCTCTTTGACTTCTTTTTAATTTTGCCTGTGTGCAGCAAAGGCTGGTGCAGCCATCCATAGTTCCTGAGGTATGCCAGCTACTGTGTGGGAAGAAAATGTAATATATACGATGTCTTTCTGGGATGTTTGTGGCTTTGTATAATTGTCCTGTCTAGAGCAGTGGAATTTTTGTTGAGAAATCCTTATCTGTCAATAGATCTCTGGTTTATAATGTTTAAATAGACTGTTTGAAGTCCTTGCCTTGGAGATATCTCCTGTGCCGTGTTCAGATTGCTTGTTTCCCTCCCACAGTAGTTTTAAGTTGGAAACGCTTTTTTGTTTATAGTAAAAGGAAGTTTTGGAAGTGTGTTCTACATATCCCAAAGGACTGCTGCACTCTTGGGTGCTGTGGAATGTCAGAACTTCCCACGTGTGCAAATTCACCAGGGAAACATCGACAGACCCTGCCCAAAAGCTTGGATTGAAGGGGCCATACAGGAAGCTGTTCCCAAAGGCTCCCTCTGTCCTCCTGCTGCCTTCCATGCTGTTGCCATGCAGCAGGAATTCCATGTATGGACAGGGATGTGTGTAATGGATTTGTGTCATGAAGGAGCTCCAGGGGCTGATCTGTGGCCCTGTGTTTGACATCGTGGAGCTGTTGGGGTTGGTTATGGCATTGGCCCTCTGGTTGTGGACTCTGAGGTACCTTCCTGTCAATGATGAAACCCACCTTTGCATCCTGAACAAGAAACTGGAAGAAAAATACCCTCTGTAAGGTCTTCAAAAGACTTTACAGTGTTGTGACCTTATAATTTTCCTTGAAGCACAGAGTCCTGAGCCTGCCAAAACAGGCATGTTGTGTGTCTAAAGTGTATTTACATCTGATTTACATCACTGCAGCCACACCCACAGGCTGGACCTCTGCATCCCACAGCTCCCAGTTTGCAGTGGGTGCAGCAGGGAGCTGGGCACTGCTGCAGTGGCTGCACTGGGGCTGAGGCTCTTGGTCTCCATCCCTGCTGCTCCTTGTTTCTGCTCTTCCACCTCTGCAGTCTCCTCACCACTGGTACCTCATTCCCAGTCCAGCAGTGAAGCAAATGATGAATTCTAAATGGGCTGTATCTTTATTAGGTTCAGTTTCTAATTCATTATTATTTATATTTCTAGAAAAGGTATTCTGTGGGAGGGATATAATAATTTTTGAAGTGTTTGGAACCCCCTGCAAGTGGCATGCCCTCATGTGCTTGGGTGACTCGTGCGTTGGCACCTGCGTTGTTCAAAATGTTTCCGTTTCTCTTACCATGCTTATTCCTTTCCAGGTGTTAAAAGTGACACAGAGGACAAAGGGATTGTCAATAAATGTGAAAAATAACGTCAATAAAATAATAGCAGATGCATTTTCAGGCATGGGATTGCATCATGGAATTTGTTTTTGTGACCAAGACTGTAGGAGTTTACAGGAGGGCTGATGAGCACTGTCAGTAAAAGCCAGATAGTATCTTTACCAGTTAATCCCCAATATCCTAGAGCTGGAATTAGGGACTCTTTTTAGCTTTAAATGTAGGAACATCATGTATCTCCTAGGTTTTGTGAGGAACCCTTAGGACAGAGAGAATCTCTTCTCTGCAGCATGTTAGTAAATTTGCTGGACTTCAAGCTTCCCTTGCGGAGCACGCTGTTGCCCCTGGCAAGACTGCAAAATCCCAGGCTTACCTTTACTTTCCTTACCTTTCCTTAAACCTGCTTTTCTCTGCTATTAAGGTGACAAGCTGTGAGCTGTACTGAGGTGAAAAAATGAGTTAAAACCCCAGAGTCATTGCAGAGAACAGGCACATCTGCTGTTCAGTCTCAGGCTGCAGTCAGAGGCACGTGGGCAGAGCAGGTAGAGCTGAAGGTAAATAAGGGCAGTTGTAAAGCCCAGTGTAGGGATCAGCCTCTCTTTAGGCTATCTTTCATCTACCAGGTAAAAAAAAAAATAAATATATATATATTCCTGAGCCAGCAGTGGCAGCTGGACTGGTGTGTTTGAGCTGCATGTCTGTGCTGGGTTTCCCAGGCCTTTTTCTGCAGTGTTTTTTCTTTGCCTGGGTTATTTTATCTCACCCAGGTGAGAAGAAGATAAAAGAAACTGAATAAGGATGGATCACCAGTCTGCAACTTCCTTTCTGCAGTTTAGCTATAAATGTAAATTGTGGGTTTGGGTCCAGGGTTCCCCACTTAAAACTGGCAGATGCTGGATACCAAAATTACACATGTGTTGTTGATCAGTGTTTTCCAAACCCACTGTTGTCTGTTAGATGATCAAAAGATCAAAAATAAGTATTTTACTAAACAAAGGAGGCATAAGGAAAACAGCAGTTTTCCATAATACAGAAGATTCCTCTGGTTTCTCTGGTTCTTTGCAGCTCTTCCTTGGAGATTATGAGGACAGGTTTGGGGTTTTGGTTTTATGAGTTTCTTTTGTCTTTCCAGTCTATAAAGTTCTGTTTCTTATTATCATTGTTTCTGCTTTCCTAAGATAGACCTAAGATAGCAAGTTGGCTCAGAAATTCTCTCTCTCATTTTAGCCACAGGAACTGTTGCTCTGTACATTGAAAGTACTTTTCCAGGTAGGCTTGTTTGGAATCCAGGTGTTTTGGGGTTACATGCTTTTGTTTGCACTGAGCTGGAAGTGGTTTCTGTGGCTTAGGGGGTGGGACTTGTTTCATTGCTTTGCAGGCTGGGGGAAAATAAATTGAATTTTTTATAGGGTCATCCAATGTCCTTTTGTACAGTCCTGCAGTGTGAGTGACACAAAGCCTGCTGGTATAAAAGACAGTGGTGTGATTCTGGCTTCCAGCTTTATCGCTGAAATATCTGAAGATAAAAAGCTGGAATTCATGTGCAATTCTTAGGAGTATTTTTAGGGCTTTAAAATAAAAAAGAAAACCTTACATATTTTTTTTCATGTCATTCTGCACAGCCTCCATCAGAGCAGTTGGATTCATTGTGTTTGCCTTTACTGGTGCTTCCCTAACTGTTTGTCAAGAATGGATCTGATGCTGTGGGGGTCTTTGGGGTGTGTTTGATGAAGTGTTCAGTGAAGGGCTGTGTGTGCTGTTACACACCCCATACATTGTACAGAAGGAGTAGGAATAGGTAAGCATTTTAAGGGGTTATAAGAATTAACATAAAAGTCTTCATTAATTGTGTGTGAAGAAATCTGCTGGCTCTGGCTGGCAGGGTCCAGCTTTCAGCATGAGGAGAAGAGGAAGGGACCGTGCAGGGCAGGACAGGGCTCCTGGTGGCTTCAGTCAGTGACTGTCCAGCCCTGCAGCCCCAGCCACTCCTGCTGGCTCTGAGGGAGCAGGGTGGGCTCTGGGGCTGCCCCTCAGGCCTGCAGGAAACATTAAGAGAGGAGTGATTCAGAGAATCACAGAATCAGTTAGGTTGGAATAATCCTCCAAGATCATCAGGTCCAGTCTGTGACCAATCCCCTTGTCAACCACACACTGAATGCCATGTCCAGTCATTTCTTGAAATATCTGGGGGTGGTAGCTCCACCACCTCCCTGGGCAGCCCCTTCTAATGCCTGACAACCCTTTCTCTGAAAAAAAAGTCCCTAATTCCCAAACTAAACCTTGAATAGTGACAGGACAACAGGTTTTTGTTGTGGTGTGAAATCCCATTTCCCAATTCAGTAGGTGAGACTGTTGTGCTGGGAGGAAGGAAGAAGTTTTGTGTGAACTCCCTGTGCAAAGTGGCTCTAATAAAGTGAGAAAACAATCCCCATAAATACAGATTTGGCAACTGCTGAACTTTAAGAATGAGGAGAATATTTGCTACTGAAAATCATCTTTAGATTCAGCAGCAGCTTGGACCCAAAGGATACTAAAGCTCCTGGACTGGTGGTATGTGCTATATTATTTCTTGCATGGACATTAGGTTAGTGCCTGAAAAATCATTTGAGCTTTGATAAAAAAAAAAAACAAAACAACCAGCACAAAAAAGTGAGATGCCAAAAAAAGACTGCTATTAGAAATAGATACATTGGTGGGATTTTTTTAGTTACTACTTGCCAGTCAGTTTACATTCCAGAAATCACAGTTAATAATTTATTTTACAGAGCAAGTCAGTCTAATGAAATTGTGTAGTAGCACCTTTTACTGTGTAAATCAACCTCACCATGGGTCTGTGTTTCCTTTCCCTAGAGTGGTAATGCATGAGTATCAATACTTTCACTCCCAGGTTTTTGGTAAAGTGCAAAGATGTCTTTAAAAGGTGTGGAGAAAACTTTTCTGTGATCTTTCTAAAAAGAGAAAGCAAAAAGCTGATGGATTGCAGAGAAGCACAACCCAGAAATGAGTTACCCATCAGTTCAGAAAGGAGCTCAGATCAGGACTGAGATATGATTAAGCATGGAGACTGCAAGGGAAATGATGGAAAGTTAAACAGTGAAAGAGCAGCATTAATATAAAGCTATTTAGTAAAAAGGGTTGTAATCAGTACAATTTGGGGTTTATTACGTTGATATAAGGGGTATTGCTGTCTCCCAGCACAGAGGGCTGTGTGCTGGCAAGCACTTCATCAGCAAGGATGCTTACCTGTTAAACTGCCCATACTGCAACTAAAAAAGTGAAGTGATCCATGGAGGGAGGAACAGGGATATATAAGAAAAGTGGGATTATATTTTGATTAAATGAATCAGTAAGGCTGTGACTGAAATGTTGCCATTGTTTTCTGGTGTCTTTTCAAATCAGTGCTGAAAAGGGTTTCAAAAGAATCTGAATTCCTTACACAGAGACATGAGAAGTATAGAAATGTTTCCTATGGAGAAAGAAATTTTCCTGTCACCTGTCAACAGAGAGGTAAAAAGTTTCAGTTCCAGACAAGTGAAGCATCAAAAATTGGAACTTGAATATTTTGTCAAAGAATTCCTTACCAGTATTTGTGTTAATCCCTCATCTCCTGTAGGAAAAGACATCCTGTCCTTAACAGATGCATGGAGGGATGTCCTCTCCTAATATAAAAATCAGATTAGATTGGAGTAACAGCAACTTCTGACCTGAATTCATGAGGATAAATGAGCTGAAAGGAAAGAATAAATGACTGAATTAAGGACTTGAAGGATCAGAACATCTTTCCTTTCCCTTTCCCTGTTCCTCCCCAGCAAGTAACTTCTCACAAATTACCTGGGTTTCTTTTCCTCTGCAGGCCCAGCTGGGGATGGGGATTCACTCCAGGGGCTCATCTGGGTGTCCCTGGGGATGGGCAGGAGGGAGCTCCAGCCTCTCCCTGTGCTCCTGAATTCCCCTTTGCTCCGCAGCCCCCGGCTTTTCTCACGCCACCAGAACCTGGGATGTTTATACACAGCCTTATTTATAAGAACTCTTGTTTATTTTTGTGCATACGGAAAGTAAGTTGTGTGCGAGCACATGCATGTGATTTTTTTGTTGTTATTAGGAGTGGTTTTTAGTGGTTGGGGTGGTTTTCTGTTTTTATAAGCTCAGAGAAATGCCACACATCAAAGAAAGGCCATCTAAAGAAAGGAGCCAAGTACAGAGACTCACTAAAGCTGCTAAAATTCCACACTAGTAGGACTAAGAAACCCACAGTTGTTCTATGAAGATCTCATCTGTTATTATTTTGTCAAAAATACACTTTACAAACACTGCCATGTCAATATTCAAAGTAGATGAATTCAAGCAATGAGTGTTTTGGCTCAGTGTTCAGGAGCTGTTATTCTTTATAATGCTTACAGAATTTCAGACCTTGAAGAGCAGTGAAGGGAATGGTTTGTGTTCCTCAGAGAAACACGAGAGAGCTCGTTTTTTCCCCAGGGCAGAAAATACTGCCGTGTTAAGTTGGTTTATTGGGGTTGTTGTAGCCTGTTCCCTGTCTTTGCTTCCAAGAGCCACCTCTGGAAAAAGCAGAATTGCAGGTTAAAGCTTGCCAGAGGACAGATTTGCTATCAGGCACTTTGAGGTTGTGCTTCAGCATTTATTTTGGATAAATTTCGGGGAAGGAAGTGAGTACAAGATTGATCTTGGCCTTTATAAATAGCACTACAGGCACCTCATATCACTTTCTGCATTGCCGTGTCTTGAGTTACTTCGTTGCGCGGCAACACACAGCAAAAATTGCATTTTCACATAAAATAGCAGCTCCTCTCTTTATTCATTCCTTATTGTCATGTTACTTAATTGATTTAAATGTGCTGGTGTGGATGTTTTTCACTCCCTACACTGCTCGTGTGGAAAATGACAATGTTGGTTGTACTAATTCCCTGGAGATGTCGAAGGAGGAAGAACACTGTTCTCAAGTGATGCATTTTAGTTACAGTTCTACTCAATTAATGACCCTTTTTTATACTGAAATATTTCAGACTCAGCTTTGTGAAGTGTCACAGAGTTCCAAGGAATACTGAAACTAATGGAGTTTTCCCATCATAAGGATTTAATAACAAACAAAGTATTAGCGAGGCCACGTTAGTAAAGTTTTGTAAAGATGAAAGCTTTTTACACCTCTACAAAGCAAAGTTTTCCAAAACTTTACAAAAATAACCTTTTTTTCCTTGTTGCTCTCCTGTTGGCTCCATGTGCAGGATACTGGTTTTTCTCTGTCCCAATTCAAATTACCCCTTTTGAGTAACGCTCCTTATGCAGGGATGTGGTGGGGCTTGGGGAGCACAGGGAGGGAATAAAGAGATTTTTAGAGTCCTTGTGGCCAACACCCAAGCATTTTAGCCACCTTTAAAGCTGGGGGGAGAGAGTGGCTGCTGTTGATGTGCTGTGGGCTGATGGGTTTGCCGGGGGTGGAGAGGACAAGGTGAGGAGTGGGGTCAAGGAGCTGATGTTTCAGGCTGAGGCAAGGCTGGATTCTGCTTTCCCAAATCCATTTGCAGTGTCTGGTGTGCATTGCCTTGCCCCCCTTTTCCTCGGTTTGGAGCTCAAACTGGAGATAATTTTACTGCATGCAGCAAGATTGACAAAATAATTTTGCTGCACAGCACAGTAAGACATAAAAAGTGCCTTTTCAAAAGTACAATAAACAAAGAGAAGATATTTGTGTAGGAAAAAAAAGTGAGGAATAATAGGAGTAGGGAAATCACTCCTGTTGCTTTAAGGTAGCTTTTAAAAATAGGATTAGTCAGTTAATGCTCCAGCCTTTACCACAGTAAACATATAATTGTGAGCTGATTGTGGTGAATTCCTCAAACAACAGCCCCCAGCAGCAGAAGTTTGAACGAGAGAGCCCGACATCTGGAAGCCAGCAGCAGTCAGGATTTTATTAAGCAGCACTGCCAAATAAAATCCGAGCACTACTATAAATGATATAAAAATAAAGATTGGCTATGGCGTAACATCCTCGAGATGCCAGCGAGTGCTCCCAGGTTTGGAGCTCTGTGTGAGAGCAGCAGAGCTTTCCCAGCAGCTTTGGAGCTGAGGGGGACAGGGTGGGTAGGGATGTGGCTTTCTGTGGTGCTTGTAGTGTTCAGGAGCTGAAGCTACGAGTGGAATAGAGAGAGGAACTGCAAAATTGCTCTGAGTGCGCCTGAATTATTTTTATTGGAAAGGCTTCAGCCACGTACAGTCTGTGCTGTGTATTACAGACCTAAAGCAAGGTTTATGGAATATGATTTTCTGTCTGCGAAGGAGGTTATGAGAGAGTGACCTTATCACAGGGAGCAGGAACCTGCCCTCTTCCACGGGCTGCAACTTGACACATTTATTTCCAGCGCTGGGGCTGTGAATGGAGCCAATTGAATGGGTCGATGGCTGTGACAGCCGTGTCTGGCTGCAGCGGGAGCCGAGTGTCGGGGCAGGGAGGGGGTGCAGAGCTGACCCAGACAGGACCCAGCAGCCATCCCAGGAGGCTGGGGCAGGAAGGGTTTGGGGCAGCATCCCCTGGGAATGTGGGTCTGGCACGACAGAAAAACGAGCACTTTGCCCTTCTGCACACTGGTGTCCTCCACCCTTTTTGGGGGACATTGGTGGCTCTCAGTGCTGAGCAGGACATTGCCCATCCAGTGGCAATCAAATGAACTCCTGTGAATTCAGAAAGCAGTGATTAAGAGCTCCTTCTCAGCCTTTGTGTCTAGAAATAGCCCAGAACACCACAGCGCAAAGTTCAAAGAAGTAAAAGAAGTGATATGCTAAATGAAATTCCAATCTTTCATATTTTGAACAGGTTTTTGATACAGCTCAGCTTGATACAACCTGCTATTTACCAGCCTGGCCTTTAATATTGGATCTGCTTTCCAATTATGCTTCAATTCATACACCAGTTGCAGAGGGCGTGTGTGGGTGTACGTGCGAGAGAGGGAGATTGATTTTGTTCTTTAAAAATGTGAAGTCTGCACTAACTATGAAAACCCATCAGAATTTCTAGCACTTAAATGCCATTTCCTTTCTCAATGTGCTACCAGCACTAAGTAATGTTCACGACATCTCTCTGGCAAGTGAAGGAGTACATGCTGGTTTGTCAGAAGTAGAATATTAATACAGATATCAGTGCAAACCAGGCTGCAGATCCTTTCCAGAAGTAAAGAGTTAACGTGAAAGCTCAAATTATGACTTAGAAGCAAATACATAAGGTCTTAGCTGTGTTTTTCAGAAGTCCATGAGTGAAAATGGAATAAAAAGAGCACATGTTGCTGTGTGTCGGAGTCACCTCTTGTGTCTGGAACAACAGATTTGGGTAACCCTATTTGCCCCCACTTTGCACAGAACATATTGGTATTCCTGGTTGTTTTTCCCAGCCATTGTCTTTTTTGTGTGCTGTATTCCTGAGTCTGGGCAGTGCTGTGGTAGTCACCGTGTCTGAGAAGCCCAAAGGAGTGTTCTCTCTGTCTTTCTGCAGCTCTGACTGGTCGTTTCTGTTTCCTGTAGGTTTAAAGACCTATCTGATCTCAGGTCAGAAGGTGAAGGAGCCCCAGTGCAGCTGTTCTCAAGCGTTGCTTCCTGGCTTGGAGTCGGCAGACGGAGCCAGGACACCGGGAACGTCGTCAGCCGAGAACTCCAGCGACCCAACCAAGACAACCAAACAGGTGGAAAAACCCAAGGTGAGTGGTGCTCTCAAAGCCCAGCAGCACAGACCTCAAAGCAGGGATGGGGAAACCTTATGGGCTTGTTTATGCACTGCTTTACATATTTACATATGTATGGTGTGTATACATACAGTGACAAAACACAGTTTGAGGGAGGAAAAGTCTACCAGGTCAAATGCCTCACTCCCCATTTGGCAAACAATCCCTAAAATAAGGTGAGCACTTTTTAAAGGTGGTTTCAAATAAATTATTTCTGTTTATATTTCAGGACTGAGTGGTCAGTGATGCTTTTTCAGTGGTTTGGATTTTATGGTGGGGGGAAAGAATATGATTTATGCAGGTGCTGTAACTTCTGTGATTTTCTGCTTTTGCTGCTTCTGCCGTTCCTCTGGCATGAAGGTCACGTACCTGTGGGCCTTTTCATGAGTATTTAACAGACATCCCTGCAAAAGATAATTGGATTGTTTTTGTGATGGGAGAAAATGCTCTGGTGGGCTGTGAGATGGGTTTATCTGCTTGCTCTAGAAACCTATATCTGGAGCTGAGGGCAATGATTTGTATGGATTCAGCTTGGAGGAATGATGACACTTTGTTATGTTCACACCTCTCACAAGATCTCTTGACAAGGAAATCTGTGAAACAATGTGTATTGCTTCAGAGCTTTGCTGTTACTCCCCATCTTCCATCTCAGAACAGATTTCCCAAACAACAGATGTCTATTCTCTCTTTTCATTTGTGCTAAGAATTCCTTCTCCTGGGCTGCCTGAGGTGGGCACAAATGTCAGAGCCAGGGGTGGCCATCTGCAGGTCCCTGTCCTTACACTTCAGTGTGGGCAGTCCTGACTGGATCTCTTCAACACAGGTTTGAGACTCAGCTGACAGAGTTGATGTGGGGATAATTTTCATGCTACTTCATTTTTACTGCTTCTCATTTTTTTCTGGATTAGGAGAGCATGAATAGGGCACCTTTACCCTGCCTCTGCTCCCAGTTTAAAGGTTTAGAATAAAAACACTGGATTACAGGTGAGATCAGCTGGAGGGCTGGCCCAAAGAGATGGTCCAAAGTCGAGTGAGCTCCTCAGAGAGCAGACCAAGCTCATTTAACTACAGAAGGGAGCTGTAGCCATCTTTATCCCTCCCCAAAATATGCACTGAGTGTGGTTTGACAGCATCCAAGTTGCTGGTGATATGTTTCTATTCCTTCTCCTGTGTAAGAAAGAATATATTTGGCATCCTGCTGGCACCAGCTTTCCAGCTCCCTCTTGCCTTTCAGTGAAGGCAAATAAGGCAGGAAAATAAATCTTAGAGCTGGGGGGAGCTGTACAGAGAAACCTGTGAGTGCTGCCCTGGCTGTGGTTGTGCAGAGGTCCAGGTGTGGCAGTGACAGAAACTCCTTCATTTCGAGCAGTGAAGGAAGAAGAATGTGCCAAGTGGAACAGGATTGCTGAGCTGCCTGTGTGGAGCAGAAGGGAGAGAGGAGGGATGAAGCCAAGCAGTGAAGCTGTGGCTGCTGTTCTGAGAGACAGTGAGGATGCCTTGGGAATGTCAGACAGCAGAGGAGGCTGTGACTGGGGACTGAAACTGCAGAGAAGGATGGGACTGACCCACCTGCAGCTGGAGCCTGCTAATATTGTTATGTACAAACTTGGGGTGGTATTTGTTAAAATGATGCAGGTGCAAAATGAAGCCTGTGCTTAAGGATCAGCTCTGTTATGGGTTTTCTAAAATATGGGGTGATTTACCTTGCAGAAGGGCAGGTACAGCTGCACCACTCTTCCTGAACAGCTGGGATGTGATGTGGAATACGTTGCTTTGTCCCTGATTCTCTGCTCTGGGTCCATTGCTGGGTGTTAATTGCTATTTAGAATATCCTGAGTGGGATTCCCAAGGACCATTATAGTCCAGCTCCTGGCCCTTGAAATGTTTAATTGCTGAGTGAAAGTCTGTAGAGTGCAGAAGTACCAGCATGGCAGTGGGTGAGAGAAGGAGAAACTAAAAGAAGCTGCTCAGAGGAGCATCTTAGACAAGCAGCCAGCTCAGATTCTGCCTTGGATACCCTGTTGTGCTGCAGCTACTGCAGAGTTTGTATCTAGAGGTACCTGGTTTTACTCATCACCCTCAGCACTGCAGCTCTGGCCAGGGATTTCCTAAGTGGCCTCACAGCTGTGATTCCTGAGCCTGCCTTCCCTCAGACTTGTGATGCTGCAGTGAATTCTGGATGAGCTCAGCCCCAGGTTTCCCTGTGATCCCATCCCTGGTGGATGCAGAAGCTGTGTCAGAGTGGGGGCCACAGAGCAGTTGTGTGAGCACTGGCTTAAAAACCTCTTCTGTGGCTGTAGTGGGGGAGCATCCCACCTCTCCCAGCACAGCCAGGTCCATGGATTCCTAACTCCACAGCATGCTCTTCAGGGTAATGTGCACCAGCTTTCTCTCTGCTGGGGAGAATCACAGAATCATGGAATGGTTTGGGCTGGGAGGACCTTAAAGCCCCTCTAGTTCCACTGCCTGCCACAGGCAGGGACACCTCCCACTGTCCCAGGTGGCTCCAAGCCCTGTGCAGCCTGGCCTTGGACATTTCCAGGGATCCAGGGGCAGCCACCACCTCACTGGGCAAGCTGTGCCAGAGTTCCACCACTCCCATTGTAAAAATTTTCTTCCTTATATTGAATCTAAATTGCCCCTCTTTTGCTTTAAGTGTATATGTATATTAAAGAACCCCCACAAGGTACGACTGCAGTTTGATCACAGATCATGCACAATTTTTGAAAAGGAGTGGGTTTCTTTTTTACAGCTTTTGGGTTTTTCGTGAGGGTTTTTTTAAAGCTTGCAGCTTGTTGGTAGGGTCTGGAGATAATAATTTGCAAAAGAATCATGACTTACATGCCGACTGTTTTAAATACAAAGCTGTAAATGGTGTCAGTGTAGGAGGAGATGACTCCAGCTCTGCAAAAGAGACTTAAGTAGGAGAGGCAAAATTGCAGGCAGGTTGAAATATTTTTGTTTTAAAGGGAATAAGTGGCTATATTGGATGCAAAGGATGGCTTTCACATTTTGGGCTTCAACGGATGTTCTAGAGGACAAGATCTGTAAAGGAAAGTCAGGAGGGAGAGGGCAACAGTAATTGATCCATGAAAGGAATTGTATTTCCTCCTCTGGTGTATCTGTAGTTCATTTAACTGCAAACCTTGTTGCAGTTTGAATGTCAATAAGATGTGTTTACATTAATAAAATGGTGAGCACAGAGGGTAAAAACTCTGAGTAAATCTATAACAGCAGGTGGTTTTTTGAATGAAAACACTCTACCCTGCCTAAGTGGTTTTGGTATCAGTTTATCTTCCCTATCATCTTTTATGACATGCCTCACTTGACAGGGAATCATAAGCTGTTGTAAAAATGTTTTAATGATTGCTTGGTATGAAAACAGAAAGTCCTTTGCTTGTCTTGGTTTGCTGGAAGTGCATTAATGTTTTATTCATGGCACTGAGGTCACAGCACACGGAGCCTCTGAATGCCTGCAATAGAGAAGGAAGTTAATGATGTTGACTCGAACACATGGGGAAAGTCAGAGGAACTTCTGCCTCTTCTCAAAGGTCAGGCTGCTTTTCCAAGCCCTTTGTCTTCTGGCTTAACCCCAGGAGCTGAGTGTTTGGAGGTGGTCTTGCTGATTTATTAGCAGGATCAAACAGGGAGTGGTTTCTTCATTTTTTGTTAGAGGTATTTGGTTTTTGTCACCATTACCTGACTTTTGCCATGGATAAATCTAAATTTAACTCCCAGAGGGTTGGTTAGTAAGGCCTGTTAGCCCACTGCCATTTTAATTTTTAGGCCATCTGGTAATGACTTCCACCAAGTGGCCAAGACATTTGTCATAGCTAGACAGAAATTATTTTTAAACAAAACCATTTGAGAACTAGCTCCATCATTTCTTGAGCTTTGTTGGTATTTATTCAGAATGCACAAGTTCAGAACTGGATGTAAATTGCTTATCTGATGCCAGGTTAGGACACTCAGAGAAATTTCAGTGCCCAGCCTGGACTGTGTCCCTGAGGAACAGCAGACAGGATGGTGTGCTGGCTGCTGAGGAGGCTCAGGGTCCTACATGAAAGCCTTTGAGAGGCATTGGTGAGTGGTTGATGTGACAGGGAGAGTGGGCTGGGAGAAACATCTGAAAATTAAACATACTGGGTGTTTTCAGGTGGGACATCAGAGGTGGAAAAGGAGCATTAGGTGAAAAGTTAATTCTGAAAAGACTTAACATGCTGGTCTCTGAAATGGGGAGTGAACCTGAAGGCAGAAGTTGTGGGTTTGGACTAGAGAGCCTTGAACATGTCCAGAACAAACAGGCAAAATTAACATGGGATGTTGAGTTTGTGACAAAAGGTTCAAGTTCTCACTGGAAAGCTTACTGTGATGTTTAGTAGCAGACTTTGACAAGCCTGGTCACAGTGAACATCTCCAGAGAAGAGGAGCTGCCAAGAGGCTCAGGCTCAGGGTCCCTCTGAGCAGGATCCTGCCTGAACACTGCCAGCACTGGAGAAGAGACTGAAGAAATTGGAAGATACAATTCCAGGGTTAATTCCCCTAAAGAAGATGGCATTTTGACTTGAAGGAATTAGCTTGTTTTAAAAGCTCAAGTGCAGCATTTTAGGTTGCTTCCAAAATGCACAACCTGGAACTAATACAAATGATGATGGTTTTGCTTTCTTTGTTCCCTGTGACATTTGCTGGGTGTTTGGCTCCAACAGTGTATGATACCCTGAGCTCCCCTCCCCTGTCTTAGGGCTCTGTGTTAAAAAGCATTTTCCTTTATTCATTTCAGATTTGTTGCTTTCCATTTCCCTGGACTGTTCAGAATGCATCATGGTGTTTCATGCTTTTTCTGGATTTTGCTGCATTTTGTGCTGTCTTCTCTCCTAATGGCATTCAGATCCCTTTGCAGGCAGGTTTCACACAGGAAAATTGCACTTTTCCTTCTAAAGAGTGTTTTATTCCTCTTGGGGAGGTCCTTTGCCTGTGCACAATGATTACAGTGTATCTGTGATCTTACACTAGTGAAGCTTTCCTGGATTAGATTTAGCTTCAGCAAACAGCAAATCTGTGATTTATTTTTGAAATGGTGCGTTCTGTTCCAGTCAAATTTTGCTCCCTGCCTCCCATTCTGAAGCTTTGTTTATCTTTGAACCGTGCTGCAAGTATACAAGTGGACTGAATTACAAATTGCATCATACTGCAAGGACACCAGAACATTCCTGGCTAAAATTCTTTTGTCTCATTTCAGCCTTGCCCTTCATGTAGTACCACCCTTGCTCCCCACTGCGATGTCAGCATAGATGAAGGAGCTATCCAAAATGGTTGTCAGGATGAGCATAAAAACAGTACAAAGGTAACTGAAGTATTTCTCACTTCCCTTTTCCCCTTGTTTCTCTGCTTCCTTCAGCTTTCTTATTTTTGCACCACTATTCCTTTATCCAAGCTCTTAAGCAGCAGAACTGATTTGGATTTTTGATTCGTGTTCAAAAATTGAGTCCCCTTGCCCAAATTTTCAAGATTTTTAGTAATTTTGTGGGCTCAGCTTGATCCTGAGAAAGACCTAAAATTTGGACTCTTTAACCTATGCTGATGGTACCCAAAGAGGGAGGCCCAGTGAGCACTGCCACACTCTCCATCCTCACACCAGTGGGCTGTCACCTCACCACAGGTTCTGTGTCTTGCCAGCATCTCCTGCATCACCACTCTAAGGCGAGGTCGTTCCTGTTCACGTACAAAATCACAGCTTAAATTCAGTTTGTGTCCTTTCCTGACCCACAGAAACAGCCTCTTTCATATTCCTCCTGCTGCTGCCACGCTTGCTTTCCTTGCCTCTTGCTCAGATACTCTCACTGAAGCCACCTACTTCCCCTGCCACGCCAGACTCCCCTGTCCTCCTGTTCGTGGCCTTTGCAGCCTTTCTGCTCTGCCTGTCACCTCTCACTCCTCCCTGAATGTTAAGCTAAATGCAGACTGAGGATTGGTGCTCATTACCTGGTTGTTACATATTCAAATAAATACAATATTTTCCCTCCTTGGGGAGAATCACTTCATGGACGTGCTCTGAGACAGCGATCTTGTTCTGCACTTCCTACAGCTCTTCTTGCCTGTAAAGCTGATAGAAAAACTTGCCAGCACTGTTGCCACTGCTGAGCCACTGCATTAATCTGTGTTTGTCCCTCTCTGCCTGTACTTGACCTGTTGTCTCATGCTTAAACTGTAAGCTCAGAAGCAGGGCCTGCCTCACTGGGCTGTAGGGGTGTGTTACACAGCAGTTCTGTGCCAGAGTTCCAGGAAACAGCCTAAGAAAAGAATAAAAGCATGATCCCTTGAGCCCTGAGGGAGGTGTCAGCAGGGACTTGTCTCAAACCAGCTTGAGCTCTCTAAGACAGAGAACATGTGGGAGATCTGCCTGGGCTGCCAAGATGGTAGGCAGGAGATGCTTCTTCCCCAGGTGGCCTCTGCCCACGTGCAGGGATCTCCAAGAACTGACTGAAGAGGGATTGTCCTTAGGTACCAACTGCCTGGTTTAAGGTGCTTCCTGCTGTAGCTGCATTGGCTTTGTGTGTGTGAATCAGCAGGTCATCTGACCTTTCTTGGAGGGGATTTGTATACAGAGTTGAGGAAGAGGCCTGTAATTCCACTGGAGGAATTCCAGTGGAGCCCAAATTGAACGTCCTTGGGTTTGGTTCAGTTATTGCTCAGCCACAAATGGGAGCTGTGTCACAGCTCTCAGTAAGTCTGGGGTGCCTGTTAAACTGAAAGCTCAAGAACAGCCACATGCACAAAGTTGCTGTGGATTTGATTCCCAAGACTTCTTTACAGCCTCAGCTCTCTTGGGAAGAGGAGCCATAAGCTCCTTTACCCATCTCTGTTCCCTTCCCACACCACATGCTGCACTCATGTCCCCTGTCTTTTGGGATTGTTAATGATGTGTAATCATATCCTTGGACTTGTGTGGCTCCCAACGGCCTCTGGAGCTTCCTTGTCTCGTGATGAGAGGAAACTCCACACCAAGCCTCCAGGTTCTCAGGGAAACCCTACAGCCTGTTGCCTTCAGAAGTCCCAGTAACACTGGAGCTAACAACATTTAATAAATAGGGATTTTCTCCTACACAAACAGTTTCATACTCTAATCCCTGCCTGTTAAGATTAACAGAGCACAGAGAAACCTTGAGCTGACTGAAGGGAAGAATTTTCTTGGGGATTTGAGCCTTTGCCAAGGAGCTAAAGAGAAAGTCCATGCTGACCTTCTTTGAAAGAGAGAAATTTTCACTGCATTTTTCAGATGATCTTGAGGAACAGCAGGGAAAGCAGACAGTGCATAGGAGTCCAAATCTTTTATTTGAGCTGATCATAGCAAAAACTGTGTGTTCTTGGCTACTGCTTTTCAAGTAACAAGTGGCTGGAGAGGTTGAAAATGGAGGAGAAAGATTGTTTCATAGGGAAAAAAAAAAGATGGTAACTGTGACTTTCAGTATTTCTTTAGGCCTCAGGTCGTTCTGCGAAATGCTCTGGCCAAATACAATCCTTAGCATAAGTTAAAAACACCAACCCACCAAACAGTGAAGGCTCTTCACTAAGAGCTGGTTGGTTGGTTTATTTGGTTCCCCTTTGCTAGTCCTCCTCACCTCAAAGCCAGAGGGGTTTGCCCTGGCTCTGCAGGATGCTCTGTAGCCCTGTTCCCTCTGGGCAGCTAACGTGGCAGACATGTAGGAGGAGTTGCTCAGGAGCTGCTCAGTGTTTTCTCTTAGAAAACAACCTGGTGACCTTTTGTGTGAGCAGTTCTTGTGTCTCTGCCTTACAGGAGTGTCCTTCTGTCCTGGGGCTCTTGGTGTGCCCCTGCTGGGATCTGTGGCTGAAATCCCCTTTCCCTTCTGCTGATTATGGTCCTGCAGCAAAGCATTGGCAACACACCAAGGAAACCACCCCATTTCCTGTTCCTTCCTCAGCTGCTGTTGCTGTGCTGGGAGCACCTGCAAGCTGCCAAAACAACTGTTGTGAGGGCTAGAAGGGACCAGACTGGGAATCCTTCCATCCCCTGGCTCCCAGCACGTGGCTCTGGGGCTCACACCTCTGTCGGGGCAGCCCACAGGGTGGGGATCCCTCATCCCCCCGGGACTGAGGGAGGAAGGGGAAGCACAACCCACCTCCCTCCTGCTTTTCCTGTAGCTCTAGGGAACCATTCCAACACACCTTGTTCTGGCTTTGGCTCTGGAGGTCTTGGCTGTGACAAGAGCCAAGCCCAAGTGCTTCCTGACACTTCCTCCCCTTAGTTTTGAATCCTCCTTGGCTGTGTCTGAATCTTCCCTTCACCTGTCTGTGTTCACGTGCCTCCTTTGCCTCACAGGACAGATCACACAAGGAAATGGAGTTGATCTTGCATGGCCAGCCAGAAAGCAGATATTTTTTAACTTTAACTAAGTTGATTTTACAATGTCAGTAACATATTTCAGCACGTGGTTGGGGTGGTGATGATATTTATGGTATTTATTTATGGTCACTGTGGTGGCATCCAAGAATAGTCTTCTGGAGGAGCTTGTCACTTCTGTTCAAGCAGGAATGGAGAAACTTCTGTCGTGAGTGGGCTTCAGGATGAGGATAAATGCTACATGATAAGTGATAAGATATGGAGGGGGGGAGATGAACACTCAAATATGCCAAGTTTGCTCTCTGTTTGCATCTGAAAATGATCCTGACTAACTGCAGTTCATTTTCATTCTAACCACACTTAGCTGTCTAATTCTTTTGGAATTGCTTCAGTACATATTGGTCTAGGTCAAACAAAATGTAAAAGAGGGAACTTCAGGCTCCACAAAAATAGAATGATTTTTGTTTAAAAGTAATTTTTGTTCTGCAGTGACAGCAGCATTGGTGATACTGTGTACCTAAGCCGTGTTGCAAGCCATTGTCAGAATTAAAGCTGTCCTAACTAATACAAAGGCAAAGGAAAACCAGGAAAAAGAAATAATGTCTTAGAGAAGGAAGTGCAGGAGATTTTTGTTGTAGGATGAGATGTACAAAAGGGTTGTTCCCACAGGTGAGAGAAAGGGGGGAACCTCTGGGAAATCAGCAGGCCCATAGTGGTCAGGGGAAGGATCAGCAAGGGCTGGTAGAGTGAGCTGTCTCATGACCCAGGGAGAGTCAGCACAGATTTAATGTGTATTTTAAAACTTTTCTTTTTAGAAGAATCTTAACCATAAGATGAGTGAATGAAATTTGGGCTTGTGGTTGGTTGTCATTGAGCGTGTGACAATGTGCTTTGTTTTCTGCTCCTTGGAGAGTTGGTTCATAAAAGCACCAAGGTGGCACCTAAACAGGCACATGGGAGGTGTGGGAGATCCATCCATAGGAAATGTGGATGGGTTCAAGGCAGGGGGAGTTTGGTCTTTGTGGTCAGGGCAGAGCTCAGGTGCTGAGGGAAGAGCTTCTGTCTGGTTTTGCTCCTTGCAACCTCTTCTGTCTGTTCTCAACCGCTGACATTCCCTGGGTGTGTTTTGCTCTCTGTTGTCCAGGCTCCAGGAGGACACAGTCCAAAGACTCAGAATGGACTTCTGAGCCCTCCCCAGGAGGAGAAGCTCAGCAACAGCCAAACCTCTCTGTATGAAATGCTGCAGGAGAAGGGGCGCTGGGGCGGCGTGAGCCTGGATCAGTCAGCTCTGCTCCCTCTGAGGTTCAAAAACATCCGAGAGAAGACAGATGCCCACTTCGTGGATGTGATTAAAGAAGACAGGTAAGGAAGATGGAACTCTGCAGTGTAAAATCCTGTAAAGGTCAGAAGGCACTCCTGGGGTACCATATCTTTAATATTTGTGTGCATTTTGTCTGATTTCAGTAATTGTTGTCAATATATAACACATTATAAGTTTTCTGATTTTAGTCTTTATTCTGCTTAAACTACAGTAGAAACTTGATGTCAGAGACTTTCTGTTTAAAATGGGTAAAAACCAGTCTTGCATTGCTTCCATGGTGAACAGTCCTCCTGTCAGTTCTCCTTCAGTCGAGTCTTCAGAAGGGAAATTGCTCTTTAAATCACTTGTCACGAAGTTGAACTCCATTTTGTAATCCAAAGTCCTCTCAATGCATGTAGTGTGAACCTTCCTCTGCAATTTAAGGTGTAACATAAAATCTGAACCCCAAAACTCATTTTTTTACAGTAAAAAAAAAAACATCTGATAACATGTGACTGACTAATCATGAAATCTTACTGGGCTTGGAAGCAGAATTAATAGGAGTGAATTCTCATGGACTTATTATCTACTTAGATATTGTAAAATGAGTTTCTCTGTCTGTTTCAAACAAAAAAGCTGTTTTGGGCAGAGGAGATATTCTTCAAAATTTACTAGTGTGGGATTTTTATCAACACACAGCCATATCTCCATTATGGCAATGACTTGACTGGAGCAGCTAAACAGGTAGCTTGAGTTTGTTACTATTTGTGGCTATTTTTATTTTTGTTTCATTGCTTCCACTCGGATTGAGGGTATTTTATCTAAATATCCTTGAAACTGTGTTCTCCTATGGACTTGGCTTTTTGGAGCAGGGACACCATCACCTTTATGGAAACATGACTGAGGCAGGGAGAGGTGAGAGGGAGGGATGGGAGTCCCTCTCCAGTCTCTTACCTAGATTTTCTCAGTTTACCTTTCTCCTGTTCCCAACCTGAGTCAAAATTCAGGGTTCTTTATTGTTTTTCTCAGTGTGTGTGGTCTGTCAATTGTGGCTAAGAACAGAGGTTTAACTGATACTTCCAAATATTAGAAAATAGATGGATTGGGAATGTCCACGTGTTGGCAGAAATCAGCCAGAACAAACAGGAATATTGTTGAAAATGTAACCAGCACTCTGCAACCTGTAAGTTACAGAAGTAGCCTAATTTATGCAGTTGGTCTGCTGAAGATACCTCGCTCAAGTTCTTGTGTTCTGGTGCTTTCCTCCTCCACTCCCAAAATGGGTAATTTTTTCTGATTTGGAGGAAGGAGTGCCATGAATTGAGATCAGTCAAAGCCCGGCGCTTTTTTGGTCCCAATTAAATATCATCATTACCATATTAAGTGGGCCATTTCTTGTTGCCAGGGAAACTTCTCTGCTCAGTTCAGTTCATGTAAACATAACTTTCCAAAAATAATCTCCTGATTAATTAGATCTATGCAAAATGCTTTAAGCCTACCAGTTTACACTGATTTTTTCAACATTTCTCAATGAGAAATTATATGGAATAAGCCATTTTAAAAATGTTCTTGATCCTCTTTTGTAAAACATAATTGTTGGTCTTGGTGAATCCAGCATCTATGAGGATCTTTGGGGAATTTGAGATGTCTCAGGGAGGGGACCAAACTTCCTCGTGGTCATTTTACAAGAATCCCCATTTTCACTGAGTTTTGCTGTGTTGGTTTGATGCTGTTGCAAAGCCCTGAGCACTGAGCAGTGATTTCCAGTGCAGGGCACTTGGATATAAATTCCTGTTAACAGAAAATACTTAACCCAGATATGGTGATAAAGTGCACAAATTAATTCCACAGGCTTCCTGCAGAGCTGGGAAGGGTTAAACATATCCTTGGGGGGATTCAGGAGCCTGTACACTGTATTGGGAAGCTGCCTGGGGCTAGCTGGGAGGAAATGCTGGACGTGGGGATGTTGAGCTCAGCCGTGTGGCTGAGAGTTTTTGCATGCCAAGTTTTCACCTTGGAGCTGATACCTCGGCACAATTCCAATGTTCTTTAAAAATAATAAAGACAGTATTAGTGTGGCATGTTTGTATTAGAACATTATAAAAGAATCCTTTTATGAAATTTACCAGTTCTTACAACTTGATTCTCTATATTTGACAAACAGTGAATACTTTCAACTTCAGGTCTGGCTTTACTTCTGTAAAAGTCCTGTGCTTTGTTCATTGTAACCTGCATGTTCCTGTGTTCTTTAAAAGAAAACTGTAGTGTAAGAGAATAGAATGTTTCAGCTTAATTTCACTGGGAATATCCTCAAAAGATTCTTGGTTTGGGGATTTCTGTTTCCAGGAAAAATTAGGTGTTCTTTAGGTTATAAACCTTCTGAAGTACAAGAAGCAAGTACTGACCAGGGCAGTATCACAATGAGCTCTTCAGACTTCCAGAGCAGAATCTCAGGGATGTGTGAAGCTCCCCCAGAACTGGGTTCTGTGCAGCCCTTCATCCCCTCTTTGGGGCAGTTTCTTGTCTAAATACTTTCTCATTCTTTTTAAATTTGTTTGTTTCTTTCATTTCCCACTTCCCAGTCTTGCTTGATCCGGGGAACACCCTGTGCTGGGAGGCAGAGGCCTCCTGGGAAGCAGATTATGTACTTGACTCTTTCATCAAGTGGGATCTTCCTTTTGGAGACAGAATGAGCTGACAGGGAGCTGAGAAGGCCCCGGGAGTGCTGCCTTCACCCTGGTTCCATCGTGTTCCACCTTCTGTTTCGTGCTGCACTGTGGGGCTGGACTGTTCCTCCTACATCCTTAACCAACACAACAGCACCATCACCACCTCCCTTGAGCTTCCCTGCAGGAGAAAGGGGATTCAACAGTACTTAGAAAAAAAAAAACAAAAGCTTTCAAAATTTTTATTATAAGATGCTCTTAGAAATGTCTAAGAAAGGTGAGGAATGAAGACAAGGAAGAGACAAGAGAGAGGGTGACTCAAGTGAATCCTGTCATTCTTTCAGAGTATCCTGATATTTTTAATGTATTGGCCAAGGCCAGAATGTTTCAAGGTTACCAAGTGTCAGCCATATTCATGCTTAGGCTCCTTTGTCTTCTCTAGCATCAGCCTAGGAATGTGTGTTTGGTTGATCTTGCATCTCAATTAAAAAAAAAAAAAAGTTGCTTCCCACATGCCATCTTGTGCTGGGAGCTTCCAAGAAAACCTCTTAGGCAAGAGTTACATAAAAATAAACAGAAAATAACCCCGAAACCAAACCCCCTTAAAAAAAGAATTCAGGCACGGACAAGCTCTGTAGGATCTTTCTTTCAGCTTCTTCATCTGCTTGGAATTTGACCTCATGTGCATCTCTGGTTTTTGCTCAGAGCCACCAGCTTGGAAATTGCCCACTCTGACTGTGCCTTTGGTGCTGCAGTTCCCAGGGTGGGAACAGCACTGGGAAAGCAGCCACCCCATTTTAGATCTGGAGGGATTTTAGAAACAATTCCCTGTAAATAACACATGGAATCAGTTGCTTGTAAATGAGAGGAGGTTCACAGGCTGGGGGGGTGTGTTTGAAAGCTGCACAGAGCAGGGGGAACGGGCTGTCCCAGCCACAAGTGCCACAGGCAGGTGTGACCTTGCTCTGCCACCCTGGGCACGAAACACTCGGTGCTCTTGAGTCCCTTCAGCTCCCTGGCACCTGCTCAGGGCAGAAAAGGTTTGCAGATCAAGTGCCATCAGGAAACTTCATTCAAAAACCTCGTACTGCTAATGCAAAACTCAAAAGGGTTTTATTTCTCTTCCAGAGGATGGGAAATCAAACCAACTTTCTAATGATTGAAGCCTCTCTTATGTTGTTGTGGGGTTTTTTCGTCTTCTGTGGAAAAGATGAAGGTGAAGGAGGGCATAAACACCCTCTGGTAGATGCTGCCTCTGGGTTGCTTAGCCCTGATGTCATTAGTTGTCACTGCCTTTGTTGATGGTGCTGGTCATTCCAAACCTCCCATTTCAGAAGTAAATCTCAGCTCTCCATCTCTTCTCTGCAGCCCAGATCATTAAGGGAATGTTCCCAGTTGAGTTACTGAGTTATTTTAGTGTCTGAAATAACAAGAAACTGCTGTTTTCTAAAATGGGCAATGGTTTTTTTTCCCCCCATAACAATTTGTCACCTTTGTCATCCTTGGCTTGCTTTGAGCCATAGAATTCCACCCAAGATACAAATATCCCACAGGCACGTGTCTCCAGAGGTTGTGTGTCTGTAGCAGCAATTAACCTTTATTATTTGCTGGCTTATGTTACAATTATCTGTGCTCATCAGTTAGGTCTGTTAAATTTCTGGAAGGACTTGTTAGACTCTTCCTGGAAGTAAAAAAGTTTGCTTTTTTTGTGGAATATTTCCTTTGACTGAGCAAGTGATGTGGGTAAGAGGATACTTTGGTGATGAAGAAAGAAGAACCACAGGAACTTCAAAGCCAAGTGCCAGCATCCCTAGAAACAGCAGCCACAGACTGGGGGGGCCTGAAGGAGGCACAGCTGAACAAACTGATGCTGATTTTGTCTTCTCTCTTCAGCCTCATGAAAGATTACTTCTTTAAACCACCTATTAACAAGCTGAGCCTCAACTTCTTGGATCAGGATTTGGAGATGGCCTACAGGACAAGCTACCAGGAAGAGGTGAGTTTCTGCTGGCATTGGTTTCTGTCTGTAATCTGTCTAAGCCACTGTCTGCCCTTGGGTTTTTTAACACATTTTGTTGCAGTTGTTTCATGACAAGGGTCATGCAATGTGTAATGTGATTTGCCACTTGGTATTGCTGACTCTGAAAACAGTCTCCTTTCAGTTTATTACAGAATTATGGAATGGTTTGGGTTGGAAGGGACCATAAAGACCACCTTATTCTACCCCCTGCCATGGGCAGGGACACCTTCCACTATCCCAGGTGGCTCCAAGCCCTGTCCAGCCTGGCCTTGGACACTGCCAGGGATCCAGGGGCAGCCACAGCTGCTCTGGGCACTCTATGCCAGTGCCACCCTCCCAGGGAACAATTCCTTCCCAATATCTCATCCATCCCTGCCCTCTGGCAGTGGGAAGCCATTCCCCCTTGTCCTGTTACCCCAGGCCATCATCCAAAGTCACTCTCCAGCTCTCTTGGAGCCTCTTTAGGCCCTGGAAGGGCTCTAAGGTGTCCCTGGAGCCTTCTCCAGGCTGAACACTGCCAGCATTCCAAGCCTGACATCAGAGCAGAGGAGTTCCAGCCCTTGGAGCATCTTTTGCCATGCCCTGTGTCTAGTCCAGTGATTGGGCTGGAAATCTCAGGTACACTGATGGCTTCTGACCTTTTCTCCATATTCAGGTTAATGTTTTAAGTCTTTAGGGTGGCCAGAGAACCATGCTGAGATGGTAAGGACCATCACTTACCAAAGTAAAGGACCAGTGGCTGTTTGATAAGATATCAAACGTTCTGACTTTGAGAATGGTTACTTGGAATTTGATTCTTGTTTAGTCACAGCCTCATAGTTATCCCTGTGGAATCCAAATCTGTGCTGAATTCAAATGCCCTGATTCCATAAGTGTGCTGCATTCAGATACAGGCAGCTCAAAACACTGGAATTGTAAGGAGCAGTAAATTGTAAGGAACTTGGTGTTTTCTTCAGAGTTCTACACTGAGTCTAAAAACTCCTTAATTCCCTTGGGGGCTAATAATATCACAGGCTTTCCACAGCACTGGATTTCCCTGCCTGACTGAAAGGAGCTAGCAAGACAATTTAAATTTACCTAGAGTGACATTAGGTGTCAGCTAGATCTGAGGCTGCATTTCCACCAGCAGCTGAAAAATTGCTGCCAGGAAAAGGCAATTGCTCTGCCCTCCTTGTTCCTCCTCTGCTCTGCTCCTTCTAATGACTCTGGTGCTTCTGCCCTGCTGTGAGCAGTTCATTTACTGGCCTAGCATGAAATATTCATGGTTTGTTTTTCTGTTTGGGGCTCTTTCTCTTTCCATCTCGGGCTGTTTTGTGCTGTTGAAGCAGCAGCAGCTCTGCAGAGGTTGGCAAGTGCCAGAGGCAGCACGAGAAAAGCGTCCGGCAGCAGGAAGGGGAGTGGGCCCTTCCCTTCCAGCAGCTCTGAGCTGTTGATTTGGGTGATCCATCTGCAGAACTGCATCAGGATAAATTAGGTGTGAGTTTCTTTTCTTCCCAGTGTGTCCTGCATCTGAGGGCAGTGGGATTTCTGCTTCTGCTGCTTGTTGCTTTCAGTTCTGGGCAGTGTTGTCACATTCCCCTTAGCAGTAACCCCCATTTGCTTGTTTTCCAGTATTTCCAGGTGAGACCTACCTTAATTCATTTTATTTTACCAAAGGAAAGCCCAGTTGTGTTGCAGTTCAGTCTCTTCACTTTGGTCAGGAGCTTCATGCTCATCCTGCAGCATTGTAGTTTAGTGGTATCTCTCTGCATGAAGTTCCTGTAGCAACAACAGGGAGAAACTTCCTGTGGGATACAGCCTGCAAAATTTGCAAACTGTACTGAAAATTGAAAATCAGGTTGTTTCCAGTGGAAAGATTGGAAAGAGAAGCAAAGCAGAGATAGTAAAGCATATACTGCTGGACCTATTAATGTGTCTATGTAGGAAATTCCTAGGAAGAGCAGGAATGTGGCCTGTGCATTTTGTTAGTGGCGAGCTAATAGTTTGAAAATTATTACATAAACCTCCTTGAAAGTGTGAATTTTCACTCTCTAATAGTAACTCTGTAGCACTGGGACAAGAACCTGTTAAAGCTTTAATGTTAGCAGAGTTCTGCTTCAAAACAACAATGAAATCTTTTCTGTGAGAATGAAAAGATTTGACAACCAGTCCAGGTTCTCTAATGGCCTGACAGTCAATGCTGCTGAAAGTGATTTCCAGCAGCCCTGAATTCACCTCTGATTATACAGTGCCAGCTGCATGCTCAGGTTGTGATCCCTCTCTGGAATCAGCTCTGCCTCCCAAGAGCCTTAATCTGTTCTCATTTGGAAATGAAGGCACTACTTAGCACTGTGAGAGCATCTTTAACTCTGTCACTTGGGGACACAGTGCTGCTTCCTTCATTCAATTGATGGGACTTCATGTGTGGATGAACAGGATTCTGCCACCCCTTCAGGTTAAAAAGTAATTTTAACCTGAAGGGGTTTAAGCTGGATTTATTTTAAGCTGGATTTATTAGGTTGCAGAGAGGTATAAATGAGGAACAAGTTTGTTTCTCAGTATTGCTGAGCACAGGAAGTGTTCTGAGGAAAAAAAGAAACTTCCAAATTAAACCAGAAACTTCCAAATTAAACCAGAGAGCTCCAACTGGATGCCTTCATGGTGACATTGATAACATCATCTCTGGTTTTCTTTGGAACTTGCTTTCTATGGTCTCTTGGGCAGATACAAACACTCCTAGGACTGGGCTCACCTTCATAAGCCAGAATGTGGAGCTCGTGGTGTGGTTTGCAGCAGGACTGGCCATGGTAGCACAGAGCACAGCTGGACAAGCACTGGGCCAGGCCAGGATGGGATGGGAATGTGTGATGAGGGGTTATGGAAGAGCAGAACTGGATGTCCTGGGCTCTGATCAGTTTGGATTGCACAGCTTTTAATCTGGTCTGAAAGGGAGAAGTGAGTTCTGCCACAGGAGCTCTGTCTGTGGAGGGTGTTAGGAGGGTTTTCTTAACCATCAGTGCTAAAAAGGTTATAGTAAAATCTGGTACTATTTTAAATCAAAGTAATAGAAGAAAATATCCCATAACTTATCTTCTACTATATTTACATAATAGTCAATTTTCATGTTGTTTTATTTCTGTGTCATAATAGTGTATAAAAATCACCCCAGGCCTGGGGCTGTGCCACCAATACTTCTTGTCAACACAGTCTGCTCAGGGAGCTGTGACAGCCATCAAACCACCTCTTCTTCTTCTTGTTTCCAACCAGTGCTGGATTAATGAAGTGGCCAAAATTTCCTCATTCCATTATTTGTTGGGAACTGCTGTTCATCATCCAACTGAATTCAGCAAAACAGCATTTCTCCCTTTTCACCCCTTCCCTCAATCCCTGTGCTCCACACAGGTTATAAGGAATGCTCCAGTGAAGACGTTTGCCAGTGCAACCTTCAGCTCTCTCCTGGACGTGTTCCTGTCCACCACAGTCTTCCTCATCCTCTCCATCACGTGTTTCCTGAAGCACGGCATGGTGGCGTCGCCTCCGCCGCCCGCCGCCGTCGTGGTGTTCGTCATCGCCATCCTGCTGGAAGTGCTGTCCCTGGTCGTCTCCATCAGGTACAGAAAGTGTGAGCAAGGCTGCAGGGAGCAGGGAGAGCTGCAGTGCTGCCTGGCTCGGGAACGTTTTGTTTGACAGCATCCCAGGAGCTGGCTTGGATGGGCTGGAAGAGCAGAGTCAGTGCAGCCAAGGCTCGCGGCACATCTTGTGCAGGGAGAGCTCTGGCTGCAGGAATTGCAGCAGAATTGTGACTCTGACAGAGATCACTTGGGGAAATGGGATCTGCAGCCCATCCCTGCCCCTCTTGCTGTTCCTTGGGATGCCACCTTGCCACTGTGTGTCTTCTCTCCTCACAGGACCATTAGAATTCAAACAGAAAACTTTTATCTGTCCTGGAAACAAACCCACCTAAAAAACTGCTCCTTTATATTCCAAGATAAGAGTACAGAGTTCTGGGGTTAAAACTGACATCATGTATCAGAGCTGCAAAGAGCAGTGCTGCTCTTAAAGAAAGAGGAGAAATTGCTAAAGGCACATTGTGTCTGTCCAGATTTTTTTTTTTTTTAAGTTTCATGGGTTAACATCGAGGTAGTTCATGTTTTCTGTGTCTGACATATAACAGGAGTCCAGTGTTTCCCCAGAAGGGAAGGGCACTGTTACTGTTTTGTCTCTGCAGGAGGGGTGGCACTTGTCAGGGCTGTGCTCAGAGGTGCCAACCCCACACCTGAACCCTTGTCCTGCCCCACAGCCTCTCCTGTGCCCTCGCAGCACACTTGGCTGCAGGTGCCTGGTTTTTAACAGCAGCTCCTCATTCCCCATTTGTGCCCAGTCACCCCCAGTGCTGTGGTGTTGTGGGCTTCCAGGAGCTGTGGTGACTCCTCCATCCCCAGGGTTACTCAGACAAGTAAGTGAGTGCTCAGGAGGAGCAAAGAGCACTTTGTTCAGTGCAGCTCATGCTCTCCTGGGTGTGCTGTGTGATCTACACAGATACCCCGTGTAACCTGTCATTAACCCAGGTGATTGACCTGTTAATGAGCTGTTTGTTTGTCTGGATGTGTGGGATCGAGTTCACTCTGCCCTCCTCATCCCGGTGTTCCTGCACTTCCCTGACACAACAGCAGGATAAGGGTGGTGTGTGCAGATGGGTGTCCTCTCCTGGAGTTCTGCAGATCTGTCAGGAATGTGTCAGTCAAAATGCTTTTGTAATTATGAGCTGGAAGCAATTTCTGCTGCTGTTTCGAAAGAAACAAGGGATTGCAGTTTGCACTCTTATTTTGACTTTGCAAGGTTGAGGTAAAAATACTGAATTAATGCTTTAGTCACTGAAGGGAGTTTGTACCTCACTGGGCATATAAATGTGTGCAAGTGGGTTTACATCAAAGCTGGCATGTGGAGTGGAGAGAAGCCATCTATGAAATGCTTTTAAAGATAGAATTTCTTAGCAGGGGTGTTTGGTTGTTGCAATTTGAATAGTTTTTAGAAAAACTAAAAACTCAGAGAGTTAAAAGCTGTACTGGGAGATGGTTGAACTGGTAGAGTTGTCATTCTAAACTGTTAATTGTTGCTCTTTCTTGCATCAGAAATGCATTTTTCCCTTTGCAGAAGTTTCTGCACTCTGGTTTGGGTGGGGCAGAAGTTTTTCAGGCACTTTAATGTGCCCAGGCAGCTCTTTCAGGTGGTCTGGGTTTGGTGGCCATGAATTTGTTCAGCTGGGGGTGGGTTGACCCCCACTTTCCAAAAGTGCTGCTTTCTGCTGTCCAGGTGTCTTTGGAGAAAATTTGTGTTCACTCACTTTACAGGTGAATTCTTACTTCATTTTAATATTTTTCAATTTGTTCTTTTCCCCACTTGTTTTCCCCGTAGGACATTGCTTTTGCCTTATTTTGTACATTTATGAAAATTATTGCCATAATCTTAGAAATATTTATAGGTAGATACATAAGGTTTTATTGCAGTCCTGCTCTGTAATTGGTGGTTTATGGGTTCCTTAAGGAGAAGAAAAATTGTTTTCAGTCTATGTAGTCAGGAGATGGTGAAGTGGTTTTGTCTGTGAGTGGCTGTGCAGGGGTTTGGCTTCACTGCAGCTCTGAGCTGTCAACCTGACCCGTGATCTCAAGACCCCTCAAATTCTCCTGGTTACCTTGGGAACCAGGAATGGCTGGGTGGGGTAAGAAACCACTGTCTTTCCCTGTCCTCCCTTTCAAACCAGCAGGGATGTTTTGAATTTATTTTGTGTATTTGCTTTCATAGTAAATACCTAAAATACACTTCAGGGCCACCCCGGTCTCCATAACGTGAGGCACACACTCTGTACAGTTCCTGTGGGCAGGGAGGTGAAAATCATCTTTTTCCTCTTCAAATCCTCTTCCAAGTGAGGACTGCTCCCTCTGACTGCTCATTATGCACAGAAACAGTGCAGAACTTCCTGTGCAGAAATGTCATCCCAAATGACAATCACAGAATACCACTGAGATATCTTTGGGGAGGAGACTGGACTACAATGCTGGGCACAATCCCAGAATTTCAGGAAAAGGGATTATTTTAAGACCAGAAAATTCTTGCCTAAGTTTCACATTGTATTTTCATTATCATGATGCTGAACACCCTGCCTTTAAATCAGCTAAATTGTAATTAGATCCAGGACTCAGCCTAGCAAGGGCTCCCTTGGCTCTCGTGGCTCAGCCCTCGGTCCAGCTGTGGGAGGGAAGAGGAGAGCACAGCACTGTCACAGCCTAGGCAGTGAGAAACGACTTCAAACTTGAATTCTGCAACAGCAAAAGTCCTCATGGAGCAAAGCTTACGAGGGAGAGGGATGTTTTGATTCCTCTGAAGTGTCTGATAATAAATTATTGGAGTACCTATAGATGAGGATCCCACTGTTAGCACAAGAGCCACTCAAAAATTAATTGTATAAAGCTGCATGCAAAAATTGGTGCTTCATTTGTGAGCACGTGGGAGATGTCATCTCCTCTGTAAATGTTCTCTGAAGAATGTCCTTCTGCCCACTTGAAATGTAGCTACTTTGACAAGCTCAGCTGAAGTGTAAGAGATCCTAAAGTTCAGGTATTTTAAAAAAAATCGTTGTCATTGAATGTACAACAATGTGTGAGATTCAACTTGGGAGTCTGAGGAGTGGCTCTGCAGAATTAGGGATTAGAGATTCTGCCCAACAGCTGCCCAATATTGAGTGTAAATATAGAAGTTTTGATCACTAGATAATTTTGGCATCTTGTTCTCGAGTAAAACTGCTTATAAATAAGTTTATTGACAAAAAATGTGTTGCTTTTGATAGCATGCTTCAGGGAAGGCTGGTGGGTGAAGGGTTGAGGGCAGAAGAGTGGGTGTTAAGCCCTGTTCAAGGGAGTGAGAGATGGGAGCACTTTCAGTTGATTCATGAATTTAAAAGGACCTTTCTAGACAGCAAAAAGAGAATCATCTAGATGAAGAAAGCAAGTGCCAGCAGCAGAAGGGAAGTTGTGCTGTTGTCTGACCAAAGAACTGCCTTTTCCTGGTGCTTCACCTTCCCAGCCTGGCTGAGGTGCCACCCCCCATCTGTCCTCAGCCAAGACCTGTGGCCAGCATTGGATCTTCCTAAATTCCTCATGACCAGGAGCAGAAATTGCTTTCTGCCCCTGGAGCTTAATGAACCAGATCTGTTAACACGACTGATACAGAGTTTTGATGCTGGGGAAAACAATGTAGTCTGTTTGCCTTTATTTATTTCTAACATCTGGTATTTAATATCCCACCAAATTGCTGCTATGCCAAAAGCTTTTGATTTGAACTCTGGGAATTGATTTTAAACTGCCAGTAAATACAGAAATGATGGTAACAGTCTACATTAGCCATTAATCATTTATGTCAAAGTTACTAATTTGAACTCCAGCTTGTGTAAACAGCTCAGATGCTTTAGCATTTAAGCCCTGTTGAGCTGCCCACTGACACTGCATTATTTACTGATACTGCCCTGTAGCCATTAAATCTGTCTGCAGCTCTCACTGTTGTCTGGATTTAATGCACCCCTGACTTCCTGTGCTGGGAGCGCTGGGCTGCATTTGCTGTTAGGGAGGAGAATTCCATCATTTCATTCCAGAGCACAGAGCCCCACGATAAATCCCATCCCCAAAAAATCAATGCAAGAAGGTAAAGATTATCAGGAGAAACGTGGCATTGCCCTGGCATTTGCACCTGCCTTTTTGAGACACACAGCTGCCTAAACAAAGCAGTGTCCTCATGGCGGGATTAACCCGTCGTGTTCACCCGTGGATTTGCTGCTGGAGCTCCCAGAGGAATTTGTCCTGGCAGGGAGGCTTGGCAGAAAGGAGGATGCAAACCGTGGAGTCCCTGGTGTGTGGGTTGGGGTGAGAGACAGGAGCTGCACTGGGCGTGTGCCACGGGGCCGGGTCTGTGCCAGCTGGGATGGGAGGCACACGGAGCTGCCGGGGCGTGGGCACAGGTGGCACCAGGCTGCCTTCGCAGGGACCAGCGTGCTCAGGGAGCCCTGGGCTGGCATCCCTGCCCCTTTCTGTGCTCTCAGCTCAGCCGTGGAGGTGCCAGTCCCAATCCATCGGCTGTTGGAGGACGGGGCTTTATTTTCAGAGGTGGGAAGTGGGGTGGTGATTTCAGACGTACTCACCGCTGGACAACGGGGCTGCCACTGAGCACAGGGACAGTTCTGACAGTCTGTAACCCTTCAGAAACCCCAGTTCTTACTCTAGAGAGTTTTTTGGTTTTTTTTTAATCTTGTATATCCAGTTTTTATATTTCAGTACTTTGCTGGAAATCCTGTTTGCCAGTGGAATCCAGTTGGAGTTTTTGGTGTGAGTGGAAGTCCATGAAACTGGGAGCTGGTAAATCTGTGAGCGCCCTCTCGTGGGTTCCCGATGAGTTCCAGTGTATTCCATCCTCCCCAATTCCTCCTTTTCCATGAATTTAAGTATAATTTACAGATTTGAACGTGCAATTTGAGAAGAGTTCTTCGTGCTTCACAAAATACCTGTGGTTGCAAGTCACAGCATTCCAGACCAGAGAATTAAAATCTTATTCACAAACAGTTTATACTTAAAGGAATGTGTGGAATGAGTGTCAAAGTGGCATAAAGAAATTTAAATTCAGCTTGGTTTGTGTCAGGCTTTTATCCAATACAAAACCTTATAATTCAGACAACAGGGTTAAAAATGAGTGGTTATCTTTTCTCTTTTCAGAGATATAGGTCATATGGGATAATTCATGTGAGTTTGGAGACTGGGAATTTCATATTTAGTGTGTGGTTTTGGGGGAGTTTTTTCAGTTGTGAGTGTCTCTGTCCAGACAAACGGTGTGATTCTGCACGGTTTGGGCTCTGTAGTCCAGAATTACCTGCCTGGCCTGAGTTTGATATCTCCACACATGCCATTAATGGCTCTGGATGCAGCTAACTGTGCTACACCACCTTTTTAAGTCTTCTTAAAAATAATTAGGCACTTGAACAGCAGTTGCAATTTTTCTCAAGTGACTAATGTTGAGCTTTGAGAAGGAAGTTATCCCAAGGATTTATTTCTGTGGATAAATACTAGTTTTCTATGCAATGCCCTTGAGCATCGAGCATCCTTTTACCTCCCCTTATTCATTTTAGCAATTAGAGCTGCTCTCATTTGAGAAGCATCTCCGGTAAGCTGCTCTCCAGAGCTCTCCCAGTTGGCTCCTTCAGCTCTTCACAGGTTGGGGCCGCGGTTTCCTCGGCAGCTCGAGGCGAGAGCCATTCGTTCCTTCCCGTGGCGGGTGGGATGCGGGGGGCGGGCGGTGCTGCGGGGAGCGGGCGGTGCCAGCTGGCCTCCCAGGGCTCAGCTCCTCCAGCTCAGCTCCTGCCAGCTCGCAGCCCACGCTCCCCTTCCCCTTCCCTAATGACAGGGAACGGAGCCTGCCTGCAGCCTGGCTGCTTGCAACTGGGAGAACTGGTTTGGGTTGCCGTGTGATGGGTGCTGGAGCTGCCCTGCTCCTCAAACGTTCCTGGTGTTATTTTCAGTATCGTGAATTTGTAAAAGTTTTCTTTCCCTTCTCCCTGCTTGCTTTATTTGTGAATGGAGAGGGAATCTTCCCTTTGCTTAACCTTCCAAGGAAGTGATGTGTGGCTTTCAGTTTGCCACCGTGCCGAGGCTCTGCCTCCCTTTGCTGCCCCTCCTCACAAACGCTCGGTCATCTGGCAGCCAGGCTGGACTGTTCCCTGCCATCACCAGCAGGTGCTGTGGCACCTTGCTTGCTCACAGAGCCTGAGTGAGGGATTTGAAGCTGCATTATCACAGGTGAATGAGAGGTACAAGGAGATGTGCTGCATTAATGCCTGGATCCCTGCTTTCCTGTGTTGCAGGATGGCGTTCTTCCTGGAGGAGGTGATGACTTGCACCAAGCGTCTCCTGGAGGTGATATCTGGCTGGCTGCCTCGACACTTCTTCGGTGCAATCCTGGTTTCTCTCCCAGCTCTTGCAGTTTTTTCACACTTCACCTCTGATTTTGAAACAAATATACATGTGAGTTGTTGAATTCCCTTCCATAATGTGAGGGTTTGGAGCTAGCAAAGCTTGTTGCCTGCCTGCCTTCCTCCACCTCCCTCCTGCTTTACATCTGTTTGATACAGATCCCTTGGAGGGATGGGGCTTTGTGGATGATGGAATTCCTAGTCTGTTATGTAAACACAGCCATGGTGAAAACTTTCAGACAAAAGAGGAGAGGATACCTAGAAATTCCTGCTGCTTGCATGCTTTTTTCCTCTTAGATCAAGCACTTCTGCAGGATATATATATATATATAATTTATTTTTTTTTTGAGATAATGCAAGTGGTTTATCTCAGGATTATCATCCTGGGCTGGATTTGGAGTTTGGAGTCAGAGAAGCTGTATCAGTGAACCTCAACAGTGAAAACAGGATTGGGGGGGTGTTTTTGCTTTGCAGAGTGAGAAGAAGGAACTCAAAGGAGAGAACACTTGGTACCTAGAAATGGCCATTGCAGGGGCTGTGGGAATGGTTAAAGGAGTGCAATAACTGCCTTCTGAAAAGGAATGGAAAGAAATTGGCATATTTAACCCAGACACAGAGATTCATAGGGAATTTGGTGTCTCTGTTATTAAAAGCACTCAGAAGGAGAGAAGAAGGGGTTAAACATTCACAAAATCACAGAATGGTTTGGGTTGGAAGGCACCTCTTGTTCCAATTCCCTGCCATGGGCAGCAGTGAGGAGGGGGAAGAACAGTTTAATTTAGAGGCCAACTGTAGCATAAAATCAAGGCTTGAAAACTGTGAATAAAATGGCCTCAAGCTGGAGATGAAAGATTGTTTCTCTGCAGGTTTCTCTTAGGCAGCACAGAGTGCAGTCCTTCCTTTCCAGGGTCTTCAGGGAATTCTGTTTCACAAAGCTCTTGCTATTTCAGGGCCCTGGGTGTAGGTAATGACCAGATCCTCTTCACTCTTCCTATCACAGCTTATCCCTGGCTACTGGGGAGTGTTTGTTCCATGGCAACTTGTGACACACATTTTTTGGTCCTTGCTGATTTAAACACACATCCCGTGGTTATCACAGTCACAGGAGGGTGTGGTTGACATTCTGTTCCATCCCATGCTTAAGATCATTCTGCAGCTTCTACCTTTTGGGACTTCAGTTAAGAATTTTTAAGCTGTAAATTGATTTGTTTGTTCATTCAGTCTAATGATGGTCTTTCCCTTGCATGATTATCAGTAACCATAGGAATGCTTTCCTCAAGGGAAGGGAGTTGAAAACCTTCAAATGTCTCAAATCTGTCAAATGGATTTTGAAACCATCCCATTCATCACCATCCCTGATCATCTCTCCAAATGTTTCAGAGAATATCAGAGTCACCACTTTATGAGTGTGTTCTCAATGCAGCAGGTCAAGCTGAGTCAAAACACTTCAGGCAGCAGCAGTAAAATGGTGATTTTCATCACCAGACTGAGAATGAGCTTTGCTTTCTTTCCTCTTGCAGGTGCTCCAGAGTCGTGGGGCTGTTGGCTCACTCTCCAAGAGATGTCCCAGCTCAGCTTGTGCTCAGTGTTTCCACACTCGTGGAGCTCTAGGAAATGGAATCAATCTATAGAGGGTCAGGTAAGTGTCCTCCTTTACTATGACATGGTTTTGCAAAGTTTTTTTTTTTATTCATAGCATTTTATACCCTCCCTGGATATAAAATAATTAAAATGAAAAGTAACAAAAACAGCCATGAAAAAAAAAAAAAACTTTCCAAAGCCATGCATCCATAGTAAAATCCAGCACATCCTGACCCTCTCTAGGCTGGCTTCATGCTGGGGCATCACTTGGAGTGAGAACCACTGCTCTGCCACTTTAGGAGACCTGAAATGGGGGAAAAAAAGTAAGTTTAAGTGATGGGTTTTTTGTGGAGACTCCTGAAATTCCTTTTATCCGTTTTTAAGTCATTTTAAAAAATCAACAATTGTTGTTTGTGGTTTAAAAATGGTGAATTATGTAAGGATTTTTCCCATATGCTGTGTCTGCTCTCAATCACATGCTTGTTTGTTATGCCACAGGACTGCCAGGCTGCAGAGTCTGCGCTTCAGCTGCACAGGACACCTAAAGGGAGAGAGAAAGGGAGAGAATGATCATTTCATGCTGTAAAACACAGCATAAGGCTAGAGCAGAACTCCTTAATCCAAGTGTGGAGTCTCTGGTTTAGCTTGGATGGTCATGAATATTCTTGGGAAGCCAAAATTGGCACACGGTTGGCACGCTTGAGAGTTTTGAGCATTGGAAGGTTGTACCTGGGGAAATGAAGGTGCTCTGGGCAGTGCATCTGTCCTGCACTTCCTTTCCTTTATCCAGTGAAGTTGTGGAGAGGTAAAGGGGGTTTGAGATGAGGCATTTGGAACAGAAAATGTGAACTTGTCCTTTCAAATTGCCCCAAGTGGTCATGTTAGCAAGGGTGAGTTGCCAGTGACTGAAGCTGCCTTTTGTTACCAAGGCAGATCTTTCCTCTCCTGGGTTCAGCTCTCACAGGGCAGTGTGAGAACATTCTCTGAGAAGTGTTTTTAGAAGCAGGCAGGTGGGTGAAATTGCACTCTGCATTTCCAACACAGTGGAGTTTTGATACTCAATTTAAAGCAGGCAGGATCTAACCCCAGCAGGGGAGAGGGGTTGCCATGAATTTTCACCTTCTGTTTTTTCCCTTTTTTTGATGAGAAGAGGCACAGAGCTGTTGGCCAAGGTAAGCTGGAGGCTCTGGACATCGCTGAAATAACAGGGGCTGTGATGGAAAACTCCATCCAGGGAAAGTGGTGACAAACCACCAGTGCTAAAGGTTTTCTTGCTCCTGGAAGGGAAGATGTCCATCTTCACGTGGGCTCACTCCCTGTGCCCATCACCCAGGCGGAATTATCCCCCTTTCCCTGGCAGTGTGGATGTGTGGCAGGGCCCTGGGCAGCTGTTAACCCCCTCTCTCTCTCTGTTGCAGTACACCATGTTCATGTGTTGTGCCATTCTCATCACCATTGTGCAGTACTGTAACTTCTGCCAGCTCAGCTCCTGGATGAGATCCCTGCTGGCAACCGTGGTGGGAGCAGTGCTGCTCATCCTGCTATACGTCTCCTTGTGCCCCACCAGGTGAGCCTCACCCACAGCTACAGGGGAACACAGCTGGGCTTCTCCCCAGGGAAACAAGGGGCTCATGCACAGGATTTTGCTGTCTGCCATGACTTTCTCCAGCATCTCAACCTTAATGATTTTATTTCTTCGTTTTTTGGTTTTTTTTGTTGAAGGATTTCAAGGGGCCCTCTTCTGTGTGACGTTCTGTGCTTCCTGATCTCTTTCTAGGACACAGTTACAGACCCACAGAATTGCCTTTCACCCCTAGTTTGAAAATCTGTTTTATTAAGGAATTTCCCAGGTTTTGGTGGTGCCAGAGAGCCCAACTACTCCCCAACACCCCTCTGGATTTATTTTTGCCCTTAGGAACCACGTATTCTTCCATACCCTTCCTCAATGCATTTTCCAGTGTGGAAGGCAGGTGCTTAGGTTTAATGGGATCTAATACCCAGTTCCATTCTCATTTTCCTGCCTTTTCAGAGGACTCTGCAGAACAGTAACCAGAGGAATCAAGATAATGCAGTTTCTGTGCAATAACCTTAAACTTTTCCAGTTTTCCTCTGATAAATGATTTTCTGCAAGAATTTGTTTGCAGTATTTTCCTGCTGTTTTCTTGCCAAGAGAGTCAATGGGGTCCTTCCAGCCTTCTACTCCTATTGCCAAAATTTTATGATCAACTGGCACTTCTCAGTGGCTTAAGACCCTCCCTTGGGATGGATTTAGCAAGGTCTTCTCCTCAGTCAGTTCCTTTCCTTTAGAGAGCTGCTGAATCATAAGGTGAAAAACATGAAAAAAAAACTCCAAACAAACAAAAAGAGTTTGCAGATACATATTTTAGTGAGTATTTAGCTTTAATTGCCTCTTCAAGTGTCTTCAGTGGTGTCTTTTAACCTTGATCAATTTTATATTTAAAAGAAAGGGAGAATAAAAGACAGCACTTACACCTGTTCACATCTGTGGTTTGAGGTGGCTGTAAGGGTTGAAGGGAGAAAGTCCTGGGGAAGAAAATGTCCTGGAGCTGGAGTCAGTTGAGAAATTATTTCTAGATCATATTGTCTACAGGATAATCCCTTTCTTGTCTGTCTGCAAAGGACTTGGACAAGCAGGGCAGGGGAGAGTTCTCTCCAGCTTCAGTGCAGAAAGGGAGTGTTTGGTTCTGAAGCCTCCCTTGTCTCCTCATGGGTTTGTCCCATTTGGTTCAGGATCCCAGGGAACATCATCTGTCCCCCACTGAGTGGCCCTTTCCCAGTCACAGAGACTTTCTCCCCTTGGCTTTTCCCTTTGTAGCACTGCTGCTGTCACTGGCCAGCCCAGCTTCACTGAGAATCATGGAATCACAGAATCTGTGAGGTTGGAAAAGCCCTCTGAGACCATCGAGTCCAGCTGTTCCCCAGCACTGCCAGGGCCACCACTGACCCATGTCCCCAAGTGCCACATCCACAGTCCCCAGGGAAGGGGACTCCAGCACTGCCCTGAGCAGCTGTGCCAGGGCTTTTGCTTAAGACCTTTTTTCCCCCTAATATCCATCTAAACCTCCCCTGGCACACCTTGAGGCTGTTTACTCTTGTGCTGTCACTTGTTCCTTGGGAGCAGAGCCCACCTAGCTCCAAACTCAACCCCAGGTTTGGTTTTCCAGGGGAATTAATGGAGAGCAGACCCTTGATGCTGTTTCTTGATTCCCTGGTTGCTCTTCCTTAATTCCCCCCAGCAGGAGTTCCTGGAGCTCCTTCTCTTCCCCAGTGCAGCTGTGTCTGCTCAGAGCTCCCTGGGGGTTCCTGCAGAGCCTGGTAAAAGGGGGTGATGGAATCCACTGCTGGGCAGGCTCTGTGCTTTGTCCAGAAAGAAAGACACAGAACTGGGGGTTTTCCCTGCATTTCAACTTTATTTAGGGACTGGGAATTTCTCTTCCAAAGCTGAAAGGTGGAGACCTTGCTGTTGTGTCAGGTCACAGCATCAGCTCTTGCTGAGTGCTAAAGGGGCTCTGTGAATGTAAAGAAACCCCATTATCTTCATAAATATTCCTAATGATGGTGTATTTCCAGCTGTGGTGTGAACAGCAGTGACCATTAACGGGCAAGGTTCAGAAATCATGGACTATGTTGTTATTTCATCCCTCAAAAAGGAATATTTCAAGTAATGGAGCTGTTCAACTGCATGTCTGAAAAGGTGATTGATAGAATTGATCCTCAGCAAAAGTCACTCAGGTTTAGTTAGTGAAACCATTACTTCAGTTTGTTAATAATCATCCTTTTGTTTGTCTCTTACCATGATTCTGATAATATTTTTTGTCACAGTGGCAATTGCAGCCCTGCCTGCACCACAGACAGATCCATTCTGCAGTTTTATTTCCTTTTCCAGTTGTAACTAATCCTGAGGGTTTGATACTCTCTTGCTACTAATTGCAGTAGAGACAAAGTGCTTGAACTACTTATTTTCTGTAATGGCATGTTCAAAGATGGGTTCTGTGTTTGTTAGGAGTTTGGGGATTTGAGGGATTTTTGGGTTTGGGTGGTTTGATTTTTTTCTTTGTTTGTTTTGTTGGTTTGGGGGGTTTTTGGTTTTGTTTTCTGTTTGGAAATGTTGGGGTTTTTCTCTTTGTGGTTTTATTTTTAAAATCTTTGTGCTGTGTGCTCACATAAGATGAAGGCATAATGGAGTCTTAGGGTTCTGGGATTGCTTTTCCCTGTTTTCCAGGTAAGATGGGATTGTTTAACAATTACTTGTTCCAGGCTTCACAAAGTTCCAGCTTCCCTTTACAGGGATTTGCATCTCTGGCTGGTTCCTTCTTCCAAGCAGATAAGTCATGTTCAGACAAAGTTTGTGTGCAGTTCATCAGGCCTGCAGTGCAGTTATTCTCTGTGCAGTAGAGAGGTTGAAAATTCTGTCTGGAGTGCTGCAGGATGGTTTGTTTATTGCTTTAACTTTCTCTGAAATCAGTGCTTTTTTCATTTCAGCTCCATGGAAGCTTCTCATCTAGATTTGGCACAGAACTTTAGGTAAGCTTTGTATAAAATTACCATCTTTATATTTAGGGATAGAAACATTCTCAGTGAATTATGTGTAGCACAACTTTGCACCCACACTAATAACCTGGCAATTCAACAAATTGGTTCAGCAAGTTGTGTTTAAGCTCCTTGGGTAATTTCCTTAACAAATGACTTGGGTATGACCAAAACTCATCAGGGCTGGTGCTGCAGTCACAGAGCTGTGTAATGATATTTTCTCCTTAAACTGGATTTCTAGGAAATAGAACTATGGAGGAGCTGTTTAAAACAGCATCTGTTTTTTCCAGTAGCAGCAGTTTTTAGAGCATTATCTGTCCACCACGAGCTGTTTATTTGATTTCCTTGGCTGATTTGCACCATTCAGAAGCAGTGTGAGCTGGAGCTGGGCAGGTGAGAATTCCCTGGTGTAGAGGAGCTTCCTCTGGAAAAGCTGGATGTGCAGCTGCCTTCCCAGGAGGGCTTGTGACAGTCTGGGCCAGGCTGTCACCTCACCTGGGCACAACAGGGAGTCAGAAAACTGAAAGCAAAGGAGATTTTAGCCCCCAGCCTTTCAAAGCAGACAAAAATCCCTTCCTGGGTTATTAGTGACCCCTTAAAATAAGCCTGTTAAAGACTCACTCTGGTGATTTCAGTGTTGAGTGTCTCATGGGTTTATTGCACATTTTTGCAATACCTTTTTGAAGTGTTTTTACTGGTCTTTGGTTTTAGACAAGTCTGTGTTTGCTCATTGCAAATTTGGGGGTGATATTTGGGCCACTGGTTTGATTGAACTGTGGATGTGTGACTTTGGTAATGCATCTAAAAGGGGTTTTCAGGAGCATGGTGCTTGTCCTGGGAGGATGTGTCAAAACAAAATTCCTTTTTACTAACTCTCATGTCCACAAATGCTGTGGCAGTTTAGGAAACACGTGGGGTTTAGTACAGAGGGATGAGAACAGTGTTTCTGTGGGTATTTCTTCACCAAGGACTCAGCACTTACTGCAGTGTTGGGGTTTGGGGGGCTCTGGCTTTTCTGACGTGGGTTTTCCTTTTTCCTGGTTTTGATTCATGAAAGTTCTTTTTTGAACCAGAATTCCACCTCATTGAATCCAGAATGGAAATCTAAAGCCAGAAGAATAGTGGGGACTTTTTTTTTTTCTTTTTTGGTAAATAGTATGGTGATCACTCCAGTAGTGTCTTAGGATCAACTTTAGTTTGGATCCTTAGGGTTTGGATCCTTATTTTTCGTTTGTGAAAAATTTTGTTTCGTTTCTTTTGTGCTGTTCAGAGTTACAAACCTCCTCCCCAGCAGCTCAGCAGGCTCCTGGCCAGCTGCTAATCACTGATCAATAGTTCATCCTTGCCTTAAACCATTGACAGTGGGGTCTTCCCCTCAGTGACAGAAATCTGGGAAAGGATCACCTGTCAAGCATTGTTTTCCTGCAGATATCTGACTCCTGACAGGTGAAGGTGAGGACCAAACCATGGAGGTGTCTCTTGTGAGCAGCAGGAGTGAGACTTTGCCTCCTTTACAAGGCTTGGCTTGTGATCTAAAGGCCAAGTAAGGCAGTAACCAAAGTATATCACCTGTTAAACGTTTCTAAACTTCATTTTTCACTTTTTATTAGGATGTTGTCTGTGCTCCTTCAGCTGAGGAAGAGACCCATGTGCTAATTCTGCTCAGCACTGCCCTTCAGTCCAGCTCCCCTGTCCTGACCCTGCCCAAACTTGGACATTAACAAGTATTGGAAGTTTAAAGAGAGGACTGGGAGTTAATCCTATTCTGTTCCTGCCATTAAACAGAATTTGGCTTCTTTTTTCAGGGCTCTTATGCTGTATATTATTGTACACCACATTTCTAGAGTACAGAATTTCCCCTTTTTTCTGGTAATGGACTAATAAAAGGTGAAACTCTCTTAGCCTAACAAAAATTTTTGCTGCACCTTTCTGCCAGAATTAAATAAATCAGGTTTCTCACTTACCCCACTCAGCACTGAAGTTTTCCCATGTTCTAAGAGGGCTGGACAAGCTTTTGTGTTGCCTTTAATGAGGTTGTTCCCTTTCCTTGGTGAAGAATAGAGATAATATTGATATTGCCTGGGAAGAGAGACAGTAGTAATGGTAATGAAGCCTTAGCAGAGAGTTCATCTCAGGACTGTCTGTAAATAAAAATGTGGCTTTGCCTTGTTTTCCAGGCAGCCCAATTCTTCAGCCCAAAGGATACAACCATGAACTTTGTCTTTTAAGCAGGAAATATTTCTGATTTTCTTTCCTTCCTCACCTCAGAGCAGGTGGGATGTGCCACTTTCCAGTGTGGCTGCTCAAGGGGGAGCAGCAATCGGCCCCTTGAGTGGAGGCTGAAATCCCCTGGTTGTAGGGAAGGGTTTATGGGCACCCACTGCACGTTTTTCATGGAAAGCAGCAGTTTGATCTCCTTTTCCACACCTTCCCTCCCTTGCTTTCTTCTCTCAGATTTAGCAGGCAGAGACATCCTCTTTCAATATAGCAAGATATCCAAGTCCAAACAGGGCTCACTGGCTCAGAAGCAAACTGGCTTTCCAGAAAGCTCTGTGAGTGGAAAGCCATTATCTTCATGATTTGTGATCAAGCCAAAGGAGATTCTATCTCCAGAGTCTCACTCGTTCCATGTTCACAGCCTGGATGGAGGTGCCAAATTAATAGTGAGGGGGCTGTGCCAGGCAGCATTTCACCAGTTCGAGTTAAAGAAACATTGTCAGCTCAAGATTTCAATTTGAATGATTTTTAGAATCAGTTTTCCATTGCAGCAGCTCATAAAAAGCAGAATTGAGAAAGATTGGGAAGGGGTTGATCCTTTCTGCTGGAGGTGTGGGGGAGTTTTACTTCTTTTCATTCCAAAGGGTGACTCCAGGCCATGGCTGCTGCCTGGGGGAGGTGACTTACAGCCCTGTGGGTGCTGTGTCCTGGTCACTGCAACATCCACAGGCTGGATTTCCAAGTGAGCACGATGCAGTCGCTCTCTCCTTCAGGCTGGAATCAGGTCTTTCCATACTGGTGCACACTGGGATAAAAACACCTGCTCTGGAGAAGCCACTGCAGCTTCTTTTTGGGATCCCACCCCATTCCCCATTCATGGAAGGAGGTCAGTGCACAGTGAGTCCCTCCCTGCACGTGCAGGTGTCAGGGCTGGAGCCCTTGTGACCAGCAAGGTCAGGCCAGCTGAGCAGATCATGGAGAGCTCCCAGGGATGGGGAGTGGGAGGCAGCAGCTCCTTCCCTGAGGGCAGATCCTGCCTTGCACTGTTCCTGACTGAACGTTTGTGCTGCTCCCTCATTCTCTGGAGAGCAGTTAAAGTACTTTGAGGAGTGTTTTGTACAGCAAACTGTAAATAAAAAGCCTTTAATGACTTAAATAAATCCCTGTGGCAGGAATGTCTGATATTAGAGGGGATTATCTGGATCAAGCTCGTACTCTCAGAGCAGGAACAGAGTCATTGCTGAGATCCTTTCACAGATCTCTGCCCACAAGATGTGTGAAATAATGAACTCAGATTCAGAGAAGAACCTGAATTGTGCTCCTTAATCCAGATGTCTTCCTCACTTTCCCCCACCTCTTCTTATTTTCCAAGATCTTTTCTCTTACCTACCATCCTCTCATTTGGTTTTATAAGCCCATCAAGGTGGGGGAGGGCATTTTGTCACCTCCAAAATAGGTAGCAAGGATTGTGTTTCAGGAATTGTTCCCTTCTAGTCATTAATTATGGAATTATTTAGGCTGGAAAAGACCTCCAAGATCAAGGAATCAGAGAATATCCTGAGCTGAAAGGGACCAACAAGGATCATTGAGTCCAACCATTAACCCAGCCAAGGCCACCACCAAACCATGTCTTTGTCTTTGTCTCTGACTTGTCTTTCAAGGGAGGATACAAACAGGTTCATAACAGAGCTTCTGTTGAGAATCAGGGAGGCAGGAGTGTCTTGGTACAGCAGCTACAGGAATCTGATGGTGGAGCCCTGCTTTGAGTGGGGACATCTCCTCCTTTCATGGTCCCCTTGTGAAGAGGGAATAAAATGAATACACCTTCACTTCTCCTGGGAGAAGTGTATTTATGGTAGAAAACAAAAGAAGTAATTTCCAGTGTAATCTGTCCTAATCTGTCCTATCCTTCATCTGGAATTCAACCTGCACGCTCTGAATTGTAAATATTTCACTCACTGGAAACTTTTCCCCATAGGATTTCTTAAAAAAGTGCATACAAAGACTGTGGCACAGAGAAATGTTTTTGGATATGGGGCATGTTCATCTGTCTCACAGCTGTGCTGTGGTTTTGTTTCATCACACTTTTCTGTCAATCAAGTATTTGAGAGTGAAACTCAGGAACAAAAAAACTGTGCCTGTAATAAAGTTCAGTTCTAAAACATACCCAAAGTGGGAGCCTGTCCCCCATGGACATGAAGCAACAAAATTAACTCAGGAACGTTTTCATGTGTTACAGTAACAAATTCAGCCTTCTCTGCTTGAGCTGTTGCTCCAGTTGTGCTGAGTTCTAATTCCTTCCTGCCTTCCCAGAGAAGTGCAGGCAGGTGCTGAGTGTGGATTCCTCTCTGGCTCTCCTGGAGAAAGGTTGAGGTGATGCTTTCCCTTTTCAAACCATCTCTTAACTTGAAAAACTTCAGCGCGTGTCTGCTCATATCAAATCTCAAGCTTTGGCATAATTTTATCCAAAAAATGCAGTTGGATCCCTGCAGAAATGACTGCGTGCCAAGCTGTCTGCGTTTAGCCTTCGCTTCTGGGATTGCATAGGTGGGGCCTTCTCAGCTTCAATTTGTGTCTTTGCATCTCTGCAGAAAGTTGAGATTGGAGGGTGCAGATGTCTCCTCGTTCAGGGTGGTTTGGCACTGGCAGATGCTCCATCAGCGCCTCATAATCTGCACAGGCAGGCAGTGAACTGTCGAAAGGATCTGAAATATTGCTCCCAGTCTATGGCAGACAGGAATTTTTGATTGCTTTATGTAATCTTGGCACTTGGAGAAACTTTCTGTCTCCACCATGAAGAGCTGAGGAGGTTTTATCATAGAAAAGATGTCAGCAGATGAAGCCATGTTCCCTGCAGTTCGTAGAACCATAGGCTGGGCTGGGTCAGAAGGATCCTAAAGCCCATCCATTTCCAACCCCTGCCATGGGGGGTTCTCCATGACGTGTCTTTTACAGGGTTGTCTTCTCCCAAACCCTTTGTGTGTAGCATTAAAGGCACATGGCAAAGGTTCCTGGCCCTTGGTGAGGACACAAGGGAAAGGCACAGGAGTGTAAAGCAGCTGGTTCTGAATACTGGAGGTGACAAAAAATACAAAACCAGATAAATTCCACTAAACTCACAGACACCCCCACGTACAGACATTCAGTGGACTCAGATACCTAAACACACACACAGGTACACATTTACATGCAGTGCTTTTAGTTATATATTTAGATATAATGACAACTGTTTCCTTGGTGAAGTCCTTAAAACAGGATTGTGCTGTGCCACTGAACATGATGATAAAGAAATACTTGGTGGGTTTAAGGAAGTACTCAGCAAGTTTAAGAACTAAATTAATTCTTTGGCATTTTCTTAACAGCAGATGAAGTTCTCGACACATATTTTATAATTTAGTGTGTAACTGTACTTCCCACACTTCCTTTTCCAGCAGAGGGTTTCTAACTGTGGAGCAGGGATGGCAGTGCCCTGACTTAAAATGCCCCTGTGTGTTCTCCCCTTTGTGCAGCTCCAGGAAGAGCCCGTGCAACAGCTCGGCGCCGAGCGAGGCCAAGCGGCCGGCGGAGCTGATCGGCCAGGAGGTGGTTCTGGTCTCCTTCCTGCTGCTGCTGCTGGTCTGGTTCCTGAACCGCGAGTTCGAGGTCAGTTACCGCCTGCACTACCATGGGGACGTGGAGGCCGACCTGCACCGCACCAAGATCCAGAGCATGAGGGATCAGGCTGACTGGCTGCTGAGGAACATCATCCCCTACCACGTGGCCGAGCAGCTGAAGGTGTCCCAGAGCTATTCCAAAAACCACGACAGCGGCGGGGTGATCTTTGCCAGCATCGTGAACTTCAGCGAGTTCTACGAGGAGAACTACGAGGGCGGCAAGGAGTGTTACCGAGTCCTGAACGAGCTCATCGGGGACTTCGACGAGCTGCTGAGCAAACCCCACTACAGCAGCATCGAGAAGATCAAAACCATCGGGGCCACCTACATGGCGGCGTCGGGGCTCAACACCTCGCAGTGCCAGGACAGCAGCCATCCCCACGGGCACCTGCAGACCCTTTTTGAATTTGCCAAAGAAATGATGCGGGTGGTGGATGACTTCAACAACAACATGCTGTGGTTTAACTTTAAGCTCCGGATCGGCTTTAACCACGGCCCCCTCACGGCCGGGGTGATCGGCACCACCAAGCTGCTGTATGACATCTGGGGGGACACTGTGAACATCGCCAGCAGGATGGACACCACCGGCGTCGAGTGCCGCATCCAGGTGAGTGAGGAGAGCTACCGCATCCTCAGCAAGATGGGGTATGACTTTGACTACAGGGGGACGGTCAATGTGAAGGGGAAGGGTCAGATGAAGACCTACCTGTACCCCAAGTGCATGGACAACGGGATCGTGCCGCATCACCAGTTGTCCATATCTCCAGACATTCGGGTTCAAGTGGATGGCAGCATTGGGCGGTCTCCGACGGATGAGATTGCCAACCTGGTGCCTTCTGTACAGAATTCTGATAAGATAGCCCACGGCACAGATAGCTCAGAAGCCAAGGACATCCTTCCTCCCGCCAAGAAGCTCCAGAAGGAGGCGGCGAAGGCAGAGGAGAGGTGCAGGTTTGGCAAAGCCGTGGAGAAGGATGACTGTGAGGAAGCGGGGACTGAAGAGGTCAATGAACTGACAAAGCTAAATATCTCTAAGAGTGTATGATGAACTGTCAGAGTTGCATGAAGTGCTCTGTCCATAGAAACACACAGACTTTTGCAATTGGCAGTTTTCTTTTTCAAGAGAGACCTTCTCCACACCTGGGTTGTACGTTTGTGTTCATTTCGGCACCTGGGGCTGTGTGGATCATGGCTCTTCAGGGCTTGTTTTCATCCATCTCTCTCCTCCATGCCCCAAATCACATCCCAAGCTCCCCAAGCTCCCTGTGCAACCATCTTACAGCTGAGTAGAGGATATTAAGTGCCTTCAGATATACTCCATTGGACTCCCTGTCAAGGTACAGAGGCCCCAAGTGAAATCATAGCTTTGGGTATTTATCTAATTTTAAAGAAAAGAAAAGCTGTGGTTATATCATTTTTATTGTTGTTTCTCACAAAACACTTTTTTTGGCTAATGCAACTCCTTGGGTTTTTTATATCTCTCGGAACAATGTTTTACTGTTATCAGACCTTTTGTATGTAACACACAGACATGTGCATGTATCTACCATATGAGACTGCTATAAAGTGCCAGTAATGCACCACAAGAATGTCTGGGCGAGGGGTGACACGCTTTGGGTCGGCCTGGAGGGGGAGTTGTGCCGTGGCTCAGCCTTTAGTTAGGGCAGGAGGAACAGCTGCTGTCGTTCTGTTCTCCTTTCCCGATGCTTTCTGCAGCCTCCATGTGCCATCGTGTGCTTTGGATACACTTCTTTTCCATATAGCCAATAAGTTACTGACCTGTGGGAATGGCAGGAGGGTTGGGACAGTGCCAGCTCTGGGGACAGGTTTCCAGAAGCAGAGGAGAGACCGCGGGAGCGCTGCAGTTCAGGGCTCCGGGCTCCGCGTGCAGCTCAGGGGGCGAAGGTAGGTGACATCGGTGTCTCTGAGCTGACTGGAGAGAGAGAAAGAGAGAAGCAAAATAAATGTTTTGGGAATGCCTTTATTTATTTATTTATTTATTTATTTTATTCCTGTTTGGTTTTTTGGGGTTTTTTTTTTAAATTTGTTTGGGAATTTCCACGTGCAGAAAGGACGGGGAGAGATGAATTGTTCATGGGTTTAACAGGAGTAATAAGGCAGTGTTTGAGCCTCTGTGAACTACCAACCACTGTGAGGATGTTACCTTAGGCAATATTTGTTTCCAAGCTGGTGACACTTTGGAAGCCACCAAACACAGTTGAGTATCCCAGCTTCCCTCTGGACTGAACCAATGGTGCTGCACAATATTTTTCAGGATTTTTACACACACACACACACAACTGTGCTTTTGCAGCAGGGAAGAGAACAGAATGCTCCCTTCCTGCTGCTGAAAGCAGGAATAGGGCAAAGAGTCCTTGTAGTGAGTTGAGAAGCACAATCATTTCACAGTCCTGCAGACAGCTCCGTGCAGGTCCCTGGGAGCAGAGGCCTGCAGGAGCCCAGGAGCTGCTGGCACAGAGGGAGCTGTGGGACTGGGGGCTTGGGCTGTGCCACTCTGCCCTCTGCCTGCTTCCACCTCCCTGGCCTTTGATGTCTTGCTGGGGATCACATTGTCCATTGAACTACCCTAGTTCAGCCATCTCGCTCTGACACCAAATAAAGTGAAAGGATCTTTATTCCCAAAACGAGTTGATCAGCCAGGGAAGAGCTGGGGAAAGGCAGTGCTGCACTGGCTGCATGGTGCTGGGGGCTCCTCCATCTGAACTCGAGTCAGAATGTATTGCTTCTTCCTCTTATCCCCATATGATTTGGGGGTATGAGTAATAAATATATCCATTGTGGGGTTCCTGTTCAGCTGGGGGAGATCCATCTCCACTCCACAGTCAGCATGGAGCCCATGAAGCCTTTATCAGGTGTGAGTCTGTGGGATTTCTGGATCTCAGTTAAACAGAACTCTGCACACAGGTCCTGCAAAGCTGCTGTTTGTGCATGTCAGTATCCCATTTGATGGGAAAGCTGTTCAGAATTCATCCTCTTCACTCAATCTGCCAGCACACAACAAACCAGGGGATCCTCACCCCCAAATCCCTGTGCCACAGATGCTGATGGAGGCTGTTCCCCATGAGCAGCAATGTGAAGTGGTTTGGAGGGCACAGTTTTCCAGCAGCTTCCTTCTCCCTAGGTTACAAACTCTCCCCTCCCCATAGTGGGTTGCACTTCCAACTTTCAGGTAGTAATTCTGCAAATACCTCTTGCATCTGAAGAATGTATTCCTGAAACCATTGTTAGGGTTCTTGGTTCAGTTAAGGTGTGTCAGTATTCCTTTTCCTACAGCCAAGGAGCTAACATGATCCAGAATTGTTTACATGCCTTCTAGTGTTATGTTACTGTCTCAGAGTCCTTCCAGCCTTTCTCCCTGTCACTTCTTTCTCCCAGTTTTACAGACCCTGCCCATCCTTGCTCTGTCCCTGCTCAGCTGTGTGCAAGGGCAGGGCTCAGTCAGGATGTGCTGGCTCCTTGAGACACTGCACAATAACCAAACCTCCACCAGCCCCAGCCCTGCTCCAGGGAAAGGTTGGCAACCTGTGCTTAAACCCAAAAGGAAGAGGTGCTGGAATGGGAGCCCGGACCCAAAGCACCTTCCTCTTCATTGCTCAAGCACTTCAGGGGGCAAAATCCTCCTCCAGCCTATAAAGCACACACAGCTCCTGTGCTGCTGTGCTGTGGGGCTGTGGGAGTAGCATTGGGTTTATGGGAACATCCAAATACCAAACCCCAAACCCACCAGGGCCTCTCTTTGTTGGCACTAAGCAAATAAAGGCACTGAGGACAGCAGCACTGGTGGACTCAGAAATCAAGGGCTGTTGTCTGCTCTGGGAACTGCCAGTGATGGTACTCTGCCTTAACTCTGGATTGGGAAAAAACTCCTGCTGGGTGACCAGTGGTGCCCCATTTGCTCATTGCCAGGAGAGCAGCAGGAATCCCACAGCTGGGGCTGTGGGGCTGCCAGGGGTTCAGTCTCTTCAGTGCAGTGTAGTAACCAAATCAGGAAGTTCAGTTCTCAATGGATGGTTTGGAGGGGGAGATTTTCCAGGTGCAAGGAGATACCTGTTTGTGTGAGCTGAACCTTCACACCTCCCCTTACACTTTTGAAGATTTATCCTGACACAAAAATGACTCTGGAGGCGTTTCTAGCAGTGCTGTGTGGCTCTGCTGCAGAATTCCTGACACGTGTGCTGGTGGGAGGCCACAGGCAAAGTTCACTTCATTAAAATGCCTGTGGTGTGTGTGCTGTTGGTGCCAGCAGTGCTGTCAGTGAACATGGGGGATTGGCTGGGTCCCCAGGGGTTTCTTCCACAAGGACAATCCCTGTGTGGCTGCGCTTCCAATCTTCAGGGTGGTGTCATGGCAGTGATTTTAAAATGGTCCAGAAAAGGCAGCTGGGGAGATTGCTGAGTGTTTGTGGGCTCCATGCTGCCTTCTGCCACTTGCAGCACCTGCTCCAGGGTGCAGAGTGACAAGGAGTGCACGGAATATTGTGGGCAGTGAGGTCTTAATCTGCTGCTAACACACCAAAATGCTTTTTTCCTCCCTGCTGCTCCTGTGAGAGATTTCTCAGTGAGAACCAGGTAAATGGTGTTCCCATTGATGAACTTCTGGCATTAGGATTTGGAGAAGGATGGATTTCCCTGTTACTTCCCAGGATTTGGGGCCATTCCCCTTTGCTGCAGGTAACGGGAGCACTGTGAGCAGAGGGGGACAGTGCCACAGTCTGGCTGTGTCCCAGGAGTGACAAAGTGAGGGGAGGAAAGGGTGGATTCCCCAAGGGCTTTACACAAAACATAAATATTTGGATACTCTTCTTTTAGGGCTAAAATACAGAAAGGAGGTGCCCAGAGCAACACTGAAGGGAGCTCCCTGTACCCATGGCAGCTTTAGCTAAAGTGGAGTTTACTCCTGAGTAAAAGGCCAAGTTTTTAGGGTTTCTGGCATTTTAAAATTGCTAACTCTGCCCTGTTTCTAAAACTTTCATTCTGAATACTGCAAAAGGTGTTGCAAGGGAGCAGTTAATTCATGTCACAACATCTCAAAAGCCTGAGTGCCTGAGGTTGGCTGTAACGCCTTTGACTGTTTAAATCTGCACCTTGGCTTGGTGGGGGGGTGTTTGACAAATTTAAAGAGCCTATTTTCTCCCTTCCTCCCTGCTGTGGTCTTGTTTGCTCCATCTGGATGGGACACACAAGTGGTTGTTGCCTCCTTGCTCCTCACCTTTGGGAACCTGTGTCTTCCTCATTGTGTGGCAGCACCTGAGCAGAGTCACAGCTCCAGGTGCTGCTGTGGCTGCTGGTGCCTCCCTGTGTCCTGAGGAAAGGGGGGATGGTGTTTCCTTTGATGTTTGGTGCATTTTGCCTGCTCACAGCTCCAGCTTCCTCCTCGTGGTGGTGACAGAAGATACAGAAGAGGCACGTCCCTGCAGTTAAATTTAAGAATTAAATTTAAAAATGCAGTTGTTGTTTATTGATGTGATTTTTCCAGTTGCTGGAAATGCCAGAGGGGAGGTTTGACTGTAAGTACAGAATGATTTGCATGTGGGAACAGTCATGGTGGAGGTGCAGGGGTGACCCAGTGCCATGGCACTGCCATCTCTGTGCCCAGGCAGCTGTGAAGAGCCAGCTGAATTCTCAGAGTAATGCTGAGACTTGACTGGCTGCTCATGGAACATCAGTTTGGGCAGGAAAGTCACTTGCTCCAATGTTTTTCTCTTTTGAGTTCTCTCTGCAGGCTGTGGCTGTTTTGTTTCCTGGGGTAGAACTTGAATTGCTCTCTGCTGTTGCTGAGACTGAACTGTGCAGGCAGGGGCAGTGGGATTCTGCAGAATCTTACAAAAGTGTTGGAATCAGTAACCATTACTCACCAATTCCTGCAGGCCCTGGAGCTGTCTGGGTGCTGCCATGGTCTGAGGGTGTTGCAGCTCAGAGCTGTAGGTAGCACACAGTGTCATGCTTTGGCTCCAGATGGTAACGTGCTGCCAGGTCTGGAATTGGGGAGACAAGGAGAAGGGAATGTGGAAGGAGCTGCTGGGTGGTTTCAAGGGCTGATCTGTGTGTCCAGGAGTGCTGTACAGGAGGGTGTGTCAGGTGGGAAGCAGAGCCTCAGCTTCCCAAGCTCTTTTTGTTTCCTGGGGGTGGGGGACCAGAGAGCCTTAAAATGGGCTGGTTTTATTAAAATCTGCATTAACACCACCACCCTCTGAACTCTGGACAGAGAGCTTTATTGGTGAAAGTCAGACACCAAGGGCTTATTGCCTTTGTCTTATTTAAAGAGTTTGTTTAAAATGAAACATCAGGCTCTCTAGAGGTTGAAGGAGAAAATAAAACAAGGGTGGAATGTGTCTTGTCTTGACAGCGGTGCAGTTTGAGGGTGCCATGGGAAGCAGGTTGGAGGTGCTTTGCAGACACTGGGTAAAGCTCTGAGAGAAAAAAAAATACAAATATTTTGTACAAAATCTCTTTCAGATCTTTCTGATGTGAACTGAGCTTCTGTCTCAGCCCTTTATCAGGGCTGGGCTGTATAACATGTACAGAACTGTTTGCTCCTTGCCTTTGGGAGTCAATTTTGGCTTGGGAGAAAGAGGATTCGTTTGGACAAAACAGATTGGTGGGAGATACTTAAAGCTTTTTTTTTTTTTTTTCCTAGTCTTTTATTGGAGCTGCTAAACACTTGCTGCCCTAACCCAGCTACCCAGCCCGAGGCTGGCCAGGAGCTGGAGGCAGGTGCCCAATGTCTTCCCACACCCCTGCTCCAGGGCTGGAGTTCAGCATCCTCCCCAGGAGCTGTCCCATGTGCCGGTCTCCACGCTGGAGATCAGTGTCTGAGGCAGCAGCCCTTGGAGTTTTACACTTCTGGAATGGCCCCGAGGCTGCTGCTGCCATCTCCTGTCTCAGCCTTGGAGTTGTTTGCTGCATTCTCTCCCTGTTTTATGGCTCATTGCAAGAATTGCACAGAACCCCAGAATAGTTTGGGTTGGAAGGGACCTTAAAGCTCATCTTGTCCACCCCAGGGAGCAGGCTGCTCCAAGCCCTGTCCAGCCTGGCCTTGGGCACTGCCAGGGATCCAGGGGCAGCCACAGCTGCTCTGGGCACCCTGTGCCAGGGCCTGCCCACCCTCCCAGGGAACAATTCCTGCCCAATCTCCCATCCAGCCCTGCCCTCTGGCAGTGGGAAGCCATTCCCTGTGTCCTGTTCCTCCAGCCCTTATCCCCAGTCCCTCTCCAGCTCTCCTGGAGCCCCTTTAGGCCCTGGCAGGGGCTCTGAGCTCTCCCTGGAGCCTTCTCCTCTCCAGGTGAGCACCCCCAGCTCTCCCAGCCTGGCTCCAGAGCAGGGGGGCTCCAGCCCTTGGGGCAGCTCCATGCCCGTAATGGATTTTAATGTCCAGAAATTGCAGCGTTCACTGAATTAAGAACTGCAGAGAAGGTCATGGCTGGGAACAGGTGGTACAACTTTCAAGTTCTCACTCTCATCAGTGATGCTCTGACCAATTTGTCAGCCAGCTCATTGCTGGATGTGTGGTGCAAGCCAGTGCCACCACAGGCGTGTCACTGATTGGGCCATCATTTCTCAAATCCTCCTTCAGATGAGTCAAGGTGACTCTCAAGTTTTTCCTTCTTTTCCTCCCTCAGTTACTCAAGTCTTCACTTGTTTCTACCTTAGTGCATCAGCTCCATCTTTGGAATTGAAGATGGTTTGTATCCATTTGTGCTGAGAGATACAGCTCAGGGCAGGGAGGGACACGCAGCATGTGGTCCATCTGTGGGTGTGCCCAGGGGGAAATGCCTCCTCAGTGACTCTGAAGCTTTGCCTTTCCCAGGTGAGCCCAGAGCTGTGTTTAGGGTTGATTTCCATTACTGGATGTACCACTCCATCATGTCCAAAGGAGGGGGTGGCAGCACTGCCAGCTCTGCTCCGTGTCCCTGCCTCAGCCAGGTTTGGCCACTGCACAGGTACTGGCACGGTCCCACTGGCACCAGCAGATGTTCCAGGAGCCCACAGTTACCAGTGACCCTCTCCCTAATTTAATTGTTTCTGGTTTCAGAGCCCGTGCTCAGATACAGAGATACACATGCTGAGACAGAGACCTGTTACAACCTACTGCAAGTACAGCTTTAAACTTCCAAAGTAATAAACTCTTTAAAGCCAAGAGCCTTAACAACTCCAACATCTGCTGAGACAAGAAGCACAGTTCCGAGGTCGCGCTGAATATTTGGGAGTTTTTCCTGCTCGATGGCACAGGTGTGTCTGGTTTGCAGGGAGGCAGCAGCAGTATCCAAAGATGACAAGGGCCTTGGCCACCCTCACCCAGTTCCCCAGGAAGAGGTAAACAAGCTCCCCCTGTGTGCTCTCAAGAAAGTCACCTCACTGCCCGGTGCCAGCTGGATGGCTTTAGGTGTTGAATTGCTCAGGAGAGCTCCTTCTTTCCATGGAACAGTATTCTTAACTTATAAAACATTGTCTTTGTGGGTGGCAGGGGCTGGATTCCTCATTTCTCACCCTTTGGTCCATTCAGCACTGAGGGGGACAAGGCAGGGATGTAAATGATGGGTAAGGGGCTCAGTTGGGAAGGAGCTGGCTGTGCCCCTGGAGCCCCAGTGGAGGAGCTGCCATGTAGGTCCATAGTGGTGCCTGGGCAGCAGCAGCTCCAGCAGTTGCTGTCCCCAAGCTCTGGGGAGGTTTGCATCCTGCTGCCTGCCCCGTGCAGCCAGGCCACAGACACCTTGGTAAATGCACCTTCCCTGCTGCCTGTTGGTTTGCTTTTCTCACAGAGCAAATTTCAGCTGGTTACTGCACTAGGAATCAGAGCACTGGGCCTGATCACAACCAGCTGGGGCTGGGGATGAGGGTTGGGGTTTGGGGTTGGATCTGCCCACCCTCTGTCCACAGGACACCCACACAGTGATCCCCCTGTAGAAGCCCTCACTGAGCATCAAGGGTGGTGGTACCTGATTACAAACAGCCCGAGAGAGATTATCTTTGGAGTGATCAGCTGAAACCAGGGTTGGCTTTGATTTGCTGAGGGTGAGGAGTTGGCCTGGGAGCCAGCACAGGCCCCCAAGCATCCCCTGTTTCCTTGAGAAGCTTCCTCAGCACTGACCCAGGGCTTCAGCCCTCCCTGTCCTTGACAAGCACACGTGGGGGTGGCTAGAAATACAGATGGATAGAAAGCATTAATTGAAAATGCCATTGAAACATTATTGAATTACAAATTGAAAATGAATTGAGGACAATTTCCAGTTAAAATGTTTTCAAAGGCAAATTTAAGTGTTTTGAAGTCTCCAGGTTAGCTGGACATTATTTTTTCCCGGTATCTCTGGTTCCTTTCCCTCCTGCCCAGCGCAGCCCGTGTTCCCACCTTCTCCCTCCCTCGCAGGAAGAGAGAACCGCTCTGTTTACACCCCCTGCTGGGGCAGCCTCGCCCGGGGCTGTGCGGGGGGACGGGGCTTCCTCGCAGCAGCCTCGCTGTAAATACTCTGCCAATGCTTCGTGGACAAAGCGAGATGGCAACAAGCTGTATCTGTGAAATATGAAGCTCTGTGTGTGTATATAGATCCAACGCGTGTTATCTGCGCTCTGTAATCAATTGTATATTAAACGGTTCCACTGTACGGCCGATCATTTCATGCTCTCTTAGATGTAGAAAAGCTGAGAAGTAATTCACAATACACTGTGTCAACTCCAAATCGCTTTTGCTTTCGTATTTTTGCTCCAGCCCCGCTTCAGCCGCAGCCCTTGGCACGTGATCTGGAAGAAGAATGGTTTGGGGTAGGTTTTTCAGCCCTTTGGTTTGGATCTGGCTTTTAACAATGTTGCTTTGATAATTGTGAAGCCACCAAGTTAATTTTTGATTAGGTGCGTATTTAGGAGGCATCTTAAACACAGGAGGGATTTGTCAGATAGACAGGCTGCACTTTGATGTGTTGGTTGGCAGTGAATGACCTTCCTGTTCCCAGGGTGAGAAGATGACTCCTTCCTGATTTTTCCTCACTTTAATCCAGCTCTGAAGTGCTGGAAAGGGGCTGTGCAGCTGCCACTGGCAGCACCTCTGCAGCCACCTTAGGTCACTGCTGGGCAGAGCTTTGCCCCACAGGAGCTTGTGTTGGCCAAAATGGGATGAACTTTAGTTCTTTTTCTCTTTGGCAGAGAGCATTGATGGTTTACTCTGGAATTCCAGTGCCTTATTCAGATCCCCTTAATTTGTTTGGAAAGGGGAGTGAGGCAGTTTTTCTGGAGAGAGTGTCCCAGAGCAAGGACTGGCTGAGTGGCAGTGGCAAGCTGGGCAAGAAGAGGAGCCTTGATGCTTCCAAACCCAGAATCTGGCCCAAAGAGCAAACTCCATGTCTGTCTGTCTGTCCCACACCCCCCACCTCTCTCGGGGTTTCTTGTCAGCATCCCAGTGTGTGTTCATCAGGTTCACTGGGGAATGAAACCCCTAATGAAGCCCTGAGCCCTTCCCAGTCAGGGTTTGGCCTGGCAGATGCCAAGGTTTCCTCTGGATCCTGCTGCCTGTCGATGACCAGTGACCCTCACCATTATGTCCTGCAGCACCAAACCCTTCTCACCAGGCAGCCACAGCATCTGAATGTGTCCAGCCACACTGTCCAGCTTCCCTTTCCCTACTCTCCCTGGGCTGCAGCAGAGCAGGAGCTGCTGGAATCAAAGTGGTGTCCAGTTTCTCTGGCTCCTGACTGATTCTTTTCCCATATTTTGAACATTTGCTTTTTTTCCCACAGACCAGGTAAGTATGAGAGCACACGGTCACACCTGTGGTGCAATTGGCACCACAGCCAGCATTTGCCCTGGGCTCCTCAGTGCCAGCCCAGTGTTTAATGCCAACAGGGGTGTGTAGGCCTTGCTGGGGTGTTCCCAGGAATTTGCCTTCTGCTGTAGGTGAAAAGTGTTCCAATGTTGTCCAGTCAGGTTCTGATTGTGGATCATGGTGATTGTCAACTGCCAAGGGATATTTTTTAATAAATCTGGTCAAGGTATTTCAAATGAATCCAGTCTTGCTGTTTTCAGTTTGTCTTGTCCTGGGTAAGCCCACCTTAAAGTTTCTTTCCTCTCTGTGCCTTGGTTTGTGGTCAGGACATGTCTTTCACCGATGTTGGGTGTATTGAAAGACCCACCCTGTGCATGGTTGGTTTATGTGGGGACTGTTTAACAAGAAAAGCCCAAAGATCTCTCAGGGAGATGTTTCACAGCAGTTCCTGAAAGTCTGGGCTGTGTTTGTCCACAGTGAGCCTTGAGTGCTCAGCCTGCTGCCATGGTGTGCTCGGCACAGCTGGACAGTGGGGGACAGCAGGGCCAACCCCGAGGCTGTTCCATGTCTCCCATCTGCAGGTGCTGCCAGGGATCTGGCACCTCAGGCATGCTGCAGAATGGGATCTCTGTGGGATCCACTGGCTTCTTCCTCCTCTGGAAGAAGGAGGCTCCAGGAGTGCCCTGGGTGCAGGGAAGGTGGGTGGTACCCGACCCCACAGGTTGTTGGTGTGGGGGTGGTCCCAGGTCCTGCACTGCCTGGCTGTGCCATTCTCAGGGTTTCCACTTCCAAGGAAGCATCATCACCTTGGGGGTAATGCAGAGGTGCTGCAGCACCTGGAGCCATCTCCCAGTCTGTGACCAGTGGGTGGCTGGAAACTGCCCAGCCTTTGCCCTCCTTGCTTAACCAGAGGTGATATTTCAGCTTTCCTGTGGAGGTGAGAACTTGCAGGTGACCTCTGGCCTAGGCTTGGCCACATATTAGGACCCCAGTGCCCTCCCAGCTCTGGCACTGTGGGGGGTGGGTGTGGAGCACATCTGCCAGCTCCTACCCTGGTTCCCCTGGGGTATCCTTGGGGGTTTCCTGGGGAAATCCAAGTTCTTCCTCTGTTTTCCTGGGGCTGCTCCAGCTCTGTCTGGGTCACAGCCCTGGACTCCATCTCTGCCCAGGGAATGCCCATCTGCTTCTCTCTGTTGTGCCATCACCACAATTTCATCAAAGGACTCTGCCCTGGTCCTGCTTCAGGGGCAGCTCATGGAGAGGGTGCTCTCACCTGGCTTCCCACACCAGCCACCAACTTTCCTTTTCACACCAAAGAGCTTTTCCTTCTTCTCTGGGTCTAATCTTTCTTTGGAGCAATGATTTCCCCCCGCTCTCTCTGGTTCCATGACATTTCAGTCCAGCAAAGCCCACGGGAGTTTGTATTGATGGCTGTGGCCACTGCAGTGGTGTGGGGGGCACCTTGTGTCTTGGCTCTGCCAGGGGGACCTGCAGGGCTGTGCTCAGCCTGGCCACAGCAGCTTTGGGTCTCACTCCTTAATCACTGTTTTGCTTTTGGTAACTAAACTTCTGTTGCTTTGCGACGTCAGGCAGCGATTCTCATTTCCCAGCCTCGCAGAGTTTATGGGAATTTAAGAGCTAGATGCAAATGAACTTCATTAGCATGCTTAATTATCTATGAACCTCACACCCATCTGTCCTGCATATGCTTTGTACTTGACACTTGATGACAAAGTGACCATGTTGGGCTTGGCACGAGGTGCCTGAGAATGGGAACCTTTGGGAAGAGCCCGGCTCTGCCTGCAGAGGGGCTGTGTTAGTGCCAGGGGTGCACTGGGGGTGAAATGTCCTTTTTCAAAGGCTGTGTCCAAGCTGGGAGGTGGGAAATGATGTGTAGAACATGTGGCAGAGTGGCACGATCTTAGGAATGATCTGTTCAAAGCAAAGAACCAGCATGGAAACAGTTGAAACAAACCCCAATCCCTGTCCATTTGCAGCCCAAGATCCTGGACTGGTATTCCATGGTGGCACAAGATGCCTTTCACAGGGGGGAAGCTGTGCTGCAGTCACAGCACTGGGTGCCTTGAGCAATCTCAGGGAACGTTTCTGTCCTTATTTAATGTTACTGAAAAATAGCAGAAAAAACGAGCTTTCCTTCCAGGTTGATTTGCAAACCCATGGATCCACCTGAGTAAGGGATAATGTAAACCCCAGACTTGTGCCAGAGCCCCCTGAGGGTTTAGGGGCTGTGACTGGGTCTGGGCACAGGCTGTCAGCTCTTTTACACAATTGTGTGTAAAAGCATTGTGTGGGAGCCACCTCTGCCAGTGGACATTCAGCATATGGGGTGACCCATCGGTGCTGCTGCGTGCACCTCACTCACCCCTTGGCATGGGAAAAGCAGTGATGTTGTGTTGGTTTCTGCTTTTTGGGCACATGTTTGGAACCAAGCTGAAGCAGAACATGGAATTTTGCAGGCCTGAGAGGGAGAAAGGACCCGGATGAGCAGCCCTGGGATTGGCTGTCCTGCCACCACAGCAGTGGTGAGTCCGTGTGTCCGGGAGTGGAGAGCAGGGAGCACAGTGCATAGCAAAGTGCTGACGGAGGATCTCCTTCCCTCCTCTTGCTCTTGCCAGCTCACATCAAGCCAAAGACACCTTGTTCCTGCAGGGGCTTGGATAACACTCCAGCCTGGGCGCCCCTCTGCCTTCCACCCTCTGCTTCCAGCCTCCTGGTCCGAGGCCAACATCCCTATCATGTTACCAGCCCCATTCCTCTCCAGCCACAGCAGTCATGAAGTTTAGGAGAGAGAATGTTGGAAACTGTGGAGCAGGAGCTCTAAATAATTGTAGATATGAGCAAACCAGAGATGTGGCTGCAGGGCAAGTGTTGCCCCTGTGTGCTGTGGTTGTGACCAAACTGGGCAGTGAAAGGGAAAACACAGCTTTGCAGTGGGTTGGTGGTTTGGGGTGTTTTTTGTGTGGAGTTTCTGTGGGGCTTTGGGGGGGAGTTCAGACATGTTCCCAATGAGCCCAGACCCCCAGGGCACTGTGGTTTGGTGGCATTGCAAGTGATGTACAAACCTGTATTAGAAGCATTTTTTGATAACTCTGTGCCAGCCACACTCTGAATCTCTCTTCCTGGAAAAAGGAAATAATTTAACTTTTCTTTCTCATCCATAGAAAATAAAAAGGGAAAGTGCCCCCACCCGTGTGGCTCCTGCCTGCAGAGCTGCCATTGCACAGTGCCTGCCCCAGCATCCAGCACTGATTCACACCACAGGAGCCACAGCTGCACCCATGGGTGCCACTGTGAGCCAGCTGGGCATGAACAGCTCTGTTGGGGACAAGTCCTCCTGGTTCAGCTCCTTGTCTCCCAGGAGCTCCCCCAAACTCTGCCTGGTGAACTCATCTCTGCTGAGAGGGGTCACAGGGAGCCTGTGGAGAAGGGAACATCCATGGGAACAGAGGAGCTGGTGTGATACTGGGATGATACATTGACCCAGAGGTCCCCTGGAATGGTTTTTAGCCCTGAAGTGCCCAGTTTGCTGGTGGTGGGGTCCTGTAAAGACTGGCACAGCTGTGCTGATGCCAAGTGCACCTAGGGGCATTAGGAAAGGGTAGTCAGATGTGACAGGCTGAGCCTCCAGCTGAGTTCCTGCAGCATGTGTCACTCTCTGCTTCCAGGCCATGTCCCCGGCCTCATCCTTCCCTGCTGACCCCTGTTCTGGGTGTTATATCTGTTCTGCTCCTTTCTGGATGGGTTTTGGGGTGTCCATGTTCTACCTGCACGTGGGAGAAGGTAGTTTCTTGCTTTTATACCTGCTGCATAAAGGTGTAAATGCCATAAGGCCCCTTGCTGCCAAAGATGCTTCCCAAAGACTGAAGATGCCAGGAAAGACCCCACAGAGCAACAGGACTGTGATAGGTGGAAACCTGCAGTTCTCCCCTTTGTCCCCACCAGCAGCTGGGGCCAGGGTGGCCTTGGGGACAAGGGGACAGGAGGGGCTGGCAAGGGCGCAGGGCCCGGCATGTCCCGGCCTTTATCTCCCCCTAGTGCCACCTGCCAGGCTCCTTTGCTCCGGGGCTGGGCCCTGCAGAGTCCGGCAGTGCTGCTCACAGCGGCCCTGGGGCTTGAGGGGACCAGCCCTGGGGCAGCCACATCCCAGAGCAGCTCAGGGAATGTGGGGAATGGGGCAGGGCACAGCTGTGGGGCAGGACCCTGTCAGCCACAGGAGCAATGACCTGAGTAAGCCAAAATCCTGGTCAAGTAAGCGTCAGGAAGAGCCACGACATCCAACTGCAGCAAGGAGGTGTTTGGTATCACAGGAGCTGCAGTGGTGATGGGAGAAGAGGAGATGATGGAGAGGGAGGTGATGAATGTGCCTTTGCTTGGCCTGAAAGGACCCAAAAGGTGACATTTCCAAGGCTGAAATGAGGTTGTTCTGGTGGCACTGTAACCTGGGCAAGGCCAAGGGTCTCTTGCAGCTGTGACATTCCTGAGGGCAGGGGGCAGGGTCACCCCCTGCCTGCAAGGCCATGGGGATGTGATGACTCAAGGCAGCCTGGCCCAGGTGGAGCTGGAGATCACCTTTGGTCACCAGGACCTTGCTCAGTCCCTGAGCCATGTGTGCACTGAGCTGTGTCCAGCCTCAGCAGGAGCCAGGGGTAGCACACAGCCCGTGAGGCTCTGCCCTGCCAGTTTGTCCTCTGTTCTCTCCGAGCTTCCCATCGTCCGTGGGTTCAACAAACAGAAGGGGCAAGAGGCTCAGAGAATGGCTCTCCCTCAGCAGGGTAAGGTGTGGGAGGGAAATGGTTAAAAAGATAACGTTTGGCACCACAAAAGGGCTCTGTACAGTTGTGGGGGGGTCACAGGCATCTCCCCGGTTTCACACCCTGCTGCAGGTGATGTGCTGTGCTCTGCCTCGGGTGACCTGGCAACCCTGGGGACACCTCTGCCTTTTGGGGTTTTCCCCAAGCCAGGGTTGGAGCCTGGACTGATTTAGTTTCTGTTGCCCTCCCAAGTTTTTCGATGCATTTCAGTGCTGCTGCTGGGAATGAGTCCTGCAGGTGGTGCAGGGACACGGGGCAGGTTGTGGGGCACAGGCCTGTGGTGCATGGAGCATACAGGGCAGGGTGTGGGGCCATGGGGGGTAGGGTGTGGGGTCGTGTTCTGTGGAGCCATATGGGGGCAGGGTGTGGGGCTGTGTAGCACGAGCACAAACACCCATCCACTGCAACATCCTCCCGTGCCCTGCGCTCTTACAGTCCTGGTACCAATCCCAGGGCTGTTCCCAGCAGGAATCAGCCCACTGAAGGAGTTTGCTGCTCTCTTCTGGCTTTAGACATTTCGAATTGGAGGATTCCTCTTTTTCAAACGGCGCAGAGGGGACTCATGCACGCACAGGGTTAATTGCAACGAAAGCCCGTTGGGTTTTAGCCGCCCCCCCGCGCGGGCCGGCCCCGCTGGCAGCCCTGTGCCCGGGTATTTATAGCACCGTGAACTTTGAGCGTGGCCAGCGAGCGGGCAAAACCCGCTGGGGACGCGGGGACGGCCCCGGCAGAGCCGGAGGCTGTCGGGGGTCCTGGCCCAGGCTTCAGCAAAGCAACCCACACCATCCAGCAGCACGTCCCGGCCCCCTGTGCCCCACACACCCCATAGCCAGGCAGCTCCGGGGCACCCAGGGAGCTCTGGCTGTGGGACCCCTGTGAACGCACCTGGGTGGTCAAAGATGTGGGGTTGAGCCTCCTTCAGCCACAGCAGCTTCAGAGCAACATCCTCCCAAGCTGATGTTCCAGGTTTTGAGCTGGCATTCCTGGTTCCAGTAGCAGCTGAATGCAGGCATATTCCCTTTTCCATGACAAACAACAGGCAGAAGATCCCACCTCTTCACGGTGTCCTGGGGCAGATTCCTTCTCATCAGACAACCTGCCAGCCAGTTCACCATGTCCTGGAGAGAAAATATCATGTGTGGCTTCTTTACTCTGAAATTAGGCAAGAGGGAAGGGAGAGTATGGGTGGTAGGGGATGGGAAGCCTTTGTGTATGAAGCCTTGAAAAAGACCTAAAATAAAAAACAAAACAAAAGGATCTGTTTATCTTTCAGAAGGTGACATTCAGTACCTTTGGATTGAAGGGGCAGCCCAGAAAGCCAGCGTTATCCTGGGCTCATCCCACTGCATGGGCAACAGGTGAGGGCAGTATCCAGGTGAGATCCCACCTGCAGAGCTGCCTCCAGTTCTGGGGCACCAGGATCAGAAGGTCGTGGAGCTGCTGGAGCCAGTCCAGAGGAGCCCACGGAGCTGCTCCAGGGGCTGGAGCCCCTCTGCTCTGAAGCCAGGTTGGGAGAGCTGGGGGTGCTCACCTGGAGAAGGCTCCAGGGAGAGCTCAGAGCCCCTGCCAGGGCCTAAAGGGGCTCCAGGAGAGCTGGAGAGGGACTGGGGACAAGGGATGGAGGGACAGGACACAGGGAATGGCTTCCCACTGCCAGAGGGCAGGGCTGGATGGGATATTGGGCAGGAATTGTTCCCTGGGAGGGTGGGCAGGCCCTGGCACAGGGTGCCCAGAGCAGCTGTGGCTGCCCCTGGATCCCTGGCAGTGCCCAAGGCCAGGTTGGACAGGGCTTGGAGCACCCTGGGATGGTGGAAGGTGTCCCTGCCCTTGGCAGGGGGTAGGACAAGATGAGCTTTAAGGTCCCTCCAACCCAAACTATTCTATAAAAAGGCTATGAAAGCACACAGGGGCTGCAGTGTGGGGGTCTCTAGAAGACTGCAGACCTACTGGTCAGTGCTTCTCCAGCATTTCAAGTCTGGAAGTTGGCTTTCCTAAAAATCATTTTTAGAAATGATTGAGACTGAAGCAGAGAGGAGAACAAGAAACCCTGGTCTGCCATGACACCATCCATGGTGGGATTCTGCTCCAACTGCTCCATGTGCTGAGATCCTCGACTCAAAACTGATACATGGCTTTGCACAGAAAGTCTAGAAGAGGGGGAGGTGGGCATCAAGGATAATTAAAGAAATGGATTTTCCACCCAAGGAAGAGCTAAACATGCTGGGATGCTTCATCCAGGGCAGGAAATGACAAGTGGACAAGATAGAAAGCAGGAGAAATGAAGTTTTCCCCAGGTCAGAGAAGTCTGGGTGGATATTCATGAGGACAGTGGGAGATTCCTGGTTCTATGAGATGAATTGCTGACACTAAGATGATCTCTTCTCCTGGGGCCCAGTGTAGGATTTGCAGACCTGCTTACTGGAAACCCACCAACACCATGGGGGTTTTGCCCTCAAAAGCAACTGAAATGTTTTGACCAAAATTCTCTATTTTTCCTGTGATTCTGCCCCCAGAAGAGAGCATTTCATCTGCTGTGGGTAACGTGTGACAGTGCTGTAAGCAAAGGAAAATTGGGTCCTGTAAAGGGCAGTGTCTTGAAATCTTGATCATAGAAGACCAGCCTCATTTATTATTACAAAATATACACTGATTTGTACAATTACACATCCCAGCTGGCTCTGAGGACAAGTGCTCAAGGTTGCCCCTTTTTTTCCTGAAAGCAATGGCAATTAACTTGTGGGAAAACTTATTTTATATCCTTGGGAGAACATAAGGGTGTTGCTGTTGCCCTCTGAGATGTTTTTAGGTCCTGCCCACACCAGGAATGGCCACAGAGCTTTGCATCAGCAGGCAGAGGACCAAGCACTGAAATAATCAGGGAAGGAAGGAATGGTTTCAGTCTTACAAATTCCTGCATAAAATAGAGGCTAAAGCACGTCTCCAAAATGATTGAGGGAGAACACTGCTCATTACATAAGGTTGTTGGGGGGAAAAAAATAGGCTGATTTACATTTTTATAGGAAATAAAAGGAGGTTTGTGGGTGACATAGCACCTTCCGCTGAGAATGTCAGCGTGAGATAAGTGGGCTTCAAAGGGAAGAGTCACCATCTTCCCGCAGGGACGGAGTCCAGCCCGGAGAGCTGAGTCTGGGAGAAAAGCATTTTCTGAGGGGAATTTCTGTTCCCGTAACAAATACGTTTATTTAGCGCAATTCACATCGACTGTAAGGCTGCTGCTTCTCACTTCTGCTGCTTCCTCTGAATTTTGGTGAAGCTTTGAGTAGCAGGAAAACCAAACTGCCTCTGTTTCGTGGATGTGGTGTTTTCAGGGCAGGAATTTCAGGCAGGAGGAGAGGTTGATGTGCTTTTTAGGAGTGAGGGGATTTTCTCAGGGTTGGAGTTTAGTGATGCCTTAATTTCATTCACAGTGAGTCGCCTGGTGGGGTTTTACCCTGGTTTCAGGTCGGTGGCCCTCTGAGATTTGCTGTGCTGTGCTTCAGATCCACGGCTGTCTGGCAGAACAATTCCGGTTGCTCAAAAGCACCGATTAGCATAAATGAAGGAGTGGGTGAAATGTTCATTATATTGCCTACTGTCATGTTTGTGTACCAGATTTTGTTACCATCTGTCATTTCTGTTTTCTTGTTGTTGCCAAAAGTTGTCATTCTGAATGGAGGGTGGAGACTTCTCTTCAAAAGCCAACGTGAGATAATTTTAGGTACTTCAGGGCTCATGTGTTCCGTGCTGGGTGTCAGTGGCCCTCACGTACATCAGCCCCACGTGTCTTTGGTAAAATCTGGGCAAGTTAAAGGAGTTTTTGGAACCCTTGGGGTCATGCAAATGCACAAGATTCTCATCTCTTGTCATTTAAAAAGAGTATCTGGTCCTTGCAATTGCAAAGAAAAGCTTGAAAATAAAATATGTTTTCCTTAATCTTTAAAAAAATGCAGAATACAGAGAAGGGTATATGTAGGCACATCAGAGTGTTAAAATCCAAGCACTTGCCCAGAAATCTGACCAAGGGAAGCAACAGCTCTGCTATAACGGACTGCAGCATCCCCAGATAATTTCCAGAGATGTAAATATCCCAGGGACTGAAGCTGGACAAATTCAACCTTGAAATGAACCGCAGCTCTCTTGCAGCAACGGTGGTTGCGTACTGCGACAGCATGCGAGGGGAGCGGTGCCTGCGCCGGGGCTTGCAGCCTTTCAGGCAAAATTAGCTCATTTCAACCACAAGGTTTTCATTCAACGACTGGGAGGAAGGGCTCAGCCTGCAAGCAGGGAGCTGGGAGGTAAAGCCATGAGGATTTCTTGCCTTGTCCAAGTGCTTTGAGATCATCCGGTCTGAAAGCTCAGTGTCCTGTGCCAGCTGGGGAGGGAGAGGGCTCAGGGTGCCTGGATCATCCTCCTTTCATCGGGCTGGAGCAGCAGGCTGCTGCTGTGAACTGTCAAACCCACCCTGGCAGTGCTGGGCCCACGCTGGCACCTCGTCACTTCCCATGTCAGCCCACAGCAGCTCTGCTCTCCCCAGGGTCACTGGGTTTTAATCTGGCCTGAGTGACAGGGCTCAATGTTCGGCTGAAATGCAGTGACTTGTGACATCCAAAAATGCAGAGACAATGATCTAATGACTTCATCTGGATTTAAACTCCAGGAAATACAAAGCCAGACAGTTTGGGTAGTTTTTTGTTAGTTTGGGCTTAGCCAATGGTGCAAAAGTCATAACCAAAGCCATGATGTCCCAGTGTTGTGGTGGGAACTCTTGCTGGTGTGGGAGTGCAGAGGGTCACTGCTTCCTCCAGGAGAGCTGAGGAAGGAGAGATGGAGCTGCCTTTGCTCTGGAAGTGCCAAAGATCATTCTAAACATCTCTGATCAAAGGCTGGGGGGAGACCAGGACCATGCAGTGACTGCAGTGATTACTGGGTACTTCTTTGAAGATGTCTCAGGAATCTGTATTGTGTGTTATGATCTGTATTATGCACCCTCCAGTGCCAAAAGGGGCTTCAAGAGAGCTGGAGAGGGACTTCAGATGAGGGCCTGGAGTGACAGGACAAGACTTCCCACTGCCCAGGGCAGGGATAGATGGGACATTGGCAAGAAATTCCTCCCTGTGAGGGTGGGGAGGCCCTGACACAGGGTGCCCAGAGCAGCTGTGGCTGCCCCTGGATCCCTGGAAGTGTCCAAGGCCAGGTTAGATGGGGCTTGGAGCAACCTGGGATAGTGGGAGGTGTCCCTGCTCATGGCAGGGAGTGGAACAAAATGGGCTTTAAGATCCCTTCCAACCCAAACCAGTCTGGATTCTATTAAAATCCTGTATTTTATCAAGTCTTTGGGCACTTTTATAATACAGATTTGAGGTAACAGCTCTGTCATGTTTTAACACTTCAATAATGTAAATTGTCTTTCCTAGCTCAAATTCTCCCATCTTTGCTCTCTCCCAGAGGGTAATTCTACAAAGCTCACGAGCAAATTCCACCCGAGCATTTCAGGATGCTGTGAACGTCACTGACAGCCGTTGTGAAAAAGTTGGGTCTGGGTTTATTTCACAAGTGTGAAATAAATTTCAGATCTCTCATATTCAAACCAGCCTGATAAATTGCTCTAAATGAGCACCAAGTGTCATCTTGTGTGGATGACAGAGGAACTTGGAATGCAGCTGTCTTTGGGCAAGCAGGAAGAAGTGGGCTTGGGCCGTGGGGAGCAGAGCTAACCTGGCAGAGGGGCCAGATGTGCTGATTTAATAGATGTGACCATACACTGGATGTGGAGGAGCTGGAGATTGAGATGAGGTGCAGTAGTTTGTCAGGCCCTGCTCCTGGATGGCAGTGATGGGACCTGCAGGCTGAGTAATTGAGAGCTGATCTGGCTCCACTTCCCTGGTAGGCACAAGGCTGGGATAAACTGATATGGGGTGGAAGAAAAGCAGGGGAAAAGGGAAATTCTCATCTTAACACCTAATGTGCTGTTGGCTTAAGACAGGAAGAGAAGCAACCTCAGCTGATCTAAGATGGAAGCACAGAGCACATCGACAGCCAGGCCATGGAACTGCGCACCGCAGGAATTAACCATCGTGCCCAAGGTGGACAGCTTGGGGTGAAAAGTTAATCCTGATATCATTAGAGAGAGTGTTGTAACAGCAAAATCGTGGATCACAAGTCACAGGGTGAGCTGCCACCACGACTTTACACTCTGTCAAGTCGTGCAGGAATGGGACAGGAGTGTAACAGAAATCATCTGCCTCATGCTTCAAAGGATGGAGCATTATCCTGAGAGAGCTGGGGAAGGTTTCTCTGTCCACCCAGTGAGGTGTTTGGCCTTAAGGAACTCAGGCAAGAATATCATGTCCAACCAAGGACACAAAACCCAAACAAATTAAAATGCATCTGGACTGCTGTGCAGGTATGTTAAAAGAGCTCACTGACCTTTACAGGGATTGTTTTATTCCCTGGAGCACCACATTTTATTACTCTTGCCTTCTACATAATTTATCATAGAAAAATATTATTTTGGCTATAAAATTATTTACCTTCATTTAAGCTCTGCAATAGTATTTAACTTTCTGGTCCTTTTTGAAAGTAATTTCCCCCAGCAAATTACATCCCGTGCCAAGAGATTCTTGCCATTAATGTCACAGAATGGGACACCACAGCTGGGGTGGGGGGAGGTTGTGTGATAATTTCTTTGATAACCTTGAAAGCAATGGAGTAGAGCACCTCATTGGAATCATTCTCTCACAGGTTTTCCAGAGGAAACAATCCCAATTTTTCCTGTGCTGATTATCACCACCACCTCAGCCACTTTGCTGCCCTGCTGTGATCCCCTGAATCTGAACAGGGTGCCCAGAGAAGCTGTGGCTGCCCCATCCCTGGCAGTGTCCAAGGCCAGCTTGGACAGAGCTTGGAGCAACCTGGGATAGTGGAAGGTGTCCCTGCCCAGGGCAGGGGGTGGAACAGGATGGACTTCAAAGTCCCTTCCAAACCAGTCTGTCATTCCATATTTCTATGAGCTAGAAGCCATAATGACAATAATTAGTTCCACTTTCACCTGAGCCCATTATTTAGGAGCTCGTGCAAACTTACAGTGAAAGGTGATTAATGCTGAAAAAAGGTTTTCCAGCTAAAGCACTCGTGTTTGGGAGAAACTCTGGACTGAGTCACCAGGAAAGGTTTGGGTTTGGCTCTGTGCTGGGTACCCAAGAAGTGCCAGGTATGATTCAGGCAGCCAAAACAAGGTGATAGGAGAGATGCAAGATGCATCCAGCTGGGATGCATGAGAGCCAGGCTGTCCAAGGAGCTGCCTGAGAGAACCACGGGGCTGGAGAAATAGTGGAGCCTTTGAACTGGTTGTTGCCATAACAGGAAAAAATAAAGAATTTGGTTTGAATCAAATGTGAAAAATTTGCCGGGGGGAAGGTGAATGGATTGATGTGTTTTAGTAATTTTGTCCTTTCTTACTCCCAGGTTTGGAGGTAAAAGCTTTTTTTAAAGTTTTGCTCCCAGAGCAGGGAAATTAGGTGTTTTCACTGTCAATTAGTAAATGAGAAGGTTTCAGTGCTTTCCAGATTCTGAAAGCTGAAACTTTAGGGGGTTTTCTGAGTGCTTACCGAAGCCCTGAACACTCCAGAGTTACCTGCAGAAGGCAAAGTTTTCCACAAACATCTTATCTGCTAGAAAAAGGGTGAAAAATCATGATCATCCAGCTTGTGGGGCAATGTGGGGCTGGGCCAGTCCCAAACCAGCGAGCATTGAGCTTCAAGCTCATGTGGAAGTTGCTCTTTTTTTTTACCCAAAACAGGGAAAGAACTCTTGTGGTGGGGGAAGAGCAAGGCTGAAGGCACAAACAAGCAGTTAATGTATTCCCCTTGTCAACCCAGCTCGATGCCCTCCCTGCCCTGATGAATATTGAAGAATTTCAAACAAATTGGAACTGGTTCAGCAGGACAGTTTTCCAAGACCCAGCCCAGAAAGGCTTCCTGGTCGCTGCTGGGGGCCCTTTCCTCTATGGGAGGGAGTGCACAGTCTGCAGGAAGAAATTCTTCCCTGTGAGGGTGGGGAGGCCCTGGCACAGGGTGCCCAGAGCAGCTGTGGCTGCCCCTGGATCCCTGGCAGTGTCCAAGGCCAGGCTGGATGGGGCTTGGAGCAGCCTGGGACAGTGGAAGGTGTCCCTGCCCATGGTAGGGGGTTGGAACAAAGGGACCTTCCCACCCAAACCATTCCATGGTTCTATGGCTGCAAATGGCAATGCCAGAGCAAGGACAGGGTGACCACTTGAGTCTGAACCATTCTCCAAGAACTTGGGCAGAGTTAACTCTTGGAGCCTAAGGCAGGGGGTGAGGGACCTGTCTGCCACCTAAATCCAAAACATTTCACAGCTGGCTTTTAACTCAGCAGAGAGAGAGAGGCTGACACTGCAGAAGAGCTTGGCGTTGCTCTCTGGATGACTATGAGAGTTCAGCAGAGTCTCTGATGAAAAATAAATTTTTTCATGAGTTGTGAGGAGTGGAGTCCACAGCAAAAAGCTTAAAGGCTGGTGTGGGAGCCAGGATTAACACTGAGAAGGTACAGAGAATTTCCCAGGAATGAAGCTCCTTGAGATAACCAAGCCTTGCCCTAAAGCTCTGACTGATAGCAAGAAGAGAAGAGGCAGAGGGACAGGCAAGGCTGAACGGAGCAGGAGGAATTGCAGAGCTGTACTGTTGTGGCTGCCTCCACCAAGCAGGACAGTGGCAAAGCAGGGAAAATGCCACCAGTGTCCCCATGGCCTGGTTTGACAGTGGCTCAGCAGAGTTTTGCACACAGGTGACTTTACAGGATGGTGGTGAGAACGTGAGCTTGGCCAGAGTTTTCTTGGGAACGCCAGATTTTGCTGCAGCAAAAAATAAGGACTGTCAGCCAGAACACAAGGAGGGCATTTCCAAATGTCAGCCCAGACACTTGTGTGAAGTCACTGCATTGCTGTGAGCATTGCTACTCATTAGAAAAAAAATGCAAGCTATATGTAGAGACAGAAAAAAAAATTAAAAAGAAAAGAAAAGAACTATGAGATTTATAGTAATGAATTACTTCCACAAAAGACTTATGCAGAGTGTCCAAGTAGGTTAATAAATGCTTGGATGGCATTGAATTGAAAGGAGAAATGCTCAGTGTGGTCAAAAGTGCTGAGCACTGGATTACAAAATCATAGGATAGAAGGGAAGACACCTTAAACCTTATTTCATTCTACCCCCCTGCCATGGGCAGGGACACCTTCCACTATCCCAGGGTGCTCCAAGCCCCTCCCAACCTGGCCTTGGGCACTGCCAGGGATCCAGGGGCAGCCACAGCTGCTCTGGGCACCCTGTGCCAGGGCCTGCCCACCCTCCCAGGGAAGAATTTTTTTCCTAATATCTGAGCCAAACCTACTCTCAATTTGAACCCATTCCCCCTTGTCCTGTCTACATGCTCTTACAGATAGTCCTGCCCCATCCTTCCCTTTCAGTTCCCTGTAGGTACTGGAAGATCTTGTCTCTGTGATGCCATCATGGAATGAGCAGAGGACAAAACTGGGATGGGAGGAATCTGGAGACACCTTTCAAGGGATGAGGAATCACCCAATCCCTCAGGTTTGAAGATGCTGACAGGCCACTGCTCTGAGCTGTGTGGAGGGAACAGATAGAATGGAGGAAAGCACCAGCCCTGGTGGGAAGGACTTGCTCTGAGACATGGGTTCAGGCAAGAGGTGGAGCAGAATTTGTGGTGAATTTGGCAGAGGGGAGTGTGAGCTCCCAGCTCAGCACCCAAGACTGTGCATCTGGGATTCAGCTCATGCCAAGCTGTGAGTGGCAGCACCTGCAGAGCTTGTGGATGCCCTCTCCTATAGATGGTGCAATGGGAAGCCACTTCTTTAACTGGGGGACAAGGCACAGAGGTGGGAAACACTGAAATCTTCCCATCTTCAAGTGGCCAGAGTGTATCTATGGGCATCCTGCCTTTCTCTGTGCTCAGGGAAGGGATCTTCACCATAATCTGCAGGGGAAAAATGTTCTGTGTCTTTATTTTGGCCCATGTTGGCTGAAACCACCCATAAGCCACTAATTGCAACTGCTAAAAGGGAGCTGGTAGACATGAAACTTGCCCGGATTACTATTTTATGGGTAGAAATATGATTTTCAAACTGACTGTGGGGCAGGCTGCAAGCTGGTGTCAGAGAGATAAGAAACCATAATGCAGCAGAGCCCAAAGAGAGACATTTTTTTGTAGCAGTTTACTTTAAAAATAAAGCAAATGGACTGTTGTCTCTCAGACAAAGTCTGAGTTTGTCAAGCAACAACCCAGAGCGAGAGCACAAAGATTTATACAGATTTTTCTTAATAGTTTGTCAGGCACAGCAAAGTTACAGGCAACTCCAACAAAAAGATTTCACATTTGGGACTTAAGAAAGAAGGACCCCTCAGAGTGACAGATTCAGTTATGCTGATGACAGAAGACTCTGTTCTTCCTGAACTGCTACTCTCACTTTGGTGAGATAGCCTTACCCCTTACTTGGGAGATTCCTCCACATCACAGTTAGATGGTCCTGACAGATGAGGGGCAGGATTTTGAGCAATTCCCAGAAAAATCCAAGTCTGCATCCAGTCCCCACTAGACTCTATTCAACAAGTAGGTAGGAAATGGCTTTATATTAATGAATACTTACTGTAAAGGAGAGCAGAATCAGATCTGAGTGGTGGGATATCACCCACAGAACATGTTTAGCCACCTGCAAATACTCTTTGTGCATGAAATGAAGCGAGGAGACCCTTTGGGGCGTGTGTCAGGCTCTGTAGCCCAAGGAGCCAAGGGTTTGCAGAAGTTCACAGACACACAGCTAAGCACAAAGCAGCGCCGTGATTGCGGTCCCTGGGCTACCACCACTTCCTGAACACCACGGAATTCACACACACAATGAAAATCAGAAGCCAGAAACAACAGTTATTTCACATAAAATTGCTCCACAATCCCATGAGTGCAGGGTGTGGGTAACCAGACGTGCCTGAAGAAAGAACAGGCAGCACCTTCTGCAGCAGCTGGGAAGAGAGGAGGCAGCAGGCTTTGGGCTTTTCTTCTATCCTGGAACAGCTTTGGCAGCACACGGGGATGGTAAGGCCACCAGGTGCTGGGACATAACATTACCAGGAAAAACAGACTCCCATTCCCAATGAGAGCTCCTCTGATGGTGCCACAGTGACTACAAGTTACAGGGCAGAGCTCCTCAGAAGTTATTCAAACACTGCTAGTTGTTTGGCTGTAAGGTTTTGAGGTCACAAGCTATAGAAATGATACTTCCATGTTTAGGGCAGGGAGGGAAGGTAGGATCTCAGGAACTGTGTCTTTAAGCAGCTTAGTTCTGGAGACAGGAAGTCTGGTGATGGGCTGCAGCAGTGCAGATTTTATTATGCAATTTCTCTTGGAACTAGTCCCTGAATAAAGGAGTTAGCCATTAAGCACCTGCCTCACCCTCTCTCCTGAGCACCACAGATAGAGGCCTCAGGAATCCTTTCAAGGGCTTACCTGATGGGTAAGCTGGGGAGCAAGGAGCCATGTGCTGGGGTCCAGGCTGGGAATATTGGTGTATTTGATACATACTTTCTTTCAAAGAGTTTCTCTTCATTAAATCCTCCTACTCTGCTTGAGCTTGTTCCATGTTTGGCATTACCAGTGAGTGAGGCCATCCAAGTCTTGCAATACTGGTACTAAAGCCCTGTGGTACCCCAGCCTACTCTTAGGCCTTTGGGGTATTTAATCATAGCCCTCTCTCCAGGGATAACAGCCAAGGTCTTCCTCTCCCTCCTGCCATTAACCCAGTGCTGTTCTGGTCCCACGGCAGGGGCAGCTGGGGCCATCCTAAGGGGACATTGCAGCACAGAGAAGCTGCAGGACATAGAGACAGAGGCAGTAGATCCTCCTCCTCTGCCCCTACTGCCTGGGGTAAAGGATTCCCTCCCTCCAAAGCACCTCCTTTCCCTCCCACTCTGTTCCTGGGGCTCACAGCCCTGCTCTGACTTCACTTCATGTGGCAAGCCTGGCACTTGCTGTGAAGACAGAGCAGCTCTCACAGCTAATCATGGCCCCCATACATTCTCTGCTTTCCTCCCCATTCCCAGCAGTGGGTAATGGCATTTCCCTCAGAGGCACCAACAGCAGCTCCTGCCACAGCACTGGGGCTGTCAGGGCCCCTGGCTCAGCAGCTGTGTGGTCAGGGCTGCAGTACTGGTGGAACATGGGAGTGGTGCCCAGCACCAGGCAGCAAGAACATCCTCTGGAGACAGGCAGTAGCTGTGGGACTGCTCAGGATCTGTCCCCAGTGGTAAATCTCCATCCTGACTTTATCCTAGAGCTGCAGGGTCAGTGCAGCAGCAGGAAAGGGGGTCATGAGGGGAGCAAAGTGTCAGCCACTCCAGCATATCCATAAGTGATGTAACTGTAGAACCCAGACTCGTTTGGGTTTGAGGGACTTTAAACACCAGCTCGTTCCACCTCCCTGCCATAGGCAGGGACACCTTCCACTAGCTCAGGTTGCCCGGGCTGTAATGGCCAAGGAGAGCATAAAGAGTAATACAAGATACAGTTCAAAATACACCAACCAAACTTGTTAAAATGTTGAAGCAGGAGCCTGAAAAAGACACTGCTATCCTCAGCTGTGCCTTAGAGTCTGACCTGACTCCCACCCCTCACCTCCAACAACAAAACATTTTCCTTTAACCTAAACTGGGATAAATGCTTTTTACCACAGTAAAATGCTGCTTGATAAGAGCTGCTGCTTTTACATCTAGAGGCACCATGAGACACTGAACCCTGTCCCACACTGGAACATCCTGAAACAGATGGGAACTCACTGCTTTTGAAGGAAATTAAAGCAGGCATAACCAGAGAGCCCTTACTTGTGTAACTAATGAGTAATAAATACAGTGATAGAAGCAGAAGCCTGTCAGAGACCTCCACATGATTACAGCCAGACCTCAGCAAGGACAGGCACCATGTAAATAAACACAGAATTTGCAAGTAAATGTAATGAAATTCATGTAAATGTACAAGTAAATGTAATGGATTCAGGTTTTGCAGTAAACAAAAGGCAGACTTACTCTTTGCAAAGGAATCTGTCATTATAGATCTCCTTTAAACCAATAAATGATTGCTGTTGAATCCATCTCAGCTTATGGAGCTCATCGACACATCCTTAGGTTTGTGTGCAGCCCTTCTCCAGCCTCTCCTCCCATTGTGGCTGTCCTTGGAGAACATTCCAACACGAAGGCGATGAAAACAGCCCCAAGGAACCAGTTTGGGTACAAGGAGCTCTGCTGCCACACACGTCACCGGGGCTTATACGACCTGATTCTCAGGTTGGGAACCAGTATGGAAATCCATGGAAGTATGTGAGCTCCAGTCTTCTAAACCTGTTTTGGGCTGGGGAAGTCTGTCTAGACAGAGCAGAAAGTGTTTGTAAAGTGAGGCTGGGTTTGATGCTGGTGCCTGAGAGTGGGTCAGCTCCAATGGGACACCTGCCCTTGTGTGTGGCTGTCCTGAGGGCATGGGGGAAAATGGGGGAAGTGGAGAGGTGACTGAAGGGAAACTGAGAAGGGAGATGTGAGGGGGATGGCTGTGAGGGGGGCACTGAGAGGGGACATCCACGGTGAGACTGAGAAGGCAGACTGGAAATGTAACTGTGAGGGACTGATGGGAGTCTGAGAGGGAAAACTGAGGATGACTGAGGGAGAGACTGAGAGGGGACATCCGTGGTGGGATTGAGAGGAGAGACCGGGGTGGGAGCTTTGAGGAGTATGAGGGGAGAAAAGACTGAGGGGGCATTGAGCTATCCGTGGTGTGACTGAAAGGGGAGATTGTGTGGGTAACTCTGAAAGGACTAGGAGGGGAAGGGGGGATTACTTGGAGGGGACACTGTGAGGGGGCACTGCAACACCTGAGGGGAGTCAGCGAGGGGACTCTGTGGGGAGAGACTGGCGAACGACTGAAGTGAGGGCTCTGAGGGACTGAGGGGAGACTCTGAAGGGCCAATGAGCCGTCCATGGTGGGACTGTGAGGGGAAATTGTGGGGGTCACTATGAGGGGACTGAGAGGAGACTTAGAGGGGTCGCTGTGAGGGGAGCACTGAACGGACTGAGGGGAGACTGCGGGGGGCGCTGTGAGCGGGGAACAGACATCTGAGGGGAGTCGGAACACTGTGAGGGGACAACTCTGGGGTCCTGAGGGGGAGCCCCGACAGGAGCAAACAGGAAAGACCGAGGTGAGGACCTGGGGAGGGGGGAAGGGGGAAGAAATGCACTCTGAGGGGACTGAAGGGAGATTATGAGGGGGCACCTGGAGGAGGCAGCTGAGACATCTGAGGGGACGCTGTGAGGGAGTGCTGCGGGGGGGAGCCCCGACCGAAGCAAACAGGGGGGACTGAGGTGGCAGCGGAGCGCACCGAGGCGGGGCACGGCGGCAGAGAGCGAGCGCACGGCAGCCCAGGCACGGTGTGTGGGGCGGGGTCGCCGCCCGACCGCCCCCCCACCGTCCCCGAGCCCCTCAGCGGAGCAACTGAGGACGGCGCCCGGCGCTTCCGGCGCCGCGCGCGCCTTTCCGGCAGGGCGGGGCCGCGCCGCGAGCGCGGTGACGCAGCGCGCAGGCCCCGCCCCCGCCCCGCCCCCGAGGGCTCTGGAAAAGAGAAGAGAAAAAAAAACTTTTTTTTTTAATTGAGGAATCAACAGCCGCCATCTTGTCGCGGAGCCGGAGCGCGGCGCGGGCGGAGCGGGCCGGGCCGGGCCGGGCCGGGGCAGCGGGGCCGCCCCGCCGCCGCACGGGGCAGCCGCGCCGAGCGCCGCCGACGCGCACAGGGGGCTCGAGCCAGCGGGGCGCAGCCGCCCGGAGCCAACCGACCGCCGCCGCCGCCACCGGGAGCCGCCGCCGCCGCCGCGCCGCGCTCATTGTTTTGGGGCGTTTTTGGGGGGTCGGCGCGTTTTTCCGCTTTTTGGTGATTTTTTTTCCTTTTTTTTAATTTTTGCGCCCCCCCCCCCCCCCCCCCGCTCCCTTCTCTTCTCCTCCCCCCCCCCTCCTCCCTCCCCTACCTCGGCCGCGGGCGGGCGGCGGGCGGGGGCCGGGGCGAAGCCGCCGCCGCGGAGGGGAGGGGACGGGGCGAGGCGAGGGGAGCGTGTGGGGGGGCGGAATGCGCCCCGAGTGACGGCCTGAGCCGCCATCCGGGCACCGCGGCGGGGGGAGCGCCCGGGAGGAGCGCGGCCGGCAGGGAGGGGGCGCTGGGCCCTTCGCTCCCCGCCCCGAGCCCTCCTCCCTGCGGCCTGCGGCGGCCCGGCATGGGGGAGCGGGGGCGGCCGGCCGGGCACTGAGCGGCGCTGTTGGGTTCCCGTGCGGCGGAGGAGCGGGGACAGCGAGCTCGGCCCCCCCCGAGCACCCTCCGACAACGATCACCGGCTCCGCCGCTTCGGCCACCATGGCGGAGAACTTACTCGACGGGCCGCCCAACCCCAAGCGAGCCAAGCTCAACTCGCCGGGCTTCTCCGCCAGCGATAGCACAGGTAAGGCCGCGGGGGTGGCTCGGGCGGGGCTCTACGGCGGTTCTCCCCCCACACCCCCCCGCCCCTACCGCCCCGCCGGAGGGGGGGGCCTGGGGGGACCGCCCGCCCTGCCGCGGTTCCTGGCGGGGGTGGGTTGGGCCTCCTGCCGTCGAAGTTACCGGGCGGGACCCGTACGCCAAGTACCGTCCCGGCTATAAATAGCGGTTGGAAAGAGACGTTTTTTGAGTTTGGTTTCCCTTCTTTTTCCTCCATCATCTTCGTTTTTAGTGCCTCGGTTTGGGTGATGGGGGTACACAGGTGAGTGGGGTGCGGGTAGGGAAGGAGAAGGGCCAGGCATGGGAGGCACCGGCCGTCCAGCTTATTGTACAATCACTGAATGGTTCGGGTTAGAAGGGACCTTAAAGCCCCTCTTGTTCCATCTCCTGCCATGGGGAACACCTTCCACTATCCCAAGGTTGCTCCAAGCTCCGTCCAGCCTGGCCTTGGACACTTCAAGGGATGGAGCAGCCACAGCTTTTTTCGGCAGCCTGTGCCAGGGCCTCACTACCGTCAAAGGAAGGGATTTCTCCCCCATACCGAATCTAAATCTACCCTCCTTTAGCTTAAAGCTGAAGGTGCGTTCTTGGAAGGGTAGTTGAGGTTTCTTCTATCTACTCCTTAAACCCCACAGATGACCCGCAACCAATAGCCCTATACAGGCTTTTTCGCTGTGCCCCTGCGTGTGACACACTACGGAATAAAAACTCCTTAATAGCTTCTTAGTCACAGAATGTTTTGGGTTGGAAAGGACCTTGAAGACCATCTTGTTCTACCCTCCAGCTAATACTTTGTGCTTTTCTTTTTACCTCCCAATCCGAGACCGAGGTTTTGAGGCATTTGGTTTAAACTGTTTCAAGCATTTTCCCTTTAAACCCCAAACGATTTGCAGATAATAATTGAAGTTGCGGGGTTGCTCGGATGCCGAAATGCCCGGCAGCCTGGCAGTCACTGCAGCTTGTCTGTGTCGTGTAGTGTCTCTGGTGTGCCTTTTTCTTCAATTGTGATGGGTTTGTAGATAATAAAACGCATCAAAATGTCTCTTTTCCAGCCAGCGTGTGCTCAGTGTAAATACACACGTGTGTGCACAACAGCATGTGTGCCTGGACCGGCCTCTCCTGGTGTTCGACTGTTTCAATCCCCGAAAGAGTGGGTTCAGAAGAACACGAAGTCTGTTGGACTTGAATTTCTTCTTTCAGCAATTAGTGAATCTTGTGGAAGGGATAGTGATAAGCTAATCATGCTATGCCTGCTGTGTTTTCATAGACTGAAAAAAAAAATATTACTATAATTGAGCTGATAAATTCTGTGGTTTCTTTTCGTCTTCCTCAGTCTGCATTTGGCAACAGTTTACAGATGCTTGGGTCCTTTAGGGGTTTTTTGTGGAAACCTTTTCTGCTCAGCCTGCGAATAAATGAAACAGGGGAGAAAGAAACAGTATCAAATAAGAATTGTCAGGGAATATCTTGGTGAGGTCTTGTGATTGAGCCCTGTTAAGGCGTTGTGTGGAAGCACCGGAATATATGGAAGGCTGATACACAACATTGTATTGTATCTGCGAAGTTGCTGCTCTTTGTAACTCAGGACAAATACAGTTTACAGTTCTTTAATTCTTCAGTGAGACATTTTAGACTCTCCTGGTAGCCAGTGTCTTGGGTTTGGGTTTTTTTTCCTTTCTTCTTTCTTTTTTGAAGTTCACTTGGGCTGTTCTGGAATGCTTCAGTCTTAATTACGTCCTGTTCAGCAAGTTCTCGTGTGTCTCGGGGAGCTCTGTGTGGTGTTGGATGTGTGAACTCCAGCATCTGCAGAAAGTTCTGCAGGGCTCAGGGGCCCTGGGGACACTGGGATAGCAAACCCCAAGTTGTATTCTGGACAAGTGTGTCTGTGGAGTTCTGTCATCATCCTGGTGTTCCATTGGCATAAGTACCTCTCTGCCAAGGGTGTGGGTAGTGTTTGTGCACTTAAAGAGAGGGTTGTTTTTAGGAAAAGCACTTCTAGGTTTGTTGCCAGCAGTTAATGCTGCTTGTTGAAGGATCGCTGAGGGTTTCTGTGCATTGTGGCAAGCGATACAAATAGTTTGAGTAGTGATTGCTGTCAAATGCCTGCTCCTGGAACTAAACCAGGCTGCTCCCTGGTGCTGGGGCTTAAATGGGAAAAGTTCTGTTGTAACCTGGAAAGTGGCCTTTGTGACTGGGGGGAGCCTGGGGAGGTGGGTCTGAGGCTTTTGCCCTGGATGGGCAGTGAGTTGAACAGAATTCTGTTCTGTTGAAGAGAATTGCAGCTGCAGTGGTAGCCCCACGCTGGTGCGTGCTGCGGCTGCCGTGAGGGGGACGAGCTTTCACGGCCGCCGCGTTGGGCCCGGCTGAGCAGTTCAGCTCAAGCCTGCAAATGCTCACACCCGAGGCTCTGAAGGCAGGCCTGAACACTGGGCAGAAAGCAACTGCTCTCCTCCTTGTTTATATTTCTCTTGATGCTTTGATGCGGTGATGTTAAGCAACTCCTTTTGTCAGGGTAAGTTTTAGCTGCCTTTAATCTTTCTGATAAAAATAGCTCCTCAGCTTACCGGGGCAAAGTTTGTGCCGTTGAAATTGGTCTGCTTACCTTCTGAAAATACGGCCTTTTCTGTTAAACCTAAGCAGCTAAATCCAGTGTCTGATCTGGCAGAAGGGCGCAGAGATGAAAGGATAACAGAAATGGGTGCTGTGACCATCGTTAAGTTTCATGATAGTCCCATTTTGCAGTTGCCCTGCTGCTCTTTGTATCAATAAGGAAGGTTAAGACTCCTGGCTGTTAACTTCGCTTGCCATTACTGTGGCGTATTGAACGAGCTGACTCCTGTGGTAAAATGTCCGTGGGAAAGATTTTTCCTTGTCTAGCCAGGTAGGAGTAGTGCTTTTGTCTAATTACTGCTTTATTGGATACACAGGCGTTTTCATACCTAAACATTTGTCTCCTCTGTGGCTGTTGTGAAATGTTCTCATCCAGCCTCACAGAATAAACAAGGGACTCCTACAAAAAGTAGAATTACAGTAACTTTGCTTATGGCAGTGTGTTATTTCAGTGCTGAGCGTTGTGATTGTTTCGTACATTGCTGGCATTGGTCCTTCAGCAGAATATACAGAGACCTGGTGGCGTTCTTGAGCTGGTCTCTGGCTGGTTGGGAAAATCGTGCCTGAATGGAGCAGCAGCACAGCTGGAAGGTGTTCTGGGACTGTGGTCCCTTCTGCAGGTAGCTTGGTGAGGGTCCGAGTTTCACTGAAGTCATATTTCTGTCTGCATCTGTTGTGTTCCCTGCAGCTTCTGCTGCTGTGCTGCTGTGCCAGTTCCAGAAACAACACAGCGTAATCTGGGCCAGAGCAGAGGGTGTCCCTGACGGCATCAGGAGTTAACAAATTCCTAAAGTAGGTGAAGTTGGGAAGAAGGTGAGATGAGCAGCTTCCAAAATCCATTAGAGCTAGGTTTTCACTTCACACTTCCTTGTGTAGGGGGTCTTGTTGATTTTTTAAATTCGTTTCTCCTCTGTAACTTCCAATCCTGCACAGATTAAGCTGCGTGGCTGCTGCTGCAAAAGCTGCGGGCCAAGCTCCCCGATAACTCCTGTTCTCTTCCTGGCCCGTGTGTTGGCATCCAGGGCCTGGATTTTACACTGGGCTAGCCCTGTTGCACGTGCCTCCCTACGTGCCGAGATAAGTAGATCTCTGGCTGACTCCCAGCCAGCCACAGAACTTCGCAGAAGGGAGTTCGTGTCGATGCGCAGCCTGATTTGATCCTGCCCTCCTGCCAAAAAGCAGATAGGTGTATTGCAGTGGATTTAGGTTGTAGTTTGAAAAGAGGTGGGCAAAAAGCAAAGTAGCTTAAGGAAAGACAGCATGGTTTTCTAAGCTTGTGTTCATATTCTTAGCAGAGACTTCAGATGGAGTGACGTCTTGGTAATCTAAACCCAGATTTTGTTTGGGCACGTGAAAGCATTAGTATGGATGTTTTAAAGGGTTCATTCCTGCGTGGCTAAAAAGCTTCATGGAAGCCTGTGTAATCGGTCTGCTCTTGTTTTGTATGAAAAACTTGAGTGTCATATGTGTGCTGTGGCAGCAAGAATCACAGTTACACACATGCTTCCTTATTCTCGCCCTGGAACAAGGAAAAGGATAACTTCATTAAGTGAACACACTCATTTATAGACAGAAAATTTAGGGAAGAAATTAATTTTCTGAAAAGCTGTAGATGAAGGAGTGTACCTGGTTGTAATTATTCCATGGGAATGTCCTTTTTGTTTGTTTTTGTTGTTTGTTTGTCTCGTTGTGCTTGTGCCCTAACTATCTGGGATGGGAAAAATGAGGTGGGATATTTCATGGCTATATTGTTTCTTGTGGAATACTTCATGGTTATATTGTTTAAAACTCATGGAATCCTGGGTGCGATGGCTGGGAGAGGATCATGCCAAGCAAGATGTTTACTTTTAGCTAGAAGCTTGATACAAACTGGATTTTTTTTTCACCTGAAGTGACTGACCTGCATAACTTCATGCCAGCATTTGTGATCTGGGACAGGAGATTTGTGAGATTAGAAATGGGCTCATTTATAGAGTCTAGCACAGGTAATTCTTACCAGTTCCTGAGGCATTGCTGATAGCATGGTGTTGTGTACTCTCTCAATGTTTGTGGACTTTTGCAGGTTTTTCCAAGGAGTTTGACACTCATGTCTGTGTGGGATGAAAAGTTGAGCAGATGATCTGCTAGCCTGATCATACGTGACAGTCCACAGTTCTACCATTTTGCCCATTCCTTTATTTTTTGAAATTCATACTTTGATAAATGCACATGTAGTGGGGGCTTCAAGCTTTTTCCCCCTCCTGTGACTTAAAGTTAGCTAGGAAAATGCTGTCTTGTGCTGTGGCATAGAGCTCCTGGAGAGGCCCTGCCAGCAGCAAAGGCTGTGTCTTTGCTGTACTCCAGAGATCTCTTGGTAGCTTGTGAAATGATTCCCAGTTTTCTGCTGCAAATTATTCACTTTCTGTTTTGGCTGGACATTCCTTGGAGTCATCGTCCAGTGCCATTAATTATTTCTACAGCAACATGCTGTGCTTTTTTATTATACCTGCAGCTTCACGTTAAAACCCCCCACATATTCTTAGTGTTTATCTTTATTAGGTATTTTACTTACTGTTGCTACCTGCTAAGAGAGAAGAACATAAAAAAAATCCCCTCACCCTATTAACAAAATACTGCAGCTTAATGTGAAATCGGGATGGAGGGGGTAGTTGAAGAACCCAATTTTAAAAATTCTAGGGTTTGTTCTTATGCAGTGAAAAAACATGAGGGAAAACTTCGAAATCTGACACTTCCACCCTAATTTGGTTTACACTTTCAAGAATTTTTGCTTTGTAAATCTTCCTTTTAACATATGTTATGTTTTCCATCTGTCTTCTCAGATGTCTAAGATATGGAGAGAACCTAAATTGTTTATTTGGAAAACTCTTTAATAAAGATGCTTCAACAAATACTATTAAGTATTTTACAAAATGATAAGTGTGAATTAAAAGAAAACTGCAACTTCTATTAGCAGTGATAATTATAATTTGTAATCTAAATCTCTCAACATACTCGTCCTTTCCTGCTTTCTTATTTGCCACTACTGAGAAATAAGGGTTTTATTTATGACACAGGATAAATACAGTATCTTTGGTTTGCAGTTTGTGTATGGATATATTTTTATTTATACATCTGTAAGTCTGTAAAATAATTCCCCACTTCCCTGCCGGTCACCTTTAGGGCTGTGAAAGCTTCCTTGGGAGGACAGCATTAGGAAAAGGATTTCTTCTTCCCTGAATGGCTGTTCCTCCCAATCTCCTGGGCACATGTCATTTTCCTGCTGCAGTTGGACACGGCAGAGACAGGAATGAGAAGTAAAATGGGGCATTAGATTGTCCCTGTCTGTGTGTGTGTCACCAGGAGAGCACGAGCTGCTCCTTGCCGTGCCCAGCTTTGCTGCTTCGCTAGCTGGGTTAGTGGGTGTTGCTGATGACATCACTTCTGTGTCATCTCGTGGGGAAAAGAGATGGGGAAATTACCTAGTGGCTTGAGTTGAGTAAGTACGGAGTATGAGTCTGGTTTGGAGTAGCTGTGAAGTTTTTTCCTAAGTTCATAAACTTCCTGAAAGAAAATATTGATGACAATGGTTCAAAACAGCTTCGTCTCACTGAAATCAGTGCTTTAAAGTAAAATATTCATGGGGGAGTTGGGGTTTTTTGTATTGTCAGTTACACTTGGAAGCTTGTTTAGACATAAATATACAAAAATTGCTAGTTTTAAGTGCCCCTCTGCTGTTGCTTCCTCCTGTATGTTTGGTTTGTTTTGGGTTGTATGTCTTTGCATAGCTGAATTTGAGTTGCCAGGCAGAAGAGAGTTCCCTTAAATTTGGTATCAGAAATAGGGGGGGAAGTGGCATTAAAAAGAATGGAATACATGCTTTCTGCAGCTTTTATACATCACAGAAGAGACCCCAGACTTGCCTGTGTCATAGTAAAGTTGCTTTTTTTTTTTTTTGCTTGTTTCATAATATTACTTCAAGTACGTATTTATATATTTCACTCCTCCCAGAATAGGCCTGTTCTGTGGTTCTGTTGGAGAAGCTGTGTTAAGCTGGGAATTTTCATAGAAGGACTCATGTAGCTGAAGGGAGCTCCTGAGCCAGAAATGAGTTCGAGTTCTCATCACTGACACTGTCATTTGTTGTGAGGAGCTGAGGAACTGAACACTTCAAAGCCTGAACCACCTGTGTTGGCAATATATTTGCTAAAAAGTCTCTGGCCAGGGGATGTCACAGCTAAAGTTTGTTTGTCAGGATGATTTGTGTCCTTGTGGGTTTTATGTGCCAATTCCCTCTCCAGGTGGGCAGAGAGGGTGGCACTGCCATAAGGGAAGCTGTGGGTCTGGCAGCTGTGGGAGCCAACTCAAGGCAGGCACAAGCAGACACTGGCTTGGACTGTGCATTTCATGCTGACTTAAGCAAGTGCCCACTATTAATTACCAGACTCTCAGATGATTCCTTTTAGAAGGGTCATTCTGAACTTAAATGTTCTGTCAGCTGTTAAATTTGGGTGAGAGGCATGATATGTGTTTGTGATAGGATGAGAAGGCAGTCTCACTTCTGTTAATGTTAATGTACTCCAAGAACCTTAAAGTACTTAATCTTCATCAGGATGATCTTGTGAATGGGAAGCTGATGTTCCCAGTGTGGTGTCTCCCAGTCCACAGGCAGATTGCCTCCTCTTCCTTCTGTCCGGGTTTCCCTTCTTATGATAAGTAAATTTACTGAAGCCTTCTGGTCTGTTAGAGGGTTAGCCTGGTAGCCATGTGCACTGGGACAGTAGCCATGAGTGTCTTGTGGATGCTGCCGGGTGGGATTTAGAGTTATTCACCAGAGCAGACGTGGCAACTGTGTCAAAACAGTGAAGATTACCTTCAGAAACAATTAAGAGGAGAATGGTTTTGGAGAGGGACAGAGGAAGGCAAAGGCAATCCATCATTTGCCATCTGATGCTTTTAAGAGCAGACCAGAGTGAGCACTCTTGTTAGGCTGCTTCTGCCACGCATTTTAGGGTTGCCTTGGCTTTATTCACCTCAGGCCTCTGGGAAGAGATTAGAGACTAGCTTCTTATCTGGATATTTTTCATATTTGTTTCTTTATATAAACCTTAGTGCCAGGTGCAAGGGCCATTTAATGTGCTCTCATATAGTACTTTGTAATTGATAGGGAAACATTCAAGTAATCTGTGATTTATTTTTATGAAAGGGTAAAATAATCCCTAAACCTACTAATTATTTCTGAAATAAACCAGTATCTCAGGTTTTTCTAGATTTTTAACACAGGTGGTGTTGTCACTATGAACACAGCAAAAGAGAGATGGTGGAGACAACTTGGACAAGTACAGCAGAGAGAACCTCGAGGTTATAACATCATGGTACAAAACATGGAAGGGAAAGAGAGGCTGGGGACTAAACCTGATGTGACCAAGGAGGGATCTCAGTTTATACTACACTCTTTTCATGGAGGTGAGGAGGAGGACAGGGACAGGACAGGTGGCTTTTCCTGTATCAGATGGTAGTTGTTATCACACCTTAGTGGTGGTATGAAGGATGTAGATATGTGCATTTTCCCCATCCTGGCTCATGTGTCTGCTGGTGGAGCTGGTGTCAGGAGCTGAGTCAGGAATACAGGTAGTATTGCAGTAGAGGTTAGAAGAAAACTGATTTTTTTTCATTAGTTTTATTACTTGTTTGTGTAATAAGCTTCAGTTTTGAAAAGTCACTTAGTTGCTGAAGTCTTACCAAAATGGATTGGGGGAGATATTAGGAGCTGTCTGTAAAATCCCAGCCACAGGAAAGCAAGAGAAGGCAAGTGTTAAACCCGTTTTCAAAAAGGGTTAAAAGACAATACAGTCAGCTAGAGACTGTTCAGCCTCCTATCCATCACTGGGAAGATCATGGAGAAGCTGGAATGAGTTCAGTGAAGGGCTGCTCAGGAGATTGGGGGCTGGAGCATGTGCCCTTTGAGAGGAGGTGGAGGTGGGCTGCAGACAGACCTGATGTCCCTTCCAACCTGAGTGACTGAGGGCCTGTCAACAGGAGAGAGCCATGATGATGATTCCAATGAATTTTCTAGAGATAAGTCCCAAGGATTCCAAAAGGTGAAGTTCATATCAGCATATCTGAGTTTTGACCAGTCCAGTGACTTCAGAATGAGCAAGCCAGACTGTATTCCTTTCTCATCCAAAGTGTAAGTAGTTTAAATGATCAGGCAGGTAGAAATTTATCTCCTACAAATCTCTTATTATTCAAGCCATAAATTGTTGAGACTCATCCAGATCCTCTGTGTTGGATCTCTCATTCCTTCTCACCACCCTCCACCCAGCCATCAGGATCTCCTTAACCCAGCTGGGTCCCTCATCATTCTCAACCTGGTTGTTAAACAGGGTGCTTGGAAGAAGTGATGCTGCTCTGCTGAAAGTCAAGGTCAGATGCATGTCAGTTCCCAAGCTTTCCATGTCTTGTTAGGGGAAAGACACAAATCTGAAGTTTCCTTACTGGAAATTTTAGATTTTCCATGAATGCGTTGTTTAATTGTTCTAAGACATTAAATGCAATAATTGTCTTTTGTGAAACAATAAATTACAGAATCCTCAAACCTCAAAAGGAAGTTGGAATGGATGTGGTAATTGCTGACTCTGCCACACAGTGTGGCTATTGAGAGGAGCTACCTGACAGTGAATTTTAGGGAATGGCTGGAGCTCTGAACTGTTGAGGCTTTGTCTGCTGGGGTCTGGCATGATTGAAAGAAGCCTTACAAAACAAAATTGGGCTCACTGAAATGTAACAGCTATGTTGGCATGAAAGAAAGGCACGGTGAAAATACTGCTTGTGTGCTGGACTTCAGTGTCTGCTCCGTGCCACGAGCAGTCGGTTTGTGACAGGAAAACTCCCAGTCACGTCTCCAGCGAAGATTATGCTGTAAAAAATGAAACTGAATTTGATAGTTCTTCTCCCGCTTGCTGTGAGATACATTGGAGATAATAAGTCACATAATGAAACACCTTAGGATGTTTGTCACCTCTCCAGGCTGAGCTAAAGGGGAAAAAATGGTGACATTGAAACAAGTTAATTGATTGAATATGTATATTAGGAAAGTCTCCTGGTAACAGTCACAAGCAGTTGTATAGATGAGAATGTTCTGCCTTCAGGATGCAGCACAGTTTTGGTTGGGTTTTTTTTCTGAGAAGGCCTGGAAGGAAACAGAACATCTTTTTTTTTTTTTTTTTTAATTCTGGTTGCTGAAAGTGTTGTCCAGGAAGGCAGAAAACTGTGACATTTAAGCTCATAAGACTGAAATTAGGAGAGAAAGTGTCTCAAGTGTGGTTATCTTCTATGTGTGAAAATAGCTGCTCGCTCAAAGAATGCAGAAGGCTCAAATTGGAAAAGGAGCCCTTTGGAAAGAGTGGGGGTGTGGTACTTGCCTAGTGCTTTTCCATGCCTTCCAGAAAACGTAATCTCTGGTTTTTGGTGCTGTGCTGTTAAGGGGAGGTTTATGTGACAGAGGTAATGAAAGGTATGAGGTTTGGGACCAGAAGTGCCGTGTTAGAGACAAGACACGACACAGACTTAGCTCTGCTGCTTCCTGAGCACTGAATTAGAGGTATGTGCCTTATGGGTTTAGGGAATCTGTTCTCCTTTAAAATCCAGACCACTTCTGCTCTGATGTGTGCTGGGTGCGTGGCAGGTTTGAGGATGGAGCAGGTTAAAGCTCAATGGGACTTCTCAGCAAAGGTGTTCCCTGGCCATTGCTTCAGGTAACTGCATGTAAAGGCAAAGGCATCCCTCGGTTTTTAGCCCCTTGGTAGCTGCCTTTGAGAAACAGTTGAAGCATTGAGAATGGGATCAATTCTGTTCTTCTTGTGAGGATGGAGGGACTGCAGTTGCTTTTCATTACTCTGTCAGTAGAAATGGACCGTGTTCTTATTATGGCAGATTTTTATATGTGTGTAAATATATTTATTCTTTTTATAACTGCCAAGACAATCTCTTATCTTTATGGATTTGTTGCAGACATGCTCAAGTAGATTTCTGTTTTCTGTTGTATTTTATAACCGTTGTAAAATGTGCCTTGTGTTGCTGTTTTTAATGTGCATGACTCTGATGAAATATAAAAGAAGATGATTAATCATTGCATGAACAATTGAATTCTTGGTGAATTTTTACAGGACCATTGTGTTAAGTTGTTTACCTGCTTTTTATTTTCCTGCTGGCAGAGCTGTACATTTTCCATGTCTAACCTTAATGTACAGCCTTCTTACAGGAGCTTAGGAGTGGTAGATTATTTCAGGTTTTAAGTGGCAGTATTCCCAAATGCTTTCTTCACCCTTTTTTGTAAACTGCAAAAACATTTCCAGTTCTTGGCTCTGGCAAGACTGAGAGTCCAGCCAGCCAAGCAAAAAAACAAATTGAGCATTTATACTCCAGCATCCCATTTTGAAATACAGCTGGAAAAAACTACTCTTTAAGCCACAGCAACATCTTCCCCCTTCACATTTTGTCTCTTCTTCTCTGCCCCTATCCCTGCTCCCACACATCTATAGTCCATGAAATATTAACCATTTTGGTGCAGAAGCTTGGAAGAACACCTTTCTGTGAGATTTACAGAAGTTGTGTGAACAAGCACTGTAAATCTTGAACTTGGGGAGAGCTGGGATGGCGAGAGAGTTTAACAAAGGCGAAGCCTCAGCCCTGGCCCCGTGTCCCACCCTCGGTGATGCGCGGGCAGGTGGCTTTGGTCAGGCTCCAGCTGCAGCTGCTGCCAGTGGCAGAGCCTCCCAGAGCCTCCCAGCATTCTGGGCTGAAGTAGGGAAATGTTGGAAGAGGGAAAGCAGAACCAAAATGTATAGGAAGTGGCAGACTGCAGCATGGTCAGTGTGGAGTGGTTGTGTGGGAAAGAGGAGAGATGAAGCGATCACGGAGTCAAAGGTACAGCAGGAATTTTTCTAGAAGACAAGCAGGAAAGATAAACTGAAGACCTGAAAGGAAAGGCATCAAGTAAGAGAAATTAAAAATACTTTAATGAAACTTGCTAAATGAAATGTTAGCTTGGTCCTTGCCTGCTTGGAAGGGAGCAGGGGCTGTGTTCTGAATGGGGTGTATTTGTCACGGCTGACATCGTGCAATCCTGGAAGGATTATTGACTCCAGTAGGTGATGATGGCAGGGTGTGGGCCCCTGAAGGACCTGGTGCTTTGAGCATCTCAAAACAGCCAGAATTTGATGTTTTTGTCTTTGTTTACTGTGCCTGTTTGTGTAATTCACTAGTCATTGCAAGTCTGCAATGTGACCACTTTTATCAATTTTTCTTCAGTTAGGTTGAATTGGAAATGGACATGCTGATGAAATGCATGATACTAAAGTGTACTGAGATGGCTTGGTGATGCAGCTGTGCTTTGTGATACAGTTTATGTGTTGCTTGAGGTTTGTTGTTTCTTTTCAATGTACCATCTTACATCATTTTTGCAGCCTGAGTCTTGCACCAACTTTTTGTGGTTGAAGAGTGAATTAAACTTTAAAACAATGAAGCTTTAGGAATGTCCTTCTTTAGTAAATAAGTCTTTTTTGCTCTAACCTGGAAAAAATGTGGTTTGTTGCTCAGTGTGAAAGACTGGGGTTTGTCAGGGCTGGCTTGGGGGGCAAAATAAAGTTTTCACACATTTATGTTACAGTGAGGAGTGATTGTTTTAGTTCACAGCCTTGGACTGGAGAATTCTTCCAAGATGTGTTGCATGTTTGAACAGCTATTCTGGTGTATTGAGGCTGGTCTGCTTAGATGTTTATAAATATTGCTGTATGTGCCTGTCCATATGTCTTCAAATATGTAACTTTTATTTTCACATGGAAGTACCTATATACAGTGAAGGAACAATCTTGTTACACAGATGCTGCTTATGATGTGCAATAAAATATTTTAGTGAACCTGAGTTGGTCCCTTAAAGGGAAAAAAAAAAAGCCCCACCACTTTTTTATTAGTCTGGATGTTGCAGCCAGGCAGAGCTGTTCCTTCAAGTGGCTTAATGAAGATTTGATTGATTTATTTTGCTCATCTGGAGAGTGTGTGGATTACCTCTGTCAATATTGGGCATGATAAATGAGGGCTGGGCACTTACAGAGCAATTTGAATTATTTGAGCTGTTCAGGAATCGAGCAGTGACTCGATTCAAGAGGCATTACAAGGAGAAAATGCTGAGTGTCTTTCGGGATCTTCTGAGGTAGAGATCATGGTACAAATCAATGACTAGAAACTGATCTTAAATGTCTTTATATGTGAGACTGGGATCAGACTGCTGAGTAAATCATTGCTGTTCTTTGGTGAAGTTTTGAAGCAGTGCTGGAAGATGTTCTTCGGCACATAAATGACAGGGTTGAGGTAGAATTGCTGGGTGAAATGTGGTGGCTTGGGATTACAGAGGAGGTTGGAAAAGGTGATGTAATTGCTCTTTTGGGAGAGTAAATCAATAGGAAAAAAATCTGATGTTATTTCTGCCTTCATCTTTTAGCCAAAGCAAGGGAAATTTTAAGCATTAGATTAGATCATTGTATTCATGCCATCTTAGTTTTCTTAAGCTTTGTTTTGTCAAAATTCTTGCCAGAAAACCTGTTTATTGGCCAGTGCTGTACCCTGCATGGTTGTGTGTGCACAGTGTGTGATGACTGTGCTCTGAAGGGCTCTGGAGTTCGTGTCACAGGGACCCTCGCTCACTCCTTAGTCTTGGATAAAGACATCCTGAATGCCTGTCTTTGTTAACACTGGTACAAAGTAGCAAAGATAAATATTTTAGCTACTCGTTTGTCATGTTTTCTCACCCCTGTTTCTGTTTTAACTTGTAGATTTCGGATCTTTGTTTGACTTGGAAAATGATCTTCCTGATGAGCTGATCCCCAATGGCGAGTTGGGCCTTTTAAACAGCAGTGGGAACCTCGTTCCAGATGCGGCTTCCAAACACAAACAACTTTCTGAACTCCTGAGGGGAAGCAGCGGCCCTTCCTTAAACCCAGGACTGAGCAATGTGAACTCGAGCAGCCCCGTGCAGCAGGGAGTTGGTGGTCCTGTCCAAGGGCAGCCCAACAGCGCCAACATCGGGAACCTGGGTGCCATGGGGAAGAGCCCGCTGAACCCAGGAGACTCCTCTGCTCCGGGCCTGGCCAAGCAAGCAGCCAGCACCTCTGGGCCTACCACACCTGCATCCCAAACTCTGAACTCTCAAGCACAAAAACAAGTGGGAATGGTGACGAGCAGCCCTGCAACATCACAGACTGGACCTGGGATATGTATGAATACTAATTTCAGTCAGACACACCAGAGCCTTCTCAACAGTAATTCTACTCACAGTTTAATGAATCAGCCTCAGCAAGGACAAGGGCAGGTAATGAATGGATCTCTTGGGGCAGCTGGAAGAGGAAGGGGAGCAGGAATGCAATATTCTGCCCCTGCCATGCAGGGGAATGCAGGCAGTGTGCTGGCAGAGACTTTAACCCAAGTATCTCCACAGATGGCTGGGCACACCGGGCTGAACACAGCACAGACAGGAGCAATTACTAAAGTATGTACATGCCATTTACTGTATTCTATTTATTGAGCTTGTTTTTCTCCATACAGGTGTCTAGGAAACACAGTAGATCCTTTTCTGGGACAGAACTAAAGGATGTGCGTTTTTGAGTCTGTAGTTACCCATTTCAGTCACCAGTGGTATTGTGAAAAGGAGATAATTGAAGCAGTACTTCTCATGTAATCAAAAATGAAAGCACTTGTTGAAAAAGACATCCTTGAAGCTAAAAGTTGGAGAGTATCTTAGCAGGGTGAATTAGAAAAGAGTAGCATAATCCTGCAGAAAGGAAGCAGATGATTTCTTGTGTGCAGGATCTCAATTTAGCTGCCAGACAACACCATCTTCTAAAGCAATGGGAACACTTGGAGACTGAAGGGAGAGGTGTAGCAATTGCTCCTTTTGTCAAGGACCACTGTCAGCAGCCGTGCAGCGAATGTTTTTTAAATATGGAGGAACTGATCTGGAAACATCAGATTTCACAAAGAATGCCAAGCTAATGCAAACTGAAAGGGAAGGGCAAGAGCCTAATTTGATGGCCCTTGAGGATGAGGGCAGGGAATATATACCTGGAAGTGTCTGCCTCTGTCACAAGGCACTGCTCTGGCTCCCTGTTTGATACAGTTGCTGCTTTTTAGTTCTTTGTTTTCCAGGTGTGAGCTTAGAGCAGTGTTTTGACTGCTGCTCCTCCTACACTGTACCTTATCTTCTCTGAGTTGTTTTGGTACAGTTCTTTCATGAAATTTTGATGACAAACCCACCATATGATATGTTCTGATATGTAGAAAAAGGTCAGTTTTCATCTCTGATATTTTATCTATTCATACATCAGTAGCTGTTGTCACTGTAGTTTATTAACATGTAAATGTTAATTCATTGATGTGTTAGTAATTGTGGAAAAAATTGCATTGTCTAACATAAAAGTGTATGTCCTGTACTCTGAAGAGGTGCTCACATCACTGTGGAGTACTGTATAGTTAATTTTAGTTGGTTTTAAATAAATACAATAAAAAGCATTCTCTCTGCAATGAAGAGATGCTTCTGCTTAAGGAAGAGATACTTGTGTTAAGAGTGAAGGTCAGAGCATTGGAAAGTTGACATAACTGTTTGGGAGGCTGGAGACAGCTAGTTTTGTTGTGTGGAGGCTGATTGGTCTGCACTGAAGAGAACTTATCTTTCCTTTGTTTTCCTTTGAAATTTGTGGAAGAGTGAGGAATTCTATTTATCTGGCTTATTTCTGTGAACTTACAGATATTAAGCTCTTGGGAGTAGATTTTTCCTAGTCACTACTCAGTTTTATGTGAAACTACTGATTTTTCTATGTGACTTAACTGACATAGAATTACCCCAAAGCAAAGGATTTGCTGACAGAGTCTGTGTGAGCCTGGTGGGGAAGGTTCTGTCTGGTCTTGATTTATTTTAAACAAACCCACTTCTGGTAAAGAACAGGCCAGATCTCAGACAAATTCCAGCTTTCAAGGACTTTAGGCTTAGCCTGTTGCCACCTGCAAATGGATTCACCAGCTCAGGAAGGGGTGACTCCAGCTTGGGAGAAGGTGACTGCCTCAGTTTATAGAAGTGCAAGAAGCAAAGTTGGTTTGAGCAAGGAATACTTTGGAAAAGAACAGTGAGAGGACTGTTTCATGACAGAGCAAAAGTGATAAAATGATGCTTTGAAGGTACAATTAAAACAGTTTTAAGAGCTTGGCCAAGTAAAACAGGAAAACTGATGTTTTCCAGAGCTCCATCTCTTGTTGAATAAGATGAAGCTTAAAAGTGTTGTGTTTCTTTAAAAAAGTTTTACTTTATGTACATCTTATTTTTCTCTTAGCAAAGAGAGCAAGTGAGCTCAGTGTTTCACACAAAGATTTTGTGTTTCCACTTTGGAACCAATACTTGCTCCCTGAATTTTCTTGTGCCAAGCAGCAGCATTCTCTGTTTTTGCCATTTTTCTTAGTTGGCATTTGAGGATTGATATTCTTTTCCAGTGTCTCCCCATCCCCCAGTTTATTGTCCTAATAGGATTATCAGCCATAATTGTGTGTTAGCTTTTTCTTATTGATGCTCCAGGAAAGCTTTTAAGAAAAGTAAAGAAACACTTCAGTTATATTGTCTGTTCTGCTGAAACTGAAAATTCTGCTGAAGGAAAATATGGGTTAGTTTGTTTTTTCACCTCCTGGTTCCCTGGTGTTTACCACTTAATGTGTACAGCTTAAAAGCTTTAAAGAGCTGTAATAAAAGTGGTGAGGCAGCTGATCTACCTGATACCAAAGGTGCCCAACTTGACTCAAAGGCTTAAAATGTAGCTGCCATCCTGCTTGAAGAACTGTATCAAGGCTGGAAGGAAATTCTCTAGGTGATGACTGGAGCAATATCCTAAGGGAAAGAAAGAAGTGTGAAATACAAATGCAGAAAAAATAACCTGAAAGAACTTTATAAAGCAAGATCTTCTAATTACATTAAAATTAAGTGATGTGCATCTCTGACTAACCTCGTTCAAGTACAGCTCAGTAGCCCATTTTTCTCAATTCATTCTGTTTATATGCAGTGTGGGGAACTCGTGACCCTTTATGGCTTGGGACCAGTTTTGTTGGGCAAGACCTTGCTTCTGTGGTGGTTGGTTCTAATCCTTTTTTAGTATGTGACTAATCAATTCATTCCTCTTTCTGGTTTAGTTTCTTGTGGTGTGTTTATACAAGCATTCTTTCTATTAAGAGGAAAGGAAGGAAAAATATCCAGAATCTGGTCCCTTCACTTGACCTCAGAAATTGCAAGGATTCATTTCATCTGGATCATCATTTGCCATGATTGTTAATTTTGGTCTGGACTTACTGTATTGAGGCAGAACTGAGCAGGGTGACTGAAGCTCATGTTCCTGTGCTTGCATGAGCCAAATGTGGGGATAAACCTTACCCCTGACCTATTCAAACAGGAGTGGAAAATAACTAATTCCCAGAGTCAGAGGGCAAGAAGGTGCTGATACCAAGACAATTATTCTTCCACTGGCAGGCAGAGAGTAAAGCAAAATACTTCCTCAGTCTATAGAGATGTGAGCAAAGATTTCATAGATTTCACATGATACTCCCAAAAACCTGTGATTTTGACTTGCTGAGATACCTGGAATCCTCTGAGGAACCTTCTCTTCCATGATACTGTGTATATATCTCTGCTCCCTTCACTGGCAGTCTCCTTTCTTGTAACAATTTTGCTTGCAATTGTGGCATTGTGGCCCTGTTGTCTTGGATGACACTACGAGGAGAATTTTTATTGGACTGGGTTGAAGTTCTTTAGGAAATCAGCTTTAAAGAGGAAAGGATTTGTCTTTGAACAATTATTACTTGATACGAGTAGAAGAACAGCTCATCTTGTCACAGTCATTTCCAGCAGTAATGAAGTGCCCTTTTGTGTTGTACCATGTTTTTTGTTGAGTCCATTAAGTCAAGAAACTGTTCAAACCATCTAGAACATCTTGTTAGAGGTGGTTTTTTTAAGATTGTTGGTTGTTGGATGTGATAAGCAGTAAGCACAGCTCAGCAGATGGTCAGTGCTTCCATAGGAGTGAGCACTTCTTTGGAGACATGTTCATGCCTAACACTCTCCTGTTGCAGTGGGAGCTCATTTCCAAGTGAAGGAGATGAAACCTTCCTGTTGTTCTTTGTGGCTGGCAAGGGCTTGAAGTTGTGTTTCTTTCAATGAGTTGTTAGAGAGTCTCTTGCAGAGATGCATTCCCCATGTCCTGGTACAGCTGTCAAAGCCTGTGGGAACTTAGAAGAAAATGTTGGGAAGTTTCTGTTTATTTTGTATGGTTCTCAGGCTTCCTTTTTGCCCTGTGCTAAGAGTTTTGGACAGTGATTCCCCTAACTGGTGCTTCTGCTCTTTCCCTTAAGAAGTGGTAAAGTCCCATTCAGATGGGAGGACTCTTGAGTGTTTTCTTTTCCATGTGTTTCCAGGCTATAATGCCATCTCATACAATTCTGTAAAAGGAATTGCCTTTTCTTCAGTAACTTCAGAGTCCTATCACTCTAACAAGGATATTCTGGTACCCAGCAGCAGAAATTAAGGAAAAAATCTGGAGTTGCGCATGGCTGATAATCTGCAGAAGGTGTTGTTAAGCTGCAGTGAAGATGCAGCTTCCTGGGGGCTCCTTTCAAAGTGTTTTTCTTTATAGAACCATTAAACCTACCCCAAGTTCAGCTTTCCCTCTGAAAGGCAGGTACAGTTTAATCAAACATTACTGGGCTCTGTATGCCTCAGAAAAAGATTAAATTGTTTGGTCAGACTGAATCTGAGATGAGAAGGAAATGGTTGCTTATTTTCATACCTTGTTATGAGGTTTACAACGTTAATGGTTGTTTGAGGGGTTTTTGGGATGCCTTTTTGAAAAATAAAGATTTTGAGTAACCAGTCTACCTATTTTGAAAACTCTGAAGGAAAATACTTATATTGCTATGAAATAGAACCTACATGCAGGGAGAAACTGATGGAAAAGCTGAACTGGCTGGCAGATCTTCCCGTGTAGTATTCCAGGAGGTAGCAGGGAGTTTAGGTACAGAGTTCCAAGTGCTGTGTGCAGGTGATGAGTTTTCCTTACCTCTGTGTATGTATTTAAGCCCCACTGGAAGTTGGTACCAGCAGTGGGATTGGCATCAAAACCTGAACGGGCTCAAAACAATCAGTAACTGTGCAAAACGAGATCTGTTCTGCTGGATTTTTGCCTATGAGTGCAGAACAGTTTTTTCCTCTAAGTGGTATTAGCCTAATTTGTTTGGACAGTGCATGTTTTCAACTTTATTTCAGTCAGAATAGCCACATGGCTGTGTCTGCTTCAGTAAGAGTAGATTCCGATTAGAGGCAAGGAGAAACTCTTACCAGAAGTGAACTTCAGAAAACAGTAAAACCATTTTGAATTTATACCAGGAGAATAACCCGTTGTCTCGGGGCTTTTTAGTGTTGAGCTATAAAAGAAGTGAATTCTGTCACTGTTGTTTCCAGGCAGGGTGTCTGTCTAATACATGTGCCTTGGACAAGCACATTCACAGTTTTGCTCCCTGTGCTGTTCACCGAGTGGTGTTTTGATGTTGGAAATTAATCTTGAGTAAATGAAATACGATAATGAGCTGTGTTAAAGAGCAAGACTTACATAGTGTCTGTGGTTACGTTACTCGTCTCGGTGTTGTGAGGAAACTGTGGTAAGGAAAATTTGTGATGAGAAAAAACGAAGCCAACTATTTATTTAAACAGATCCCCCAGTTGCTCTTGCTGAGTACCAGATTTAGATACGCTTGCTGATTGTGAATTAAGTCAGCTGAAGATGTTCTCATTCCTTTGCAGCTCTGTGTGTTTTAGCAAACTGCTGGTGCTGTTTGTTTCTGTGGTGGCTCTCAATCTGTCTGAATTCTGCCTGAATTGTTTTAACATGACTTGCAGTTAATTTGCTTCTCATCCACGGAGTTGTCCGTGCTCGGCTGCCAAGCTGCCTGTCTCCTAGCAGACCATGCCTCTGGCAAACACCAGTAGCCAGTCCAAATCATATTCCAAACAGTGCTGGTTCCCAGTTCCAGGAGCCTCCTAATAACGTTACAGACTCAACCATAGCTGCTCCAGTCTCTGATAAATAAGGAGCACCAAAACAGCATTTTTACTGAGGAGAGACAAACGTGTTTTTGTAGTAATAAAACAGAAGGAAGCAATAAATACAGAGAAACACATAATAGCAAAACTCATTGACTCGTAGTAAAATGAAAGTCTCCGAGGCAGTTTTGTTTTGAAACACGACCGTGGAAAGTGGTGCTCCACAGATGAGTTTGCTGATACGTCAAAGAGATTTAGTGACTTAAAAAGCTCTCTTGCCACAGCTCTTACTCCTGGCACCTGAAATTGAGTTGTTTCCTGTTTCTAGTACATGAGTAAAGTCTTGTTTGCAGTTGTGCAATGTCATTGAAGATCTCTGCAGCGATAGTCGCTTGGCTGGGGTTTATGCAGGTATCAAGGTTCAGCTTGGCTCCAGGGCTGCAAGAAACAGAGCACCCAGCCTTGGTGGGGACAAACCACAGCTCAGCCTCTTCCTGCTTCACACCCCAAAGCCTCTCTGTGCACTTGCACTGGCTTATCAGCCAGCTGACAAAAATTAAGTGTTATGGGATCTCTTCAGAGCAGAATTGTGCCATTATCTTCTACTGTGGTAACACACCACGAACATGAAGGTTTTTGTCACTAACCATGAATTGTATTGGTTAAAGTCTTGTATTTGTCAGTTTTTGTTGTTAGAGTGGGGTTTATTTCTAAGAAGTTTATCTGAAAGAACCTTTTGGGAGTGAAACTAACAGATCCAGCAGTTCCTTTGGAAGCCATTGATTAAAAGCAAGATTTACAGTGTTGTTTCAGGTTAGTCAGAATGACAGAAACTCCCAGGTCCTTACTGATAGATGTAACTGAGATGACGTCTTTCTGGTTTTCAGACTGCTTTCACATATCTTGCTGCTGCTGTTTGTACTTTGGGTTTTTTAATACCCAGGTAAAAAATGACTCAGATGTTGGGAGGGAGGAAAACCTGCCAACTGAAATGTTGGTGTGTAGAAGTTACGAAATACCTGGTTTCTTCAGTCAGAAGGAAATGTCTTTGTCACAGTAATTTTCTTAATAGACTCCAATCATGCATGTAGATATGATTTCACAGGAGCCTTTCTGATGAAAAGACCTTTTAGCAGATCTCAAAGCTTGCCCTTACTTAGAAGATAAACTTAATATTTGTGCTTGACAGTAAACTGTGATTATATTGGGAATCCTGTAATTGGAAGAACATACAGAAATGTGTCAAAGCAGGCAGTGTTATGGTCTGGAAACTAAATGCTGGTGGTCTGTTTCTTTAGAAAGAGGGCAGTGCAGGAAATTTGGAAGATTACGTAGAGCCTGATAAACTGTGTCAGCCTTCTTGAGAAATGAATCAGGAATGGAAGCAGTGAGAGGAGGCAATTTTCCTTTTGCAGCTTCCACAAGTGAAAAATGCTTTGTTGAAGGAAAACAGGACACTTCAACCATCAGGCAAAACATAAGAATTTGTTGGAAAGTTGCACTTTGGAATTTTGAAATTCACTCATTTCCATTGGTGGTTAAAATTTCAATACAAGAGGCTACACAAAGCATGCCCAAATCTGCTTTGTAGTGAGATTATTCTTCACCTTGATCAACATTTAAACTAAAAATGTGTTTCAATACACATTTTTCGTCCTTATGTCAAAAAATAATTCTGAATTTGTACTAGCACAATTGCTACTTTACTCTGAGGGCTGAGTGTAAAGAATGGCAGAATATAATGGCATTTTCCTTTCTTCTTGTGAGTGTTTGGAGGAAATACCTGTTGGTTTTTGTTTGGTAGCTGAAGTCCATTTGTGTGTGACATCAGTTTGCTGTAACTGTGTCCATGGGCTGTAAATGGTTCATGCTTATTTCTCCTCCTCATCCTCCTCCTTCTTGCTATTACAGTGAAGAGTATTTTTATTTACTCCAGAAATTACTGTGACTGTGAAGTGGCACACTAAGCTTGCTTGTGTTTTAACTGTATGTGTGTAATCCAAGCAGTGGCTTTAATTCTAAGGCCAGGAATACTTTGCAGAATTGAGATTTAGATTAATGAGGACTTGAGATGATTTTTCAAGTCCTGGTGCTACAAAGGCTACCTGTAAGTAGCACCTGGAAATGTCTGTGCTTATGTGTTCTGAAGATGCTCAAATCCCAAAGTGGTGGATGTGTTCTTTGGTATCTACGTACAAATCCTATTTAGGTTTGGGGAATAACTGTGCCCTAAAAAGGGTTCAACAGTGCCTTTGTTTTAGAATGAATCATAATGAAAATACAGCATGTTAAATATAGGATCATCCTTGCCAAAAGAAATTAAATAGAATTTTTGAAGAGAGTGGTAAATAGATTTTTTAGCACTCTGCTGCTGTTTTGGATGGAAAGGATTTGTGTTCTCCGACTGACTGCAGCACAGTGCTGTCCTGGCTGCATGGCTGCTCTGCTTGTCAGGGGATTTTGGAAACAAAACAAATGCCCTTTGAAGCTTTTGGCAAATTGACTTAATTAAATAACTGCCTTTAGGACGGGAGGATCTTTGTACCCTGGTAATGGACAAGTGTTGGAACACCACCAGTTGAAGATGAGATTTCTCTCTTGGAACAAACAGTGGTGGCTCCCTTAGTCTGATATGGGGCATCTTGGGTTAAAAAGCATTTCTGGATCATCCTCTGTGCAGCTGCTGTCAGGGAGGAATGTGTGTACAGGCCTGGTTTGTTAAACTGTTCAATTTTAATCCTGTTTAAAGACAACCATTGGATCTTGCCTTGTTTAAAAGCCTGGTCAGAATTGTCTCACTAGCTTCATGGATATTGTTAAATCTTCAAGGAGAGCATGTTTTCTAGAAGGTCTGGAAATGTCACAGTAGCATTTGAATTCACTGTGGTGTTTCAAAACAAATATATTTGCCTCTTAAAGTTATGTAAAAATTATTTTAACAGTGTAAATTATTTATAGTTACATTTCTCCATAGTTAATGTCAGGCTGTGATATTTGTGCTAAGTAGTTGTTTGGAGTAAGCAATATTGATTTTTGTTTCTTTTAATGTATTTAATGTAACCTGTAGTGTGAGTTTGTTTCTTGCCTATTTGATTTTTCTCCCTGGTCTGCATTGAAAAAGAATAGTTACTTTTACAATCACAGCCTCTCCCTTCAGTGTTTCCCCTTTTCCTTTAGGATTCATGTCTGTCAAGGATAGTATACACTGTAAAGGAAGGACATAGAATATCTCTTTTCATTATATTTTGGAGATACTTTTCCTGTCGCTGTTTCTCCTCAGAGCTACTGTTGCCTTTTCTGCCACCTCTGTGGAATATCATATTCCATGGGCTGCCTGATAATGTATCCTTGGCCAGCTTCTGGGAGATAAATGGGGAAAGAACTTCTTAAATATTGCTGTTTTCTCTTACCAAAACAGCTTATTCCTTATAATGCTAAATTTTTGGAGCATGACATGCTCTCCCTTTCCTTGGCTGTCTCCAGCCCACTATAGGCACTTCCAAACTGCTGAGGTGCTGCCAGACACAGCTGGCAATTCTTTTGGGGCCTGTTGGGTACAGCCTGAAAGGCTGATATCCACAGGAAATAAAGGAAGGAGTGCAGATTTTGGGTTAAATTTGATACAGGAATCTGCATTTATGGAACCACAGAATCATGGAATGGTTTGGGTTGGAAGGACCTTAAAGCTCATCCAGTGCCACTCCTGCCATGGGCAGGGACACCTCCCACCATCCCAGGCTGCTCCAAACCCCATCCAGCCTGGCCTTGGGCACTGCCAGGGATCCAGGGGCAGCCACAGCTGCTCTGGGCACCCTGTGCCAGGGCCTCAGCACCCTCACAGGGAAGAGTTTCTTTCTCATGTCTAATGGAAATTTCCCCTCTTTCCCTTGGAAGACATTGCCCCTTGCCTGTCACTACTTGAATTCCTAAACTTGAATTCAGCTTCATGATGATGAAGTGCAGGAACTAGGGGGGGACAGGGATACCCACTTGGGAACCTATGTTAGAAAACTTTTGGTGTGACCATGAATGTGTTTTAGTATACACTGAAGCTTCTCCTGGAAGTAACTCCTAAAAATTTTGGCCTGTGAATGTACAATTGAGTATTTGTTGAGGCATATCTTCACTGAATTTCAGCCTTTCAAAATTCTCTTTTTAAGTATTGTTGAATTATTCTTCATGTCCAAACTAGATTTCCTTGATGAAACAAACTTTAGAAACATCTACAGTTAATTTTGTGGTTCTGGTTAAGTTTCTGTTCTTGTAGACTAAGAATAATTCTTGTTTATCTGAAGAAAGCCACTTGCTCTGCTTGGCACTTAAAGAAGCTCTTGAAGCAATTGGAATGCATTGATCAATTGTGGCTAATTATCCATTAGAGCTTTGAAGTTGTCGTTTGCAGAGGTGACATTCATTACAAAGTAAACCTTCCAAGCTTTATTTTGATTCATAAGTACAACAGTGATGCTGAATGCAGAAATTGTAGTAGTACATTGTGTTTGTACTCGGGCTTGTGCAGAATTTTTGAGACGTCTTTTCTCAGGCATGTATACAGTGTAAGCATATGATAATTTGTTTTTCTTTTCCTGAGAAAAGTTGATTTCTAGTTAAGTGTATTAAGAATCTGTTCTCTATATATCCAGCTTCTATATATTTCTACATATCTATATATCTCTTATATAGAAAGTTTTCCATGAAATTTTGTCTTTTGTATTTCAGTAATAGTGGGGAAACATGGGTTCATTTTTTTTAAAGGCCTTGGAATACTGAAGTTCTTCTTTGGCCTCTGTGAAATCCTTGGAAGAGACTTTCACATCTTATTACAAGTGGTAATAAAACACCTGGCTTCTTTTTAATGGGATTTTTAAAATTTTATTTCTAGTTTTACCAAATTTTAGTAATAAAGGATGAAGTAAATTACAGCTATTCCTGGACATTTGAGTATTTTAATTTGAGTTAATTTACTGCTGAAGAACAAGACAGTAATTGTTTCATGAATCTGTTGTGGTAGGCCTTGGTTATAGCAATTAGCTTAAAGTGATGGGAGACTTGAAGCTTGGCTTCCTCTGAACAGTGGTAGCCAGATCATGATTTAATTCTCAAAACTGATTCTTGAAATGTTACATTTTAAGGCTTTCTTGTTACTGACTTAAAAGTGAGTATTTTTAACTGAACGTTTTGTCAAACTGCCAAAGCTGCAGGTTGGTTTAGGTGAGCGCTGTCACCTCAGCTCAGATAACATCATTGCCACCATTCTTGCACTGAGACTGAATTCACCTTTTTTTTTTTTTTTTTTTTTGGTAACACCACTGGCTTTCTGCCATAAAATGATTAATCTTTTCCTTGCCTCTCCATCTGTCCCTCTGGCATATACATTCCAGGCGCCATGGTGACTTTCTTTTGGAACACATTACTATAGGATGAAATAGCAATTAGTAGAGACTTAGTGGTTTTTTTGTCAGTAAACAGATGCAAGATGATGCCAGTGTAGTAAAGAAAGCCTGTCTTTCCCCTTCACAAATGAACATGAATTCCTGATGGACCTTTCTTCTGTGCTTCTCCGGGAGCTGTAATCGGTGAGGTGGACCTTGCTTCATGCTGGAGGTTTGGGCCTCATTCCAGAGGGAGATAAGAGTCCAAAGAGTGAAGTCCTCGGCCTGTACCTGCTGGAAAGCTGCTCTTTGGTGCTGAGTCTGTGAGCAAAGCACTGCTGGGAGTCGTGGCAGCAGCACACAGGGGCTGAGGAGGGATTAACTGGATTGATGCCAGATCATAGCAGCTCTGGAGCTTGTGTGTGTTCTGCTCACCTGGGATCCACTGGTGAAGTGTGCACATGGCAAGGCACAGGTCCCTGTCTCTGTGTGTTACCTCTCTGGGAAGCAGAAGTAAGCATTATGAAAGCAGTCCTGTCCTCTTTTACAATCACTAACAGCATTAAAAGCAGCTGAATTGCCTGTCAGTCTGAATTTCTTAGGTCTTCCATTACCTAGAGCAGATTGACTCCTTCATTCACAGTAGTTTGTAGACTTCAGTTCATAACTTCTGTGCATCTGAAACACCCAACTGTTTGATTTCCCTGTCTTGAGAGAGAGAATAAAGATCCAAATGAAGAAAGTTAAAACTATTTAAGCCAAGCCAGGTGACGTGCTGCTTGTAAAAACATTTCAGTGGATGGGAAGAGAGAAAAGGGGAACAAAATGCTGAGCGTTGTAACCAACTCGTATGTGGAAAGCACAGATTTGAGGTAGGTGTGGTAATTTGATGGCAAGGGATTTAAAGGCTTAGTCTAATAATGGAGTATGAAGTGGCTGATTTTGGTGAGGCCCATAAAAGAAGGAAGTAAAGGGTGCTTGGGATTGCATGTCCGGAAATTCTGAGTCATCCCTGTCCTGTAGCGACTGCCTGGAGGCAGGAGCAGGGAGCTGGGTCTGTACCCAGTCATTCTCTTCATGCCGAACCCAAAGGATACTGCTTGGATCTGTAGGTCATAGTGGGAAGTGCAGAATTCCCATTTTGTGCCAGCTTGCTCTATTTTCTAAAATAAAAACGAGAGAGAGAGAGAGAAGTATCCCTAACATCTCAGTGATGTAACTGGGCATTTTGGGAGAAGCATGAGAGATGCTGAGTAGCTGTGGCTCTGTAAGGGTTGGAGTGTTTGTGCACAGCTGCTCTCAGCCTAAGGCTATTGATGAAGTGGAACCCTAAAGTTCCAGCTCAGGCATTCAGAAAACAGCATCAGAGTTTACAGCAGCTCTTGAAGGGCGGAAATAGCTACTGTCTCCTCAGCCTTTAACATTTTGTTTCACACACGTTTGTGTCAATGATACAGCAGGAGGAAGTGGGGAGAATGTCCTTCCTTGCAAATCCAGGGATTTAGAAGAAAGCAGTAGTGAGTGGCAGATGTGTTTTACTAGAGCAATTTACACTGTTGAACAGCCAAGCTCTCACGTATGCAACTCTTCAACACTGCTGTTAGTTTGTGAAGATCTGGCCTCTTATCAAAACAGATCAGATCTAGGATGCCTCTGCTCTCTCTCGTCCTTAATTATGACAGGCATGTTCTGTTCTCTGAAATAATTTAAATTATTAATCTGGGACTTAAATTGGTTTTTAGCTTTTATACCATAGACTAAGCCCAGAATAATACAGTCATAGTAGTGGCTCGCTAAAAGGCTGACTTTGTGGCTTCCTTCTACAGCTGTTTTGTCAGGTTCAGAGGTGTGGGAAGAGTTTGGTGAGAAAAAAAAGGTGGTTCTGACCTTCCTGTTTTTCTATTGTCAGGACAGATCAGAGTAGCACACCCAGTAGGTTGGCTGTGTGTCCTCACACTGCCGCTGTCGGAGCTGCAGTTCTTTACAGCACCCCCACCACGGGGGTCTTCTAAACTGTTTCCTGTCAAGCTTTCAGCTCCCTCCCGTGTCCTCAGATAATCTCTGAGGTGCTGACAGGACAATGCTGGCAGTGGTGGTGGCTCCTCAAGAGCCCTGGGTAGTGTGTCTGCTGCTAAACGCAGTGGGTGATGGCAGAGGTCTCTGTGCCTTCCTTCATGGAGATGTCAGTCTGTGAGTCTGCCGTGCTTTAGGGGTGGTGTTCCCGAATTCAGTGCTCCCACTGAGATTCCCCAAACTCTGCTGCCACTCACTCGGTCCCCCTTTCCCTGCAGTGGGATGGAGAGAAGAATTGGAGGCAGAAAAGGCAGAGATCACAGGCTGAGATAAGAACAATTTACTGGAAGCAGCAATGAGATAAGAAACAGGAACAGCAACGATATTAATAACGAAAGTATATGAGGGAGGCAAGTGATTCACATGCAAAATGCTCAGAACAGCGTTACCCCCCCACTCCCTCCTGCTGGCTTACTTGACCAGGAGGACTTCTCTGCAGAAGAGACTCCTTTTTTTTGGCCCCTCTAGTTCTGATCATGGTAATTGTTTGTCTCTTCTTGCAAATACAAACCAGAGGTCTCTTCAAGAGGATGTGAAATAACATCAGCCCTTCATTCTGTCTGAGGATGAGCCCCCAGGAAACTGAAGGGGCATTTATCCTCAGAGAATTTTCTGTGATGGTTGTTCTTCCTCTCAGCTCTCGTACTCATGTTGCCAGAGCAGAGAAGGGATTTTCATCCCACTTCTTTATGATCTTTGTGACCATGCAGGTAAAACCAGAGGTTACCTTATGGTATGTCTCCTCTCAAGCCAGGGGCAGCTTGTTCCCAGTAACAGATTCTGGTCTGTACTGGTGTCCACATGGGACTTTTACTTTCTAGTTTGCTCAGTCTGATCTGTCCCACAGTCTTGGTCAGTCCTTCCACAGGTTGGTAGGGAGGAAAAAAAGGTGATCTTCCTATTGCCAGAGTTCAGGAGTTTGTTCTCATTTCATTGACATCATTGCCAGTGAGTTTGTCTATGGCCGTGGCGCACTCCGTGCAAACTTCTGCCAACTGGATTGCGTGCTTAACATCCGAGGGAAATTTAAAGTCCTGAAAACTGGTAACAGGCCTGAAGGAGGAAATGGGGGTGGAAAGCTGGGGAAAATCATTCTCTCCTGTTCCCCCCACAGTCTGTGTACGATTGATAATCGTATTAATCCATTATTAATGGAATCCCAAAGGTAGTGCCGAGGTGAGGGCAGGAGAGCAGCACTGAACACCCACCCAAATGACCCTCATTGCTCTCGATGTTATCATGTCCTAAACTGATACCCCACAGCACAGCAACAAAGCCGTCCTGCTCCCTCTCCCTTTCTCTGAAAAACAGCACCGTGATGAGCACTTAAGGAAACAGGTTAAGTACCACACCCACATGAACAGACAAAGCAACAGTGTGACCAGCGGCTCTCTACCTAACACAGCAAATGCTCAGATACGATTGTTTCCAAGCCGCTTCGGCTGATCTGTTGTTATCTCGGCCCTTGGAGCCTCACGCTGGGTGCCGGATAAGGCTGTTGTGGTTTAAGAATGGCATTCCCCAGTTTAGTGCTCGCAGCTGAGACTCTCCCTGACCCCCTCCCCCTGCGGTGGGCTCGAGAGGAGAGAGACACAAAAGGCAAAGATCACGGGTTGAGATAAGAGCGAGAAACAGCGATGAGATAAGAAAACAAACAGAGAGGCGAATGATTCACATGCAAAATGCTCAGAGCACCCCTTTTCTCCCTGAAAGAGACTCCCTTCCCCCTGTCCTCAGCAGCAATGGGAGGTGGTGCAGAATAACCTCTGTGTCCTGGACGTGCCCACTCCCAGATACTGCAAAAAAGAAATCTGTCCTGGTCAGAACCAGGACTGTGTCATAATCTACCTGTCCATCTCTCTGCTCAGCAGTCTTGGAAACTTAGTTATCTGTGAGGCCATTAAGAAAAATGGGTCAAATTGACCAGTGATTTCCAAAGTGATTAGAGAAAAATTGATCCGAGGGAGGGGGAGGAGATGTGCAGTTACCCTAGGATGCCTTACTAACAATATAACTGGTTTGTGATCCTGCAATCAATGTCAGTCTGAAGAGGTGACTTAATTGCTGCAGGATTGAGTGAGTGGATGGAATTCAGTGCTGCAGTCCATCCTGTCTGTGATGTCACGCCTTTAAAAGAGCCATCACCTGGAGCTGCACTCAGCCATGCTCAGTAACACAGTTCTGGGGTGCAGAGGAGGGTGCAGTAGTTTGATTCATTTTTTTGGCTTCTGTTCTGTACCTCTGCCTTCCTGGACTTTGGTCCCTGGCTTTGGTTAATGAACTTTAGTCAAGGTCTCAGATTATTTTTGCTCCCAGATAATTTTTTTTCTTCTCATCTTTCTGTGTTGTTTCTGGAGAAGCAGAGAATTTGTAACAATCTTTCTATTATAAGGTTCCATTTTATAAAGACTGAAGCATATGAAAATGACAGTGGTACAAAGACAGGATACCTCTGATCAGAGGCCTTATGATTTTTGTGAACTCCTGTTGATGAGTAGAAGCACACTATTAAAATAAAACAGTAATGTAATCTTAACAATTTCAGTGGTATTTAGTCCCATTTTTTTCTAATTTTGGCTTTGAAGCTACAGAGCTTCAGCTCCTACCTGTTGATGTGTCTTTGCTAAACAGAAAATATTTATGTTGTCACCTTTTTATTCCCAAAATCAGTACTTTAGAATCACTTAAGTCCTTGCCTTAATAAGATAAGCAAATTAATAAGCTTAAATAGTAAGCTAAATAAATTAGGCTATTAGATTGCAATTAGCCTGTCTTTGGCCATGCCCACTAGTCCTTTGAACACTACTTGAAGCCTTTCTGGATTCTGTCATTTTTACCTGTCATTCCTGAGCTACTGCAGCGTGTTGGTCATTGTTGCAGCAGCATTCCCATCACTCCAGACACAACGATGGCACTTTCCACTTATCCAGTTGTCTTTTCATCCCTCCTGTTGGCATATTGAGAGCTCACATTTGTTCTTCTTCAAGCATTTTGCAGATTCATGGCTTTCAAAGTCTGGCCAAGCTTGTCTCGTTTGCTTCCTTTCTTTCCAGGCTGTTTTCTAGTCCAAAAAAACCCTGCAGATACTGAATTGAATATTAACAATAACTATTTTTAGTTTATAGGATTGGATCATAATCAGATTACTTCAGCCAGGCTTATTTTCCACTGAGCCCATGCTGCTTTGAGTTCTTTGATTCTCATATCAACCTTTCAGTATTTTTTCTGTTGTCAGCTCAGTCCAATCTCATGATATTGTTTTGGTTTTAAATACTTGGCCAGAATAACCTTCTTCCATTTTTGTACAGAGTCAGTGCTTCAAAATTTAATGAAAATCAACATTTAACTTGGAGAGAAGTTTGTTGCTTTGGGTTTTTGGTTTGGGTAGTTGATGGGGGTTTTTTGACTAATCTGTCTGGACCATTTAATTAAAAAATAAAATACGGTATTTACTTTAGGTAGGTAGTGGTGGTATAAGACAAAAACCCAGGAGCATTGTCAGAGGTGGGTGCTGCTCCTTGGCACATGCCTACAAATGCAGGTGCTTCCTCTCTCACAGGAAAATTGAGGCTGAACTCAGTCTGTCCTGCCAGACCTTTTATTAAATTTAGAAACCCTGGAGTGAAAAGTGGGCTGGGGCAACTGAGGAGAACAGAATTTCCCAAAGTAAAAGGGGATTGCAAGGAGTATAGCTGCATGCACTTGTGAGGTTTCTGACTGTGTGTTGGAGGGAGTAGGAAATGGTGTGCTTGTAACAGGGAGTGGGGTTTGCAGCCTGTTGTGTTGGTTACACGTCCTGGGATCCCAGAGGAATGTGGTGACAGAGTACCCTGGACTGCAGGAGTGAGAGCTGTGCTGGTGGAGGTGAGGGGACAGTTGATAAAAACTTAAAGGAGGAGGGAAAGTAGAGTTTGTTGACAGCCTGAACACTTGGTGTACAAGAGGGATCATAACCCATCTCCTTGATGCTGGGCTAGAGGACTAAGCACTGTGGTGTGTCAGTGTTGCTAAAGATGGGAGGGAAGAAGAAAGCTTTAAAAGCAGAAGGAACAGCACAGTGTGGAGATCCAGTCTGCTCTGAAAGGTGTCTTCAGGATTAGATTGCTGAACGTCTCACCTGTGTCACATCACCTCTGAGTTGCACCCTCATGTGAGGTTTGTAGGTTTGGTCACAGGCTTCCTCTATAATATCTGTGAAACTCGAGGAAATGGAATTGCTGTTCTGCTTTGAGGAGAACTAAGAAGCAAAACAGCAGAAGCACCTCCCACAGCTGCTGCTCAGAGCACTGCAGTGTGATGGCTCCTGTAGTCCAAGGCAGCTGAACAAAGGTTTTAAGTGCTGGGGGTGTTTTTCAGCTTGGAAGTTTGTGCATTCCTTGGCTTACGAGAGTAGAGCAAAGTACCCTATTTCCTATCCACACTCAGTAATGGATTCCAGTATCTTAGAGAGTTGCCATAGTGATAAAAAAGGGAACAGAATCTACTTGTCTTCCTGGGATAGCAGAATTATTAAATTAAATGCCTCTTTTCCATTAAAGGAGAGTGTCATTATCATATTTCTGAGAACTGTTTTAGAGCAGAAATAATGTGTTTAAGGTGGTGTCCTGCATTAATCGTGTTCCTTCTTGAGGCACCACTAGCCTTAACTTGCATTTGGGATACACCCCTTTATCTCCCCCACTGCAGCTGGTGGAACAGAACAACACCTTTTTTTGGGAAAGTCTGCTCTATCTACTCCATTAGAATTCATGCAGCTGTGACTGCAAAGATCTGGGCAAAAGAAGCAAGATTTGCCCAAAATTGTGGCACAAAAACAGAAGAATGAGATGTGAGTTGCAGAGGATGAGGTGGGATGAAAGGAGCTACCATGGGATGGAGTGCAGGGAACAGGGCTGCTGAAAATGGTGTCAGGAAGAGAAAGGAGATGAAATGATGGAGAGAAGCAAAGACAACATGTAGGGAACATCCATGAGCTTAGAACAAAATGAGGGTGAACAACATAATCCAGGTTGTCAGAGAGAAGCTTTCAACTTTTGGTGTAATGGAGATGCACTGGATGGAAGGTGGAGTAGCCCTGTGATGCACATCCATGCCTGCTCCATGCAGGTGGAAAAAGAAATAACTCACACTGGATTGCTCTTTGCTTTCCTTCTTTTTAGAAAAGTAAATTTAATAAACTTTAAGCCAAATACAAATCTTTGTGATGACTCAGAGTTCCCCATGAAAATGACCATTCTTACCAGGTTGTAAACTCCAGTGTTCTTGCTGATTTATCTTCTTTTGTGGCTTTTAATTACCTGGTAATCTTCCCCTGAACTAGCTATTTTGGGATCAGAGTTCTGTTTCAGAAATATAAGAACAAAGGTTTTCCGGGTATCTGCCTTCCCTTACCTGCTTGGAAAAAACCTGGAAGCAGAGGCAGGAGTTGGGCTGTTCGAGCCTTTCAAGTCCTTTGCTTGGAGCTGCCAGTTTCCATTTGCAGAATAAACAAGCAGGATAAAGTCTTTACAAGGTGTAGGCTCAATCTTCTGCATATATTTACCAGTTGTTTTTTGAGATTTCAGTCAGCCATGGTTTAAAGTCCCACAGAAGTCCCTGGGCTTGGCAATCAGATAATTAACCAGGAGTTGCAGTTTATGCCTCGCTCTCTCGGGCGTTTTTCAGTGTGTGATACGCAGGGATCTGCCTGATTCTTCCCTTCCTTCCACCTCCTGTTTGCTGCCTGCCCACCAGGGAGGAGCTGACAGTGGTTTGCTTTGCTGGAGTCCCTACCTGGCTGTGTTTGGAATCAATTCCCAGCTGCTCCTCGGGGTACCAGTAACAGCTCTGCAATGCTGTGGCTCTTAATGCTGTTTGTCAGCAGGCTGTTCTGCCCCTGAAACCCCTCACTGATCCAGACTTGGTTGGGAACTGTTAAAAATGGATAAGAGTTGTTCGAGCAGGTCTCACATTGCATTGTGCATTCTTAGTCTCTGGAAATCACAGCCCTGTTAATTTGTATTCTTCCTAGAAAAAAAAGTGAGTTTAACTCCCCTGAAACCACGAACATCTCTATCAGTTTTAATAAACTCATCTTGTGGTTGATCCCTCCTAATTTTTGTCTTCATATTTACTTCAGGGATTGCTACCTAAGGAAAGTTTTCCACTTACTCAGATTTTTTTTTTTAAAGATGAATTTCAAACAGAAAAAAGTCTTTAGTAGTTTGTTTCATTGGCAGTAATTTACAAAAAAAGAAGTGTAGGTTAAAAGGATGTCTATAAGGTTTTACAATGTTACTAAATTATGCTTTTTTTTTGAAAGTTACAGACTGGTGTAATGCTTCAGCTTTAGGTTCCTTTCCCTTCTGAAAGCACAGTTTTGGACACTGAAATACAGTGTGGCAGAGAGCAGGTTAACCAAAATACAAGGTTTCAAATGGAAGCTACTCTTGCTTCCAGCTGGATTTCGAAGAACAGCAAAGCATTTCTTAAAATTTCAATCAAGTATTTATTACTTAATGACCACCTAGAGTAGGAAAAATTATCCTCATCCTATTAAGCACTCAGCTTGGAAGATTTGAAAGGTTGCTTTGTTGTTGTAGAGAGTTGTGATCTGTCTAATAACAAGATCTGTTGAAAAGGAGATGTTAAAATAAAGTGAAACAACCATGTGGTGGTGCCTGTTAGGATTGCAGAGCTTTGGTGTTTTAGGGATGTTCCAGTCATTTAGAGTTTTAACGAACTTGAAACTGTCTTTTGAGACCAAAATATTTCTAATATTTTTCCTAAAGATCTATTTTTAAACATCCTTTAATAATATTTCCTGATAATGAGATGAGAACACCTCTCTGTTTCTTTTGGAGCAAGAACTTAAATTTGAGGTAAAATTTGCTCAGCATTCTCATTGCCTAAAGAAAATCTCTCTTTCTGCTCTTTGAAAAATCAACTGTGTAAGATTCTGCCAGAAGCTTTTAACACCAGGCTTCTAAGCTCAACACATCCCTGTTGGGCATTCATTGCCTGCACTGAGCCTTTTCCATCTCCTTCCTGGTGTCTGAGTCTGCTCCATCCCTGAGCTGCCAGGTCCAGGGAGGGCTCTGCTTGAGCTCTGTTCTGCAGGCTGGAGTGGCCCATGCAAGCCATGGGAAGAGGTTCCTGTTGGAGCAGCATTCCTGTCCCCCAGGCTGGGCTCCCCACAGCTCCCCCAGTGCTGGTGGTGACTGTAAAGGTCTGCAGGAAGTGTAGTGGTGATTGCCAAAGAAGTCTGTATATAATTCTGTTCAAAAAAGCTCCTCCAAACTTTCGAGCAAGTTCAAAGAAGGCTGGGAGGGCAAAGTCCTTCCAACAAAGAAGTCTGTAGTCAGGAATTAGACATGAGGAAACTCACTAACAGCCCCAGAGTTAATGTTCCTATTTCTGGCTTCTGAAAGGTTTCAGTAGTTCTCCTAAGCTTTCTCAGAATCTCAATTTTAGTTTCAGAAATTTTCTTCACTGTTGATCTGATAGACCCCTGTAGCATTAATGAACAGCTGTCATTATCAGATGACACTTTCTTATACCTTGTCTGAAATAGTGGGTTGAGTGGGTAATTTTATTAAATACTTTGCTATTAATTCTTCAGAGAAAGCTGCCAAAATCTGTGGTGTAATAAATAATAATTAAACTAATTTCTGTGAACATGCAGTCTGCAAAACAAACACAGAAATACAGAAAATTAAATTCTTGAGTTTTGTGCAATGTGATAGTAGCTAACACCACTTTTCTTTAAAGGCAGTGTTGGGACTAAACTTCAGATGCTAATTTTTGGTCTTACTTGCTATTTGAATTATTCAGCTTTACTCTGGGACACAGCACATATTTGATAACCTCATATATTGCAAAGTAACAGCTTTTGGGATTTTTTTAATGTGTAAAGATAGAACGTCTTGTACAGTGAAGAAAGGCCCAAATCTGGCAACAGTCACTGGGCAGGATGCAGGGAAAGGGAGCATTTCCTAACATAAAGCTGCTTGGAGAGTGGCAGGGCCAGCTGTCTGAAACCAGAGGGTGCAAAGTACAGGGACAAAGAGGACAAGGCCCAGTCAAATTGTGTTTATTGGACTCTGCCCCAGTGTAATTTGCTGCTTGTAACTGGTGCTTGGTGCTTCCTCAACTGCTTGTTCAGCCCAATTCCTGTAAGCATAAAGAGCAACCCCTGAATAATCCCTCATTATGAGGCTGTTCCAGTGATAAGCTGATATGAACAGTCCTTCTTCCAGCTATGGGAATGGTCCTCCTGGATCCCTGCTGGCAGGGGAAGGGAAGAGACCAGGGCTGTAGAGCACCACTGTGTTGAGGAAGGAAAGGCTGGAGAGGTAAAGGGAAGAGGAAAATAGGATTTACTATTTCAAATAAAGACTTTTCTCAGTGGTTGGATTCATATTTAGGACCAGGTCATAAAGTCACCTGGAAATCCTCCCAGTGCGAGGCAGGGGGTTGAACAAATGTGATCTATTGAGTAGGGAGGAACTGAGGGAGCTGAGGGGGCTCGGACTGGAAAAGAGAAGGCTCAGGGGAACCTTCTCACTCTCTGCAGCTCCCTGACAGGAGGGTGGACACAGGTGGGGTCAGGCTCTGCTCCCACAGAACAGGGGACAGGGTGGAGAAATGGCCTCAAGTTGTGCCAGGGGAGCTTCAAGTTGGACACAGGAGGAGTTTCTTCCCAGGGTGGTCAGGCTTTGGAAGGGGCTGCCCAGGGAGGTGGTGGGATCCCCATCTCTGAAGGAGTCCAAGGAGAGCCTGGACATGGCACTCAGGACTCTGGGCTGGGTGACAAGGTGTGATAGGTCCCAAGTAGGACTCGATGGTCTTGCAGGTCTTTTCCAACCTCAGTGATTCTGTGGATCCAGTAGAGGAGATTTTATCATGGGGAAGACTCCTGCAGGCCAATTGCCTCTTTGGATGTACAATGTTCTCTCCAGTCATTCAGGGGGAGTTGTGTTTCTGTTTTCTAGTCTTGGGGAGTTCTCGGGGTGTCATTTGTCAAGGCTGTCTGTCTTAGACATCTTTTTGCTCAGACACTTTTCCTCAAGTACCAAAACATAAGTTGATAACCATTTGCTCGATGCCTCTCTATATTCCCCTCCCTTCCCATCTGTCTGTGTACAAAGTCATGCTTTGTGCTCAGAATGCACAAAGTATCATAGGATTTGAAATTTGTTTGGTCTTCCAAAGTTCCTATAGTGCTAGAAAAAGTAATTTCTCTAAGTGTGGATTGGGAAGGATGATCTTGTGTTTTCCTTTGATTTTGTGAGTTGAATTGCAAGACTTAAGCCCCACACAGCTGTATATATTTGTAAATCATCTCTTTAGGATATATTTTAACTGGGTAGAAGTTGTGAAATTGTGAATTTAATACCAAGAAATTAATATTGAGAAACTTAAACTGGAATTCGGTCTCTGCGAATGCAAAGATAGATATTTGACATATGTTTGTTTGGTTTTTTTTTTTAAATCTCCCTTTGGAATCACAAAAATCCTAACCATTTCATTCATTCATTCTTTTCCAGCTGGGAATGACAGGTAACACTACTCCCTTTGGGCAGCCTTTCAGTCAAACTGGAGGGCAGCAGATGGGAGCTGCAGGAGTGAATCCTCAGTTGCCGAACAAGCCAGGCCTGGCCAATAGTCTGTCTCCCTTCCCTGCCGACATCAAGAGTACTCCCGTCACCAGTGTGCCAAACATGGTGAGTTGGACTGCTGCTTCCAGCATTCTTTACCTCTTCCTAGTGCTTTCTAAAGTCTTGGGTGATCCAGCTTCTGCAACATTACCAAATTACTTCTCCACAGTCATTTAAGCATCAGAGTTGTCCCGTGGTTCCTCACTTGCTCTCTGCAGTGTGTATATAAAACTTATGTGTACGTTTTTATGCAGTGATTGTACTTTGTCAAGATTCACAGTTATAAAAACTGCATTGCATCCTTTCCTTTTGGCTGGTATACTTAGTTTCAAACCAGGTAAAAACGTCTTGAGTTCTGTGTGTCAATTAGAACACATCACCACCTTCCTGAAACTGAATAGTACCTCATATCCTTTGAAACTGATGTGGAAAACACCCCAGATGCTTCTCACTTTATCCTGTGCACGACTTGCATGTCACAAGCTTGCAAGAAGAGTTCTCATTCGGATGCCTTACAAGTTTGTAGTATGATGTTTACCAGAGTTCTCTTTCTAAAGTTAAATTAAATATTCCCGTTTGTCTCGGGATGTTGCGGATTAATCAAACTGCTTGTGGTGTTTCTATGGAAACTCCAGCTTGTTGCATTTTATATTCTTATAATGATAGCAGTTACTATAGAAACTTGTAAGACCTTCCATAAGATGCAAATTGCTTATTTTTTAATTTAAATCAAAGAAAAGCTATTTTTTGGCACAACCAGTGCTTGCTCTTCCATCACTGCATTTGCTACCTGCCTGTCACTAATAGGCTCTGTATGAGAGGCAAGAGGATGCAATAAACTTCCTCTTTTCTCCTGATTTTAGAGAACCACTTCCTAATTTTCCTCTGGTTACGCTGTGAAATCTTTCTTTAATATCATCTGTCATTTACTGCTTATGGAAAGGACCTTGTGACTGGATTAATGTTCAGAACATCACTTGCAGTCATGCAGAATATTTGTAAAAGATAATTTGCTGCATGAGTACTCTAACTGTGTTTATTAAGTGTTTGGATCAGGTGTAAAGCAAGTGAGTTATTGTCTTGATGCTGCAGAGAACTTTGAGGTCTCCCCAAAATGTTGTGTTCATCTCAGGGACTGGGGGATCTTGAAGCCTAGTTTTGTGCTCATTTTTAAAAGTCAGGTTTGGGAAAGCCTTAATATACTGACTGATGTAGTGTTCAATATTCAGGTGGAGTAAAAAAGGCATTTGCCATCAAGGCTTGTCAGGTGATGGGAGCAAAATAAAATCAGAAATTATTCTCCCATCTTGTCCAAGAGAAAGAGAAAAGTAAGGGAAACTTTCCCAGTAGTACCAGTTGCAGTTTTAAAATGTCAAAAATACCAACTGAGAGAACAATCAGAACTGTCTGTCTTTGTTTCTCAGTGTCAAAAGCTTTGCATGTCCAATATATCTTCTTTTCCCTCACACCAACAGAGAGAGTAATGAACATTTCAGCTAACAGACATGGGTACTGTGGAGCCCAAAGGTCGCAGCTCACGTGGGGGTTAGAGGCATGGTGGTCCTGACAGGGGTGTAACTTCAAAAACTGAATTTCCATCTAAACATTTTTATTGCAAAGCCAAGAACTTAAAAAGAAATGTCACACTTGTTAGAATTTAACCTTTATTTGGCAACAGTGGGTAAGGCAGTGCAATTATTTGGTAATAGCACATCCATGGCCATATGTTATTCCTTCCACAGGGACTTTGCTTTATTCAGTGAACAATATGAACAGAGCCCCTGGAAAGAGCACACAGTCAACATTTAGTTCTATTTTTGCAGCTCGGTGTGTAGCTGTGGGCATTGCTGGCTGTGTGTTGTAATATATCTCACTTGGTCATTTCCAAATGCTCTTTCCTGTGGCAGTCAGCACTGGAGCACACGTATACTTTGGATTAGTTCATTTTCACAGCACCTCTCTGAGATAAAGATGTGCTGCCCCAGTTTTAAGCACAGAGGCACAAGTAGAGTAAGACTGGCAGAATCTGCTGACTCAGAACTTGAGGTTTGTAGGCTCTGGCTTGCTGAACCTTATTTCGTATGTTAAGGCATTACCCAAGAGTAAAATAACATCTACAGCAGTTCCATGAGTTACAGAAACACACATCTAAGTGTCATCTGTCACTCACATTGGGCAACCAAAGTGTGACCCAAATGGCTCTTGTGAAAAGCAGCTGGTGACAGAGGCAGGTCCCCAGAGCAGAGCTGCAGTGTTTGGGCAATCCTGCCATGCATTCCTGCTGCAATCCCCGTGCCATTTCTGTGTCCTGGGATGCTTTAGGTCCCTGGAGATGATGGTTTATTTAATGTGCTTGGCCTGGAGACACAGCCTGTGCTGTTCCCTGAGGGAGGCAGCAGTGATGTGGAAAAGGGTATTGTGTTATGTTAGCATGGATCAAAAATGAACCTGTGGAGGATCAGTTCAGACTCCATCCACTGCAGCAAGTGAAAGACAACTGCATATTAGAAAAAAAAAAAAAAAAAACCAACAAAAAACCCCATTCAGGGTCCTTTGTGGGATGAGTGCAACCACATATCTTGCTAAACCAGCCCTCTATACTACCCTTATCTTAAAAGGGGGCCCCCAAAGTGCTCTTCCATGTGAGAGACAAACCCATGTGAATGGAAACACTGGTGGTGTGTGGCCTGTCTGAGGCAGGAAACCAGATTGCAGCATGGCACTGAACACTGTGGTTACCACAAGGGGTGTTTAAACATGAGAAGAGGAAGCAGAAAGGTGCAGCCATTGTCTGAGAACTCTAAGTCCTGAAAACAAAAGTATTTTTAAATACTCCTTTCTGTCTTTAGCCTTTTACCTTATATGTGTGCTGCAAGAGTAAAAGATGATTAAGTTTCTTAACCCACATTATTCTAATCATTACTGTGTGACACCCCTGTCCCCAGCAATAACCAGGACTTTTCCCACTGCCTTTCCTGGCAGGAAAAGCCAGGACAAATGTGCTGCAGCTGTGGATTTGGATTTTTGATCCAAATTCAGGCTACCACTCTCCTGGGAGCAGCACTCTCCTGTCCCCCCTGCCTGCCCAGTAAAGTGGGTCTCTGAAGTGTTAATTCACTGCAGCCCATGTTCCAGGCATGACCTTACACTACACCCTGAGAAGCACGTTTGGATTAATCTCTTTAATTAGAAAAGAAGAACAAACCTTATGGTATTAAAATGATTAAGAGGTCAGCATTAAGGTATTAATTTTCAGTGCCAGCAGGATGGATTGATTTTGTTTGTTTGTTTTGTTTTAATGGTGATTCCAACAGCATATTAGCTCTTGCTTTGTGGGGCTACTGCAGAATACTACATAATTCTGATAGTGATACTGAATCATAATTCAGAATTCTGATACTACAGAATTCTGTAGCCTACTACAGAAGGCTGTTCCCTTTACAAGAATGGGCAGCTTGAAAACTTGAGTCAGAGGCTTGTTTCCAAAAGAAAAATGTTGCTTCTGATGTTGGAAGTTTTGGTGACACGTGACTGAGCTTCAGTGCTGCCGAAATGGTTCCGATGCAGGACTGGCAGTGCCGTGCTGCAGTGAGATCATGCACAATCCCTGGGCTGTGGAAGCGAGCCACGCTCTGCTCTTGGGCTCTCAGTGTGCTGTGCAGCCAGTCTGGGAGGCAGCAGCCAGTCTGGGAGGCAGCAGCCAGTCTGGGAGGCAGCAGCCTCTGGTTTTGGAGTGCGCAGGCTCGGGGAGGAGCTGCTGTGGGGGGAGCCCTGGGAGGCTTTTCCATCAAGCTCACAGAAGCTCTGCACTCCCTGCAGTGCTGCCTGTTCCAAGGGTGGTGGTGGATGGTTCCTTCCTGGTGGACTTACCAGTAAATCTGGTATTTCTGCATGGGTTAGGAGCACAGTGGGGGAAGTTTGGCTTCCAGACACCAGCGTGGTTTCACAGTTATCCCTATGACCAGCAGATGGAGTTGAGAGAATATTGCTTTTTGGAAGATAAGGAAATGGTTTTTCTTCAATTCTTAGAATTGAAGCAGCATTTCTTCTCCTGTGCTTTTTTTCCCCCCTCATCTCTTGCTAAACTGCGTCAGGAGCTCTCAGTTGTGTTCTTCTTTGTTTCTTTTTATGTCCTATGGATTTCTGTAATAACAGATTTTAATCAGAAGACAGAAGAAGTGACTGAGGGGTGAGAATGTCTCAGGTGTGCCTTGCTGCAGACCTCTGAGGGAGAGGAAGAAAGCTTTTAAACTGGGAGGCCAGCTTTAATTAGAGCAAGTAGAACTGCAGCTACTTAAAATAGACAACTGGTATTTTATTCTAGAGACCAGAAAGAAAAGGCTTTATGAAGAATCACTTAACTCTTGTGCCCTTCCAGGAAGGAAGGACTGTGTTCTGACCCTTTCTGTGATTTTTCCTCTCTTGCAACACAGCCACTCTCCTCTGTCCCTGTGGAAGGGTCTGTGGCTGTTGCATGCTGAGTGTCTGCTTGCTGCTCCCTTCAGCATTCTCCCAGTCTCTGCTGGGCTTGCTGTCAGCTCTGCTCACCTTCCCTGTGCCTGCCCTGACCTCCACTCTGAAATTCAGTTTCTCGTTCACAGGCAAGCTCACTCCTTCCCTTCCTCAAGAAAATCCCACCTGATTTACAGCAGTGAACAGCTGGGAAAAGGCTCTACTTAGGTCTAAAGGAGAAGATCTTAATAACCTGGAAACAAATCCAAGAGATAGTGTTCAGTGCCAGGGAAAGGGCGTTGTTTTGTTGGGAGCAGAGCATCTCTGTCTTGCCTTAGTGCAGGAGTTCATCCTGGGGATGTGGATTGCTTCGAATGGTGGAATATTTTAGTTTTTGCGTCATCTGTAAATGCAGTGCCAGGCTGGCAAAAGCTGACAAAGAGGAATTAATCTTTTCCTGATGCTCTGGCCCGTGTTCCACTCTCCCCTCCCCCATATGCAAATACAAGTGGTGGAGAGTATCCATTGCTGTGGCCTGTTCTATTCCAGTAACTGAGGTGCTCTATAGCCAGCACTCTGACAGTATGGCTTTCCTTCCCTTACAAACTTCTCATTTGTGCTTTATCCTTTTTTCTATTCAGGATATGCTGTTTGGGATTTTTAATGTTCCTCATTCCTCAGGCTGTTTTGTTCCCCACTAAAATACTGAGGTTTATGTATGTGTAACCCCTCCAGGTAGTTTCCTATAAGTGAGAGCTGGAATCTATCTACACCTTCCTGTATTTTGCCCCTTTTTTCTGTTTTGAAACACTTCTTCAGTGTATGTTTCTTGGCATTTGCTGGTCCTGCAAATCAGAAAGATGAAGAGATAAAATGCCACAAGTGTATCCTTAAGAAAGGTTCTGATCCAGCCTTGATGCCTGGCAGACTCAATGGAATAGAATTGAGACCTTTGCTGGTTTTAAACAAAGTTCCTTTAGCAATTAAAAGCTAAATGCACTGACCAACTATTCAGGTTCTTTCTGTGGCCTGACCATATGAGCCTTCTCACCTTTGAGGTTGTCATGGGCTTGCAGGTTCATTCACCACCCTCAGAGGTGGAAATGAGAAGTTGAAAGTATTCCTGTTTACCTTTGACATGAAAACTCTGCCTTTATCCATGTCAGTGCCAAAGCTTTGAAATAAATCTTGAGCTCTAAACACATTCTTCATGTTAAGACCACTGCCCCAAGTTGTTCCAGGGGAGGTTCAGGTTGGACATCAGAAAGGATTTCTTCCCAGAAAGGGTTGTCAGGCATTGGAATCAGCTGCCCAGGGAGGTGTTGGAGTCCCCATCCCTGGAGGTGTCTAAGGAAAGCCTGGACATGGCACTCAGTGCTCTGGGCTGGTGACAAGGTGGGGATCAGTCACAGGTTGGACTTGATCTCAGAGGGCTCTTCCAGCCTGAATGGTTCTGTGATTCTGTGATTATGTTGACTTTGTGTTCAGGACCTGAGTATCTTCCCACCTTTCCTCATTTCCTAAAGCACTGCCAGTGCTCAGGTTGCTGCTATAGGCTGACATCACTTACCTCCCTCTAGACAGCAGGATGGCCTTCTGAGGTTGAGTCCAGTTCAGGAAGCCTCTTTTGCTCTCCTGTGGAGCCTTCTGCTCACCATTCAGACTCACATTCTGATTCCTCCTGCTCCTTGGGTGAGGAAATGCAGCACTGCAGGGTTTTGGGACACAAATGCAAGTGCTTGTGGTTGTAGAGTTTGTCCCAGCCCGTTTGTGCACGTGTCCCAGCCCAGAGCCTCCAGCTTCTGGGGCCAAAGCAGTCCCTGGTGTTCCTGGAGTCAGAAGGATCCTTCCTGTTTGGACAGGACCAGGCTGCCCATTTGATGCCTGTTGAGGGTAACTGGTGGAACCAGGGAAGCCAGCATCCATGTGAATTGCAAGAAGTGTCAACTGCTTCTGTGTCACTTCCCAGTGAAGCTCTGCTCTTCAAGTGACTGCACTGGGGAGTGCCTTTGGCCTTGATGCCACCCAATAGCTGCTGCTTGAGCTCCCTTTCAGTTTTGGGACAGAGTGATGCTCCCTGGGCTGTTCAGCACTTATTAGAGCATTCCTGCAAATCCTGTGGGCAGGAAGGGCTTTTTGAGTCTTACTGGAAATGTATTAGGATACTCATTGGAATTGCTCACACTATGAACACTTAATTCAGATAGAAATGTTGCTAATTAGAAGTTCTTTGAGATTTACAGTTCATCTGTGTATCCACTTTGTGCCTGGGTCCCTTCTCTGGAGGGGACTGTCAGGATCACACTTTAAGCCTGTGGTTGGAAGGGAAGTGGAGAAGTTTGGGGGTGTTTCACCTTAATGTACCCGTGTGTGGGATCTGTGGCAGTGGATTCTTAATAACCCCATTAAGATCTGCTGTTTATTACAAGCCTCTCTCATAGAACTAAAATACATTTTTTAAAGGCAGGATTTGTCCTCATACAATGAAAGTCACATTCTTCTATGAGGAAGAAGGTAAAAACATGGAAATAATGGAACAGAAATTACAGAAGAAGAAAAGTATTTTAAAACCATAATGCTCTGTAGAGCAGAGCTGGGGCAGAGTTCTGTATTGCATTGTTTACCTGCTGTAAGATTGCCACTGCTGCTGAGATTGCTGCCTACTTTTATAAGAAAAGGTACATAGTGTTCCATCTTGACAATGTTGAGTGTTTTTGAATATAAATACATAAAAACATTGAGAATTGCTGGTCACCTCAGTAAAGTAAAACTGCCAGGGAACTTTGAGTCCATCCAAGCCCACAACAAGGAGATACTTGTGCATGTGTGCTGCCCAGACATGCAGGAAGCTCTTGCCCTTCAGGACAGGGACAGGGCAGAACCATCTTCCTCTGTGAATGAGTTTCCATAATTTTAAAGGGTATTAATAGCTGCCTTACCCTATAGAAGTGTGCATAACTCAATTTCTAGAAAACTGATTATTGACATTCCCATCTCTGTCAGAGGTTATAGCAGATTTCCAATCCCTGATCCATTTGCTCTGTTGATGGTGGAGCAAGTGACAAGAGAAACAAAAATATCTTTCTTGCCTTGTTTATCTGACTATTGAATGATTTAATTGTGAGTCCAGAAGTGCATGAACTTCCTGCTTCAGCAAGAACATTGTCAGTCAGTCAGGTGAAGCTTTATATTCTGAGGAGGTTTTGTGCCTACCTGCAGACACACTGATCTAGACTGAGACTGCTTTGTTCTTCAAACCACTTATACTCTGCAATTCTGCTTTTTTGTTACTCAGTCTTCAAGAAGCCCTTCTGGGTCAGTGCATCTGTGCTGATACAGCTGCAGTTGTGTCTGTTAACTGGAAGGGTAGTAACAAAAGGAGGACTTGGCTTGGGAAACAATTCTTTGACTGGGATGAAAGCATCGCTTCCAACAAGATTTTCTTTGGCATGATCCCTGTATTTTTCTGCAGATTAGCTGAACTAATTGTTTCCTATTTGTGACCCAAGAATTGTTTCAGCAAAACCTCTCTGCTCTATGGATTTGTTCACAGGAGAAATGGAAGACTGAATTGCAGCTGCATGCAGTAGGAGCAGATGTTCATGGGTTTTCTTCATTCACCCCCTTATTCCTTTTATTGTTCTTTCTCTTGAAAGTCCAAGACAAACAGATTCAGCAATTCCTCTTTGTCTGACTTACTATAATCATTATCAAGTGACAGAGTCCCCACTTCCTCCATCAAATACCAGACATGGTGTTTTCTACTTGACCGTGTGTGCTTCATTCCCCAGAAGAAAAGCGAGCTCCAAAACCCGATGTGCAGGGACAAAACTTGCTGCTGGAGTAGGAAGAACTTGTGCAGGGAACTTTTTGTTGGTCTAAGAAAATTAGGATTTTGTAGGCTATGGAATTTCCTGGGGAATCCTTCTCAAAGTCAATAGAGTGGGCTACAAGTGGTGTATGCTGACACCTAAACCTGATTTTCTTTAAATGTGATACACAGGCTGTGGTTAGTAGTTTTGCAGGCAGCACTGAACTATTTCCTCTGTTACCTCCCCAGCATAATCCTAATGTTCCTATATTCTATTTAAAAGTATTTTTCATGGCTGGTTTTCCGTAGGTAGCTTGGAATTTGGTGAGCTTTCCTGTGGTAATCTGTTTTTCACAGTGCCTAATCAAAGTGATTGCTTGTTTGTCCATAAGATTGGTTCAGGCTGCAAATCACAGGGATTTTAGCACTTTTGCAGTCCCATATCTGTTCCTGCTAGGGGAGTCATTGCAGGCTGTGGATATGTTTAATTTTGAAAGCCAAGTTTCTACATTTGTCCAGGAAGGTAGGAAAGCTGCCTAATCTGTGTTGAATAATTGACATGTTAAAGAGGCTGTTTCTCTTCTGCACTGTTATGAGCTGTGCCTTAGACTGGAGATCTCTGTGGGTTTGCAGCTGTCAAGCAGAGCTCAGGCCTTGGTGCAGAAGTGTGTCCATAAAGAATGAATGCTGGAAGTAAAACATTGGATTTTAAAGCTGATAGAACCCAGTGTCACCCTGTGGTAACTCTAGATCTCTTCAGTATCCATAATGCAACCCAGATTTAGATGGCCCTTACTAGGAGAAAACTGTATACAGCTTGCCCTGGGAATTTTCTCTGTGGAAGGAATATCACTTGGAGAGAAAAAGGGCTAACTTGGGCTTGGAAAGTCAGCTCTGCCTTTTGCTGTAATACATGGAGACAGTCACAGAATTTCGACTGTCTTCTCCCATTGAACTTCTCTTTTTGTTAGGGACGAGGAACTAGGATTGATGTGTATAAAACCTGTAATATGAAAATTTGACCTATAGTATGAAAATATAATACTAAACAAGCTTGAATTCGAAGAATGGTAGAGTGGTGTGGGTTGGAAGGGACCTTAAAGAATTCCACCTCTGTTGGAATGATGGTCTCTCTAATAAACAGTATTTAGAATGACTCGTTATTTAAACAAAATCAGACTCTTGTTTGTGTAAGTGTTTTAACAGAGGAACCTCTCAATTACCTGGATGTTGTTTCAGCATTAGACACGTTCAAGAATGCTACAGGGAGTGGTGCACTAACCCTTGTAGCTCAGCGACCGCTTTTGTGCTGCTCAAATCCCAGTCCAAGATGCAGATCAGAGCTGCGGCTCACGGGCGCAACGCTGACCTCTCCGTTTCTCTCTCAGTCCCAGATGCAAACCCAAGTCCAGCAAGTGGGAATCGTCCCGACGCAGGCCATGGCCACGGGGCCCACGGCAGACCCCGAGAAGCGCAAACTGATCCAGCAGCAGCTGGTCTTGCTGCTCCACGCTCACAAGTGTCAGCGGCGCGAGCAGGCCAACGGCGAGGTGCGCGCCTGCGCCCTCCCGCACTGCCGCACCATGAAGAACGTCCTCAACCACATGACGCACTGCCAGGCCGGCAAGGCCTGCCAAGGTGAGCCCTGCTGCTCCCCCTGTCCCCAGCCCCGAGGGTCCCCTGTGCCTGGCACTCCTCACTGGCTCTGTGGTTAAACTGCTGCCAGTTGAGAAAACAGAATGCAACGTTTGCCCTCCTCAAGTAGGATAGTACCAGTATAGCTTTGCAAGCATCTTCTTCATCTCCTCTATTGATGCTTTGAGAGGCTCTCTGGAATAGATGCTAGGCAGTTTTAAAGGAATAAAGAAGATACTTACTAAAAAGGTTTTTAAAAGATATACTTTGGGCAGTACAAGAGTTTGGCTGTGGCTCTACTCAAGATGGACACTTGGTGACGAGTTTTCACACTTTTGTGAGTTTTGGTCTATTTACATATTGGGGTTAATTGTCCAATTACAGCTTCAGGTTATGAAGTCTTATCTTCGTAGTTTGCCCTCCTCAATTCACCATTGTTTATATTTTTGGGCCTGAAGCTGCAACGGTGTCCTTGGTTCTCAGGCTGGAAGAGGATTGTTTTGTCTGACTAAGCTGTGAGGAGAACTTGCTAACACTTTATATGAAGTTCAGAGTTATATACTAATACAGCATAGAATCTGAAAAATATGAAAGCTAAAACTGAAGGCATCAATATTAAGTGTGATATCCACCATGTCTTTGCCTTAAATTTTAGGACTAGTTTCCTTCATTTGCTAGTGAATCACAAAAAGATTTACTTGTTTGCTGTTTCAGTATTGCTTGTGAAGGAGAAAGAATAGAGTTACTCTAAAAAAATATTCAAAACCAGTTAAGAGTAGAATTGCTCTAAAAAATGAAATAATTCAAAACCAATTAACCAAGGAGTGACTCTTAATTTTTGCTTTCCCTTGCTGCAGTTGCTCATTGTGCATCTTCGAGACAAATCATCTCCCACTGGAAGAATTGTACTCGGCACGACTGTCCCGTGTGCCTTCCTCTGAAAAATGCCAGTGACAAAAGAAACCAACAACGTGAGTACTTCTCTTGCTGCTGTTACCATTAAAACTGTTCAACCAAAGTTGATCCTGTGTGCAATGAAGAAATAAACTCCTGACAGTGTCCCAACAATCTTATAGGAGGATAAATATACCAGTGAATTTCCATTTGTGGTCATTGAATGCAATTTATTACTTAAATACACAATAATTGGGAAAGTATGGGCTCAAGCACACATTCCTTTTAAAGGGTGTGACAACTTCTAACTGGTGTTTCCTTGTGAGGCAGGTCAATAGATCCCAGTTATGAAGCGGGTTTGGATGTAGGTAGGGCCTTGGGGAGGAGATAAGCTACTTGATTGTGTTTCTTGCTGCTAGAAACAACTTAAATCAACATGCTAATGATTTAAAGTAATCGAAAATGTTAGGAAAAAATAATTCTCTCATGTAAAAAGGTCTGGGTGTCTTAGATCATTAAGTGTATTTAACACTGGTATAGATTAGCTGCAGTTCTGCAAATCATGCCTGGTTTTTATAATAGCTGAGCTGTTACTGATCCTTGGGGCTGGTCCATTTGTAGTTTATTTCTTCTTCCTTCTTGCTCTGAAAAAGAAAATTCTGAACTTATGTTGGTAGGTTTGCTTCTCATCAAGTCCTTTGAAAAGATGCCAGGATGGAACATTTTACAGCATCGATGTAAAGTTCTAGAAGTTTTGAGTAATGTTATGCCTAAGTGTATTTAAATAAGGGTTAAGAAGTGGAAAATAGCTGCAGGACTTGCAAAGCTTGTACATTGGAATTGGATTGGAAGCACTCTGCTAATTTCCAGCTAAGCTGAGACTGCAATAGGGAGCACCAGTAAACCTTGGAGGATGGAGAATTGCTCCTGGATTAGGTGGGATTAAGGCAGGGGCAGAGTAGCTGCTAAAACTGCCAAAATTATCCATTGAGCATGTTCTCTTTATGGTTTAAGGAGGGGTTTTCCTCCTCCAAAACTGAAAAAATTACAACTGTAGAGCTACTTGGAGGTCAGGATTTTGTTTTCATTTTACCAAACTTCTCCTTGGTAAAGAGGATAAATCTTGTGCTTTGAAAGTAGTAATTTGTTGCAAATGATTACTAGTTTGGCCCTCAAAAAATGTGTTGAAAGCCTTGCTTTTTAATATGACATGGTCCATTTGTGCTTAACATCATTATTACACAGCTGTTATCAAAGTGCTAACAACATCTACCAGAACAGAATTGTATTTTTCAGTACAAGCTGCTGGAGAAAAGTAGTTTGTGCACTATTTATTTTGTTGCTCATACAGCTGATCGTAAGAGAACAAAAACTGGAACATCAACAATCCTTAAAAATAATTTTGCTATGGGATCAAATAGGATATTGTCTGACTGCAACAATTACAGTGGATAGGAATAGAATTTGTCTCTCTTGTTGCATATGGACAGAGATAAATATGAAATCTCCTTCTATTCAGTTAATCAATAATCCAGTGGTGCAGGGTTCTTTGTCCTGGGTTATGTCTCTGAGTCATACGTGTCACACCTCATGGTTTGTTGGGAGGTAAAAGAGGAGCACTAAAAGTACTTGTTTAGCTGTATTATAAAAGGTACCCCTTTTTGGGCATTCAGGAAGGTTTGTGAAATGATTTACATTGATATGTGCATTTTAAAATGTTGTGCTTGATCAGGTGGAGACTAACCAGCATTGGGTTGGTTTTCAACTGGAAGAAAGTGTTGTCTTTCTTAAGAATAAATCATAGTAGCTTCTACTAAATTGGGAGGAGGAGGGAGTCTGATTTGACAGAATACAGAGAACATTCAGAAAGGGAAAAAGGAATGAGAAGTGTAGTGATCCTCCTGCTATTGTCAGGCTGCCTTCCTTAAAGAGAGTCCATATCCCTCCTTCCTGTGCCCATCCCTGTTTTCCTGTTGTTATTTCAGTCCTGGTGTGGCCATGCTGGGCTTTCAAGAAGCTGCTTCAAAGGGTGCCCACCTTGTAGAACATTCTGCAGCTGAGCACTGCTGAGCCATTGCAATGTGGTGCCTCACTTCCATGCACAGTCATTTGTATGCTTTTGTAGCTTTCTGTTCCTACTCCTTGGGGATCTGCAAGTCCTGGAAAGCCCTGGGGTTTAGGTTATTGCCATGGAGCTGTTTCTGTACAGGTATTTTAGTGTTGGGATTTTTTGCAAAGAACATTGTGCCAGGTTTCCTTTGTATTGCCTTTTTATTTATTTTAAAGCACTCTTGAACTATATATTACTATAATGGTTGATAGTGACCTGACTTGTTAGCAGGACATATTGGGACAAATTTAAAATTCTTTCTGTTCCACATGGTTCTTACTGTGTGTCCATGTATCTCTGAGGGGATAGGGGAAACTGGAAAATAAATATTATTTTGTACATGGTAAAACATTAAGCTTTTCTTTTGAATAAGCAGGTGAATCCTGTTTTGAAGTAATGGCTTGAAATTTGGTTGAAATACTGTGGGGTTGAAGGCTTGTTTTTGTTAGGAAGTACTTCTTGTTCCCTGCTGGGCCCAACACCATACAGTTACAAACTTTTGCAAACAGTTGTTGATATATTTCCTAGTTCTGTAGCTGTGTCAGTTATTTTTTTTGAAGATTCATCTTGTCATGCACATGCTTGAGCTCCTTAATTCTTCCATTCCTGGCCTGGGCAGGTGTGCTGTGCCACAGCTCCTGGATCTGCTCCCATTTGTAATGTCCTGGGCCATCCCTGTACAGAGCTTGGTGTGCATCATTCCAGGGGCAGGGGACACTGGAAAACCCCTGGGATGCACACCCAGATGAGGGAGACTGGAAAGTGGAGTTGTGAACTTGGAGCTGGTCTCCTCTGCAACTTTCCTTGTAGCAAAATTTTAAATAAAATGCAGTAAGGAGAAAACCAGATTGAGAAAGATTAAACTTGAGATAACTAATCTTAACCTAAAAGTGTGATTTTAGAGAAGATGGAGACAGAAATTCTGGTGCATGTGAAGTCAGGGATGAAAGAGCAGGAATCTGATGAAGGAAATGGAAGTAGGGACCATGACCTAGCTGGCTGACGTAGCAGGTTATTGAGTACAGGCAGAAAATGGAGGAGAACCTGGATGTGGAGCATTTGGGAACCAATCCTTTGCAGAGAAGGAAGGAGTGAGTGCATCCATGCACAGGGAAATGTGTCCAGGAGGAGGAGGCAGCAGCTTCTTCAGTGGAGTCTTTTTCCTGTGAAAACAAAATGAAATCCAGCTTGTTCAGGTCTTACTGCCAGTGACTGTAAGATCTACAAACAAAACATGTCTCTTGTTTTTTCAATTGCTGGAAATCATATAATGGTGACCCATCAGTTATCCCGTGGAGCCACATGATGGGTGATAGTCCATGGATTAAGGAGTTCCACTGACAGACTGATCCAATGCTCTACTGAAGGCTTATGGTTTAATGCTTAACTTAAATAAAAATCAAAATGACACTGGCAGTGAAGTTTAAAACTGACACTTCCTGCTTCAAGTTCCTTGTAAAATCTTTACCCCACAATTTGATTCAAGGGTGCATCCTTTAATTAAACTATTGTGTGCATTTACCTCTGTGTACCTGCCTAATTCTGAGTGCAGACAGCCTTGTGCTGAGGTCAGTCAAGGGAACCAGCACAAATTTTGCTCCAGCCACTTCGAGATGAGCAGAGTGAGGAGTTGCAGGACAGAACGAGTCTCAATTAAAGAATTCGGAAGCAAAATCAAACATTTAAACCAGTGTGGCTAAATTTAAATCAGTTCTTAGCTTGTTGTCTGAAGTGATGAGACAGAGTTGCTGAAGGATTTTGGTTTAACACTTGCCAGCTGTTCTAACAGACAATTCTGTTTCAAATGCTACTTTCTTTTTGCATGTTAATTGTTAGTATTACCATCTTTCTAGCTTATTGATCTAATCCTTAGAGTTTAGGAATTTAAAATTCTCAGAAATGGTTTAACATGCTCACTGGAGTGGCCAGGTTAGAGAAGTGCTGGGCATTCATACTTAAAATAGCATTAGGGATCTGTGTTTAAAATAAATTTTAATTAGCTGGAGGGGTTCCCCTTCAGAAGACATGAGTGCAGTGTCATTAAACAGCATTACTTGAGAGAGGAATCCTGGAGCTGAGCTGCTGTTTCGATGGTTTTGATGCCTTCTGGGGCATTGGGATGTCACCAGGGCTGCTCGGGAAGTTCTGAGGCTGCTTAACTTGTGCTTGTTTGAACCTTCCCTCCTCAGGTACATAAACACAAGTGACACTGGGACACCCAGAGCCAGTTGTCTTTCCAGCATTTTGAATGTGAATTACAGAGCTCACTTCACACTTGTAACTTCTGTCATGGGCTCCTCAATGTCTGAAGCATCAGTTAAGAAAAGTAAATTGCAGTAGACACTGCTTCATGTAGCAGTGGCCTAATGTGTTTGTTCCAGGGCTGGTTTTATTTTAGTTGACTTTATTTCCTGCAGTATCTGCCACGGAAGAAACAGCATTTGCACTTGGGTCTCTCCAGAGTGGAAATTTAATACTCTCTGCCTCCATCTTTTTGTTTGACAGATAATGTCATGCCTTCATATAAAACCAGTGAACAGACAGACAGAAAAACTCCTTCAAAAACAGATTCCTGATCTTGGGAAATACTCAGATCAGGATCCTATTGAGTTGTGAAGTGTAGAAAAGCTGAGGCCAAATAGTCTGAAGCTGTTCTAACACAAGGGCCAAACTTGTGCTTTGTAGTGATTGATGCTGCTGCCAAAGCTCAGCCCAGAGCCGTGGGCTGGAGGTGCTGGACTTGTCCAAGTGAGCTTCAAGCCAAGCTTGCAGTCTCAGACAGTGTTTTTTCCCCAGGAGAACGTGAGGGATGGTAGAAGGCTGGGCTCTCCTCAGTGGGGTGGCCAGAAGCCTTTCCCTGGTTCCCAAACGTTGGCATTACCTGTGGATGTTCTGCCATCTCCACACTTCCAGCACTGAAAGCAGATATGGGGGGGGGTTGTCCTGTTTTTTTCTGGTGGAATATCATCATCTAACAAGCTGGAATTCTTGTTAGCTCCTGAATCAATCTGTGCTGTCACAACAGCCTCTGAAGCCTTTTGAATTCCAGGGTGCCACAACTTTTGTGCTATTTAACCTTCCTATTCCTTGCTTGCAGTAGTGTAAAAGCATCTTTCTCCTAGATTGTGTGATTCCAGAGTACTACATGCACGTCCAATGAGGAATTCATATAGTTGCTCTTTATTATGTCTTTTTTTTTTTTAATTAAGCTGATAGGATCTTAATCAGCTTCTGTCTTTGTTTTTAAATTCTCTTGGAAGTGATCAGTGAGTTCAAAAGTTGTTGTGTGTCCACAGAGTGTAAGTATACATAAGCCTTAATTTCCATGGTAATCCCAGCATTTAAAATACTGTGGATTGTCCTTTGGGGGAAAAAAGGATGTTTTTTTGTAGGGTTGCTTATTCAGGAGAGGGAGATATCTGAGTATATTTATTTGTAGTTCTTTGGCAAATGAGATCAAATTGATTTCTCATCTGGAGAGGGAAAAGTCTGGACTCTGCAATGTGTGTGTTTTCTCTTGGGTGGAAGCTGGAAGCTGGTGTATTTCTTTCAGTGATTCAGTTTCCATAGTGGGTAAGGGTTTAAGAAAGCCTGGCTAATGCTGTTAATGTCTCAGAAGGCTTGTTTTCATGACTCTTTTTTATCTAACCACGTGCCCCTACTAATATTTCAATAAAACAGTTATTGTTGCCTATATTAAGAGCCATTACTGTTGCTAAGTTTAGTTCACAGATTTGTAATGCACATTACGTATTTAATTACTTGAGGGGGAAAATGTGAAGGAAGTGTTGCTTCTACCAGAATCCTGATTATCAAAATGCAGTGTCTCTGTGCTGAAGGTTGTACTCCATGGGTCATTCACAAGGGAACATGGTATTACTTAGAATGGCAGTTAAAATGACAACCAGAAAGCATAATTTTACTCTCTTCTGCATTAAGTAAATACTGCTTTTCCCTGTTGTTTCCATTTCCTGTCTACAATGAAAATGACTCTTCCATGCATCTGTATGGTGGGAGAGGTTGGTTGGTTATGGTAGCCATATAGGTTAATGAATACCTAAACATCATCTAAATTATTTACCAGGGTTCAACCCCTTTCTGACTCTCTAACTTATTTTAGATTTTGCCAGTAGAATCTGAGACTCATCAGGGTTTTTCATATCTCTGAGTAACGTGGGGTTTAAGGTAATTTGGCCTTCAGAGGATTCATCTGGTGACTGCTCGCAATGAAAATTTCTACCAACAGATCTTCAGTATTACCTTTGTGTCCAAGGACACAGTGTTTCTGCTGAACTCAGGATCTCTGTTCTGGAGCCAAATATTTTGACCTAAAATGGGATTGATGGGAAAGAGGGAAGTAGAGGAATTAAATTTTTTCCCCCCTTAGTTTACTGTCCCCAAGCATGAAAATCCTATTTAGCCTTATAGAGGAGCCTGTACTATATATCTATTACAAGTAATGATGGGCTTATCTGCCTGAAATTTACAGCACTTCTCTTTAGACTGCATGGATTAATAGCCAGGGTGGGTTCTGTCCTGTAGAATCAAAGGCTGAGTTTTCCCACTTGGCATCTTGGGTGTTGTTCTGTCCTCCGGCAGAAAAATATCTGTACCATAGAATATGTGCATGTTCTGGTGACTCTTGGCATGACTGGTTTTACTCCTTATCCTCATGGAGTTTTAATTTTCTCTTATCCTTTCTCTTTTCTGTAGCCCTTTTAGGGTCTCCAGCTGGTGGGATCCAGAATTCCATCGGTTCTGTTGGCACGGGCCAGCAGAACACTCCTTCACTAAGTAATCCCAATCCAATTGACCCCAGCTCCATGCAACGAGCCTACGCTGCCCTGGGGCTGCCATATGGCAACCAGCCCCAAACACAGCTGCAGCCCCAGGTCCAAGGCCAGCAGCCAGCACAGCCTCAGGCTCACCAGCAAATGAGGACCATTAATGCACTGGGTAGGTGGAGAAAAGACCAAGGAAAAAAAAAAAAAAAAGAAAAGTTAAAATAACTGATGTTTAAATTTTAGGATAGTCTGGTATTTTGTTTGGTCAGAGTAGTGACTGTTGGTGTTGTTTAGTAGGTTAAGAATGCACTATTTATATCCACTGCCATTCATTTATGTTTGAACATTAAAAAGTTTTGAATGTGCTTTTGCCAAATAGCAGGAGTTTTAGTTTCTTATAAAATACAGCCCATAGCTCGTTCTCTGAGGTGATGAGATAGAATTTCTGAAGGAGTTTCGTTTAACAATTGTCCCCTGTTCTAACAGACAATTCTGTCTCAAACACTATTTTTTTACGTCTTAATTGCTAGTACTACCTTCTTTATAGCTTATTGATCTAATCTTAAGAGTTTGAGTTTAAAATTTTAATAGACTCATTTTTGTAGTTCAGACTGAAAGTAACTTGGTTCCATAAATAGCCACGTATGTGCAGCACAGCAGGTATTGTTACAAAAATACTTAACCTGATAAATTGCTTCTTTCTTTAGCCAGATGGGTCAGTAAAGTGCAGTTTTGTCATATTATTGTCAGAATTTTGAACTTTGTACCAATGATGTTTAATTTTGTCCCAAAGGAGCCAACCAGATGAACCTTCCTGCAGGAGGAATAACAACAGACCAGCAACCGGGTCTAATTTCTGAAACTGCTCTTCCAACATCCCTTGGGACAAACAAGTAAGGCACATATTTTCATTCTTGCTCAATTAAACATTTATTTGCATGCTTATGAAGGTAAATAAAGAGCATGCTTTAAAAACTGATTGTATTGGCCTGGAGATGGTTGGTCACATGTACAGCTCTGCTCTCTTTCCTGTTTCAGTTCCAGAGCTGCCACTTTGTGCCTCCTGAGAGCCCCACAATATTTACTGCTTTTAAATGAAGTCCCAAAGGAAGAATATTGTGTATTTTTAAGTTCAGAGTTGTGATTCTTTACCATTCACACTGTGAATGTGCCTTGTAAACTCCTGAGCTTTGCTGCTTCAGGGGTTGCAGTTTGTTGATGCCTTCACTTAAGAGAATGTTTGATGCAATAGCTAAAAGCGATGAAAGCAACAACTCAAAAATTACTTCAGACATCAAACCTGTAACAAAACTCTGCATTCTGCTACTCTAACAGTCCCTTTTTTTAAATTTTATTTTAGCCCACTAATGAATGATGGCACAAACTCTGGCAATGTTGGAAACCTCAGCTCAATGCCAACGGCTGCACCTCCTTCGAGTACCGGGGTAAGGAAAGCATGGCATGAACATGTCACTCAGGACCTGCGCAATCATTTAGTGCATAAACTGTAAGTATTCACCAAGGCTGCCTTTTTCCTCAATGTTTTTAAAGAATTTCAATGTAGTAGTTCTGCTGTTAAGCTGAAAAGAAAGTTATCTGTAGTGGTTCTCAGGTGCTGGGCCACTCAGAATAAGTTGTTACCTTTAATCCTCCTCTTTGGTTCATTCTTTGTGCTCAATAAGGAGTGGGCATGGAATTAGTTTCTATTGCTAGTAAATCGGCTCTGCTGTGGTGAACAGTTATTTAGACTCCAGACTGTTAAGCCTCACTTTATTTTCATCATTTGATTTGTTTTAGTCCTGTGAGAAATAGTAAAATACTATTTTTTAACCATTTTGATATGCTTTTACGTATCTGGTGTGTAAGGGAACATCCAGGGTGATTATCATAAAGCTGTATTGATTTGGGTTGGTTTTTTTCTGAAGATCTTTTTCTATTATTCTTCCTCTGTCCTTGCAGTGTCCAAGCCATCTTCCCCACTCCTGATCCAGCAGCACTGAAGGATCGCCGCATGGAGAACTTGGTGGCTTATGCCAGGAAAGTGGAAGGAGATATGTATGAATCTGCTAATAGTAGGGTATGTTGCCTCAGTCCATCATGTGAAAGAACAGTAGCATCACAAATCTTGGAAGTGTAAAGAAAACCATATAGACAATCATTTCACTGCCCTCTTCATGAGGAATGTCGTGTTTTCAGTCTGTGACAGTGTTTGTGTAGTCCCAAGCCCTGTGATTCCTGTCACTCCAAGCTAATTCACCCCTCAGCTCTAGACACCAGCCCATCCACCCCTACCTGCATCCTCTTGGAGGTGCCATTGACGTGCAAGAAGTTTGGAGCACAGCTTGCAGTTCTTGATGCTTCCCTTACTGACTTCCTCCCTTTTTGGAAGTCTGTGCAAGCAGTAGTTTTAACATTTTCTTTGTGCCTCTTTACTTCTGGAGGCTTTCTCTAGGACCCAGTGCTGTTCCACTGCTTACCTTCCACCTGTACTGGTGGAATTAATTCTCCTCTACTCTGCAGCACCAGGAGTAGTTGCACTAAGACATAAGAAATCAGTTTGTCTGCTTTGTGGATGGGAAAAAAACCCAGAAATCTTGTAGTAGTTCATGATTTTTGCTCTGTCTGCACAGAGATGTCAGTTCAAATCTCTCTTACTTAAAGGGAGCAAACCCCTGTTGATTGACAGGCTGAGGATATGACATGGTGGTAATTCTACCCTAAAGGAACCACTCCCTGAAAGTTTTCATTGGGAAAAGACAACAATATTGGTGCCAGTAGTAACAGCCAGCAAGATCCTACCTGATCAGAAACTTGAGATCCTTTCTTAAGCAAGGGAGGAGCATGTAAAGAGAGTAGTTAGTGGCATTTCAGGTGATAATCAGATGATCCAGTCAGACACTTCTGCCCTCTCAGCCCACCTGCCAGAAGAGCTGGAGATGGAAATGCAGGTTTTGTTTCCTAGAGGTAAATAGGCAGTGGCCATACTTACAGTGCTGCTGTGTCAGTGTTGGTCAGTAACCACATTGTATCCTCCTTGTAGCTACCAAGAGGTTGTTTACAAGGGTGTGCTCAGCCCTGGTTACCCTGGCAGCTTTACAGACCAATTTTAGATAGAAGGAGGATTTCATGGTCACACTTGGATGTCTGAATACCTTCAGTAAGGATGAGCATGGCAAACTCCTGATTGTAAAAATTAAATGATTTGACAGAAAAATGCCCAGAAGTATCTTCTCCTCACCCCTCAGAACAGCTGTCAGAGCCTCATGGCCAGAAGTTTCTGTTATTGGAATTTATCTAATGTATTTGGCTCCAAGCAGCAAACTTGGAAGAAGGGAGTAATTCAGAATGTGTTAATGATGCCATGAGGAATTACATCCTTCTTTTTGAGGAGCTTCCTTTCTACTTTGACACTGAAAAACATATTAGTAAGAGACATCATTGTAAGGAGTTTAATACTGTTCTAGCATAGTGTGCTCCTTGTGAACACAACCTTTGCAGGAATCTTTGCAGTGGGAAAGCAGCACAATTTTAATTTACAAACAGGAACTTACAACTGAAGTGGCTTGAGCAGAAGGGGAGGGGCTGTAAAGCTTTTAAACTGGTCAGCAGTAAGTGTCTGCACTGATTTTTGAGAAACTCTGAGAAGTGACCTGAAAAACAAAGCTTTGTATTGCAGGACTGGACTTCCTTAAAAAGGCTGCTGAGGAATCCATATCTCATATTAAACTTTTGGAAATTAATTCACTCCGGCTGTAATAACAAAATCTGGTTTTGATGAATATTGAATAAAAACAAAACTATTGTGGGCAAGCATCACTCAACCTGTGCTCTGTGTAACCCTGGGTTCTAAGAGCATGGTGACCCCACAAAACAAATGTATTCTTGAGGATTTGTGGGGGTTTTTTTGCCTTTAACAGGTGCATAATCTCATGCACTTGGCAGATGTGTGTCCAGCAATTCCTCACAAGCAAAATTGTCTACATGGTGTGCACTGTGACTGTCTTATTGGATCTGTTGTCAGTGTGGGTTGAGTAAAATGGATTTTTCATCTTGTACAGATGTAGTGTTTACTTGTCTCTGCCTGTGGACTATTTTTCACTGAATTTTCTCCATTCCTTTGAGGTTTTGTCTGGTTTTGTTTATCCCTTGCCAAGATTGTTGATAGACTCTTTAGGAAAAGAGCGATTCCTTTCTTTATGTAAAAATTGTTCTGTCTTTAACATCTGTCTCCTGAAAGTTTATTCAGTTAACAATGTGCTGGGAATATGTTTTTCTTTTGTCTGTGGATTAGTAGAAATGTTTATTATGAAAATAACATTTAAAAGTCATTAGCACTTAGAAACTAAATCACAGCTTCCTGAGTTTTGCTGAAGCAAGAGAACCTCCAGCCTTCTCCTTTGTCTGCTAATTTACTCAGAGTAGGTATGCAGGGTAGCCATAAAGCAAGTGTGATTTCTGAAAGCTTTTTTTTCCCATTTCTGCATTAAAGTAGAAAAGGCTGTCTTAATTTACAGGATTCTGAAAGTAAATACTTCTTTTTCAATTAGACAGGTGTATACATTAAAAAAACAACAAAAACCCAACCCAAAACCCAGCTGATGGTATTCAGGTAGACTGAATGAGTTTTGCTGCTGCTGATTACTCTTTGTTTTTCCCTTTTAGGATGAATACTATCATTTATTAGCAGAGAAGATCTACAAGATACAAAAGGAGCTAGAAGAGAAGCGGAGGTCTCGTCTCCATAAACAAGGGATGCTGGGGAACCAAGCAGCCTTACAGACCCCTGGGCCCCAGCCCCCAGGGATTTCCCAGGTGGCTGCTGCCATGGGCCAGGCACAGCCCGTCAGGCCACCCAGTAAGTGCTGCTGGAGCTGCCTCTGCTTCTCAGGAGTCTTTGGGACTCAAGTTAATCCTGAGGTTGTATTTAAAACTGGTTTTGCTGACTGTTCTTGTGTTGTGTTGCAGATGGGCCGATGTCCATGCCAACCGTGCCTATCAGTCGTATGCAGGTTTCTCAAGGTATCTCTTTTCCTCTCTAATTGCAATTTGTGGGTTCAAAATAATTGTTGGGGGGGGAAAGCTGATCTTATGTTGGGGTTTTTAGGTGTTGGGAGGGAGGAACTGGTGGGGCTGCCTTTTTTTCAGCACCATTCTTTGGCGTTGCTCTGTGTGTCAGTGCAGTGTTAACAATATGGATCCAGCACTTTGCTGGGGATTGGGAATTAATTCAGTGCTTCCAAAGAGAGGCCAGCTCAAGCAAGAATACTGTGCATAATCTCATTTAAAACACTGTAAAGGGGGAAGGATGTTGGCATGTTTTTCTTCAGTTAATTAGCCAAAAATACACCTGTAGCTGGAAACACAGCACATTAGTCCTAAAATCTGTGTAACTAATGATAGCCTTTCTTGGTTTCTGATGGAAAGTGCAGCTAAAAAAGCCTTGGAGCTTGTTCACAGCACTTGTCATTACTCACTGAGGCTGCTGTGAGCTCATGGGTGGTTTTTTTCCAAAAAACAAACCCATGGCTTTTAGGTGCTTCAGCTTCCTTCAAAAATGTGTCCTCAGCTATTTTATGTCTTGGTTCAGAGTTAGAACTAAGTCAAAATTAGTGTTGAAATGTCCTTGGGAAATTAAATACTTTTAAAATTAATTTAAATAGGAGAACAAGTTGGTAACAAGTATAGCTCCATAATTACAGCTTTAGACAAGTTTTTCGGAGGGATTCGATGTTTTGTATGAAAAGCACAACCCCTGTTAAAGTGTTTTGCTAGCTTTTGTCCTGATTTGAGGCTTGGAGTTGCCTTCATACATCCCATGTGTATTTTTATCATATTTACTTCAACCATTTCAGTGAGCCCTGAATAAGACATTGCTGTTTCAAAGCAAATGCCTGATTTTAAGAAACCATCCTAAGGTATTATTTATAAATAGCATCCTGTCTGTGCAGATCATCCAGCATCTTCTGCAGATCATCTACTCTTCATCTTTTGCATTTAATTTTAATTTTTTAAGACACCAAAAATTGTATTTCACCCTGACTAGTATTGTTCTAAACACATCTTGCATCCTGATTTGTCTGTTAAGTCAAGTAACTAAAAGATAAAGAGCAGGGCAGTCGAATTGCAGTCAAAATAACTGTTCATTTTACAGTAGAATATAGATCCATAAATTCTGCTGACTTGTTCCTAATGAGTTGTTTTGGGGGTGTGCATTTGCAGGAATGAATCAGTTTAACCCCATGTCCATAGGGAATGTACAGATGCCTCAAGCGCCGCTGGGACCGCGGGCGGCGTCTCCGATGAACCACCCGGTGCAGATGAACAACATGGGCGCCGTGCCCGCGGTTCGTACCCACCCCCCTGGCACCCTGCTCAGCACAGCCCCAGCCCACCCCACACCCCATCCAGCCCCTCTGGAAAGGCCAAGCCACAACAAATTGTGGGAAAGTTTCATCGAGTCTGACGGGCTTTTATCGAGGCGTTTGTTTGCAATGTTTGCGTGTTCCAAAAACGCCAAGCAGACCTTTAGAGGGGCACGTGCCACAGGTGCAGTAATCCCCAAATCTGTGGAAAAGTATCTACTGTCTTTGCAGTATAGAAACCTTCTTTGTTCCTACATGAGAATATGTTTTTATTTTTTAGAAAAACAAGAATATTTTTAGTTTCCCTGGATTCTCTCTTTCACCCCAGAGAACAAAACAGAGTTAACACTCTGAATATTACCTGTTCAAAATAATAATGCTGTGGAACAAATGCTGAAGTTAGAGGCATATGCCCACTTCCAGTTAGTGTAATTAAGCCAGTTTCCCTTTTATTTTTTTGTCCTATCTTTTGATTGATTTCACTGTATTTTCCTTTGTCCTGCTCCATAGTGCTAAATGGTAATTAGTTGATCTGGGTGTTAATTTTCAGATGGCAATGTCTCCTTCCCGAATGCCTCAGCCACAGAACATGATGGGAGCTCATTCCAACAACATGATGGGTCAGGCTCCTACCCAGAACCAATTCCTGCCCCAAAACCAGTTCCCAGCATCCACTGGAGCTATGAATGTGAACAATGTGGGCATGGGTCAGTCAACAGCCCAGGCCGGGGTGGCACAGGTGAGATGGATTCTCTAAGATTTGTTTGCTCTTAATTATTTTGTTTTGATTTCTTTACTTTACTTACATTTGTTTATTAGTATTTCTGTATCCATTGTTTGATGTAGTCACCCCAACTTTGGGGGATCCTGGGTTACATCTGCCTTCTTCAGCAGCTCTTACATAACTTCTCGACATCTGTTAATGGGGGCGCAACGCCCTGCAATTCCTGATTTAAATCCCTTCAAAATGCCTGCTGACGAGATTTTAAGGGGAAATATCAGAAATCAGTTTATGGGATGCCTATGAACATATGTTTTGTCTCTGTGTGGACCGGAGGAGCTAACTTTAAATCTGGGATTATAATGAAGTGGTTGGGCAAGATCTTCTAAAATTTGTTTTAACTTCTTTGCTTCTGGAGAGAAAATTGTTGGGTTTTTCCTGTAACATTTTTCTGTTGCAGTAGTGGTCAGTGAAGTAGCAGCTGTGCTTATGATGCCAAAGTATCTGCTTTTCCAGAGGGAAAGGCTTGTTTAACTCAGAGCCCAAGTAATTTAGGCTAGTTAAAACCTCCAGAGTTCTGAGAGATTACTTAGATCAGGTTATGAAGGGCTCTGTCGAGTCAAGTTTGGAATATGTTCAGGTTGGAGTATCTACAGTTTCATGGGCCCTGGCTCAGTTGTTTGACTGCCTTTGTGGTGAACATTTTTCTCCCAATGCACTTAGTTCCATAAAACTGCCTCTGTAAAGACAATATAGAAGTGTGTTTTAAATTTGAAACCTCATCTGCAGGAAATTAACTGATTTGTATTTCTAAGAATAACAGTTACATTTGAGGATGGAGTATTCTTTTTCATCACCAGTTATCTGATGCAATCTTCAGTAAAATGTATCACTTAAAGGTTTAAGTACATCCAGAGTACTTTATTGTTACTGCTCTGAAAAACAAATCCCAGGTTTTCTGAAGCATCTTGAGCATTTTAATTAGAGTTAAAAAGAAAACAAAAAGACTCTTCTTAAGTCTTGCTCTGTGCTGCAGCAGAGCTGTTAAATGTGTCAACCTGCCCTCTAAAGCAGAGCTGCCTCAGAGTCCTGGCCTAAAAATGGGTATTTGCTCAAAACCATTTTGTGTCAAAGCCTGACCTCTGCCCAGCTAATGGCACGATTTAGAGGCTGCCTGTGGGTTTCTGTGTTACTGGGATTGTGAGGATTCCCTCTGTATGCCAGTGGAATTAATGCAGGATGTGCGTGGCATAACTCGATCTGGGAGAAAGGTCCTGGAGAGCTGATGGCAGCGATGACAGAAATGGGAGCAGTCACTCGCAGCAGCATTACTTGTGGCTGATCTGCTTGCACTGACAGTATCCTGTCAGAGAAGGCTTCGGGGCTGTGATTGGGAGGATAAGTGTGATTCCAGGCTCTGTAAGACTCTCTCTCTCTCTCTCCCTAGCAGGGGCAGGTTCCCAGTGCCGCTCTTCCCAACTCCATGAACATGCTGGGGCCGCAGAGCGGGCAGCTGCCGTGTCCCCCGGTGACCCAGCCCCCCCTGCACCAGACCACACCTCCCGTGTCCAGTGCTGCGGGGATGCCACCAATGCAGCAGCACCAAACCCCCCCGGGAATGACTCCTCCCCAGCCAGCAGCACCCACCCAGCCATCGACACCGGTCTCGTCCTCGGGACAAACTCCGACCCCGACGCCGGGCTCTGTGCCCACGGCCACGCAGACCCAGAGCACCCCCACGGGGCAGACTGCAGCCCAGGCCCAGGTGACACCGCAGCCACAGACCCCTGCCCAGCCCCAGTCTGTGCCAACCCCACAGCCAGCCCAGCAGCAGCCAACATCTGTGCAGGCACAGCCACCTGGCACTCCAGTAAGTACCAGCCAGTCCCCTCTGCCTTGTGTCATCCCACGAGTGTCCCTGTCTGTAGCACCATGTCCTGAATGTATAGAGCCCGTAGCTGTCCATAGCAGCTTCTGCTTTAGACCAGGGGGTTGGTTAGAGATGTGTAAAATGTGTGTGTTCAGATGTTGTCAGCCTTGTGTGAAGGAGGGGGGGTTGAATGGCTGAACTGCTCAAAGTAAAATTGGCAGCAGTGTGCAGAAAGATGAGGTGTAACAGGCCTAATACTCTATTTGGCCGTAATCAGAGTCTTTTCTGATCCTGAGATTTGCATAGTTGTTTTTTTTCCTTTTAAGATACAGCCAGGGCAAATGCACGTTTCAAGGAATGTACAGTGTTTTACTGGGCAGGTGTTTTCTCTGTAAAAGAAGCCTCTTTGGGGCAGAATTCTTCCCCGGCTTCTCCTCTGTAAAGCAGAGTTATTAAATGTGTAATATCAAAACTTGGCTACAGTGACCTGTATCCATGTTCTGCACTGTTGTAGAATATCATCTCATGTCTCTTTTGTGCTGTTCATTTTTAGTAAAGGAAAATATTTCTATATATGCAGTGTCTTTCTTTTGTACTGTTTTTACAACAGCTATCCCAGGCAGCAGCTAGTATTGATAACAGGGTCCCCACCCCTGCCTCAGTTGCTAGTGCTGATACGAATTCCCAGCAACTAGGACCAGATGCACCAATGCTAGAAAGCAAATCAGAAGTTAAAACTGAAGAAACTGAGCCAGAGACTAGTGAGACACAAGTGGAAGCTAAGACTGAGGTAAATGAGATTCTCTACAGCTTAACTGAAAGCAGTGATAGATATAAAAGCACTTAATGATGTGTCTGACTCGGTGAGCTAAGGGGCGAGAGGAGGGTCGTTACTGCAAAGTAACTCCTGAGGAAAGCCATGGATGCAAAGTGCTTCAACAGTCTCAGACTAATGTTTTGGTGGCTGAAGTTGGAGTTGTAGATGTAACAGCACCTCTCGTTGCGTCCTTTCTTAAGGTGGAGGAGGATTTACAAGGATCTTCACAAATAAAAGAGGAAACAGATGGGACAGAACTGAAGCAGGAGCCAATGGAAATTGAGGAAAAGAAGCCTGAAATGAAAGCAGAGGCTAAAGAGGAAGAGGAGAGTGCCACTTCACAATCCACATCACCATCTCAGCCCCGCAAGAAAAGTACGTGTGTGAAAACTGAGTTCCCTTGTGTGCTCTGCTTTCACTAACATTTGTTTTCCACGGTCTCAGCTCCTGCTGGGAGCTCTGTTTTGCACTTGTGTTCCCAGCACGTGGAGCTCTGGGAGATCAATAGTCTGTGACTTAATTTTAAAAGTAGGATTCCTGTAATGTTACATGAATCAGGTGAGAAAAGCAAGTCACTGTGCCCTTGATCTCAGCAGTGCCTGCCCAGAAGGACCAAGACAGTAAGGCAGTGATTGCTGGAGGAATTAAATACATAAATCACTCCCTGTACATCTTGGTGCTCTTTGAGGAGAGCTCAGTGTAGACAGGAGTGCTTTCAGTAACCAAGGATATCCATTGCTTTTCTTCTCCTCTTAAGAGGCTGCACTCATCACCTTTATCCTGAGTTTTGTCAGTCACTTTCCTGAGAATCAGGCACTTGAACTCTCCTGAACCTGTGTTCCTCCTAGGCTGGACTGCTGCTGCAAGAGGCTTAACATTTATTTTAGAGTCCTGTGTTTTCAGGACTTGAAAGTTTTCAGTGTAGTGTTCATTTGCTCAGCAGTCTCTTAAATTAAGCTGCAGTGTCAGCACAGATTGAGGTGTGACTGCATCTGTACTCAAGGAAACTTCATGGTGTTGTAGGTCATATAAATGTTTGAGTGCCTTGTGTTAGTAAGAAATAAATAAGATTATTAAAGCAGAAATATAAAGCAGTGCGGGCTTTGTGGCAGGCTACAAGATAAGTTTTTGGACTCAAAAGCCTTAGCAGTTTTGAGACATCTGTCTTTTGGCATGTGCTGTATTGAGGTGATGTTTTCTGTGATTAGTTTTTAGCTTTCAACCGAAGGGAAGCTTTCAACATGCTGCAAATGTCTAAAAAATCTACATCTCCTTGATGTGCTTTGGGTTGCATTTGGTTACTAACCATAACCTTTTTGTAATAAATTGCTCTAAAACACATTTTCCTGCAGATTGATGTTTTCAGCTGGCAGCAGAGGGGGCACCCAAATGAGAGCGCACTGCAGAACCAACTGGCAGAGCCTTTTCCAACCCAAATGTAACACAGGGAGTGGAAAGCTTGTTAGCATTTCTGAGCCAGTGATATTCCCAGTGGAAGGAATCACTGCTGCCTGGTAGGAATGTGCTTGCACAGAGAAGGTTCTTGCAGAGTCAGTTCAGGCTGGGTCACCACGTATTCCAATTCCTCCCTCGGTGACACAATTTTATCTTGGAGGTTTTGTCACCCAGTGACTGTGTAGTGCAAAGCACGTGCAGTGTGGGCAGGTACAACTGCAGACAGGAGTTTAAATGGTGACATTTTCTCACCAAGGAGTTTGTTCAGTGTTAATTGAGCATTGGTATTAAAATGCTGAATAAACCAAGAGGTATTGGAAAGTAATTACTGCCAAGTGTGCTGAATGGATAGGTGGTATTTTAAAACTAGTGAAGAGGCTGATCAGGAGTTTTGCATGGGTTGCAAAGTATTGGGAATTCTTCCTCCTTCCCATGCGGGCAGATTCCTGAGGGCCATCCCACAGTAAGCTGGGACATAGCAGGCACTAAGGGGAAGTGCCATGGACTGTGTGCTATAACTTAGCAAGCAGAGCCTTATTTTGCCTTTTTTTGCAAATCTTATGTGAGCAAGAAAGGGAGATTGTGGTTCCTTGCTTTGCAGTCTCAGAAAATCCACTGTAATATTCATTTGGGCAGCTCCTGTCTCCTTGTAGGTGGCAGCTTTAGTTTGATTTTAAAGATGAGTTTTACTGGTTTCTTCACTTCTTTGTAAGACATAATGGAAAACTTGCAAGAGCTTGGGTTTGAGGCGTATTTGTACGTGTTGTCCTTGTAATTTTGAAAATGTCTTATCTTCTTTTATGAATTTTCTCCTTAGTAATCATAAGCAGACTTGCCTCCGTTGGAAAAAAGCAAAAAAATTTAAAAGGTAGCATTGTACTCTTCTTTGGTAGGTTATACGTCATGGTGAGTCAGGCAAAGATCCCATTTTCCTTTTACTGCCCACACATCCAAGACAAAATGGGATAACTGGATGCCAGCTCCTTACAAAGGTCTTGGAGCTACCAGAGGAGAGCTGAGAGCATTTAATTTTGGAAAAAGGAGAGAGGGAAAAACAAAACTTTCTTGTAAAATCCATGTACGGGGAGATGCTCTGATCAAATGTGCTGGTATTAGTCATAGTCCTTAGAGGCAGAGCAGCTGAAGGCAACTTTTCTTTATGGTTTTAGGTAAAGTAATAAATTGAAATAACAACTGGATTTTCATTTTGATTTCTTTTCAAACTTTAAAATGAAAGTGGCTTATAAACTTTATCAGTAAAGATAATTAGGCTTTCAGGAACTTGGCAAAAGTCAGGCTGGGTCTCTGTAGTTTGAGTTTAAAATAAGATTGGATTTACTTTGAAAGATACTGTAGCTTAGTGGTATGTTATTATAGGAGAAAATTCTAAAAGCAGTGTCAAGCAGGTAGTCAGAATAGGTTATTAAAAGGTACTTTCTGACCTTTACATTTCATTAAATGAAATAATTCAGATTATCACATTATGAACTATCTGAATCAGAGCAGTAGAGAATGCTGTTCCTCATTAATGGAATTTAATACTTATTTCTGTTCTTGAGAATCCCATAATACAATGTGCAAGAGTTGTTTATAAAACTTTGGGAGTCTATAGTAGGGAAAAGTGCCTGC